>OZ017740.1:146432295-146624795 GCA_963969285.1 Odontomyia ornata | reverse complement strand
CACATCCTTTAGACACTGAAGATGACTCAAAGTAGTCGAAACGCGTCTGCTCACACAACTAAGCAAGGCCCGACGGCTTTTAAAGAAAAAAAAAAAATATATATATATATCTATATATTTATATATATATATAATATATATATATATATAATATATATATATAATATATATATATACTATATATATATACTATATATATATACTATATATATATATATATATATATATATATATATATATATATATATATATATATATATATATATATATATATATACATGGCATGAACGCATAAGCCGAAGGACCCAGGTTCATATCTCGTTGGGAGCAACGTGATTTAGTTCAGGGGATTTTTCGGACAGACTACGGGTGCTCACCCAGTGGTGATATGTACACTGATTTAATCAGATCATATCATAGCTGAGCAGGCACACGGGAGCATGGTACTGATCAAACCAACTTCCGAAAAAATCAATACGGTCATGAAAATAAGATACTCTCACTGTCTCTAAGCGAAGGCCCGAGAGGGGCTGTAGTGCTGCAAAGAAGAAGAAGTATATATATATATATATATATATATATATATATATATATATATATATATATATATATATAGTGAACATTTTTCCAGTTTAACTGCGAACCTAAATGAATAAGCAACAAAGCTGGACTAACAAGCATTCGAAATCAAGGCAGACATCACACAGAAGCTGGAGAAACAGTCCACTGATTTGAAGGCAGATTTGCAAAAACAGACAATCAACCGAAATAAAAGCGGAGCTCGGTAGTCTGAACAACCAAATTAAATGCGTCGAGGAAAAGGTATACCAGGTTGAGGAGAGAACAAACCATGAGATCAGCCAGGTCGAGGAGACAATCAACCATGAGATGAAAAAAAAAGAAAAAGGAGTTGGAAGCAGCGAAGGCAGTAGTAACCACCTCACCAGCCCCGTTTATAACCGCAGCGCAAAGCGCACCCAGAAATATGAACGCACCAATATTCGACGGGCAAACGGTCTGGAGTATCTACAAAATCCAGTTTGAAGCCGCCGCTAGGACAAATCACTGGATTGAGCAGGAACGAGCAACTGCATTAATTCTTACTCTAAAAGGCCCAGCTGCTGAGCTTTTGAAGACTATCCCCAGTGAGTTGCACTCAAACTCGGCTGCTATAATGAGTGCGCTTGACATGCGTTATGGAGACGATCATCTGAAGCGATTTATTGGTCACAGCTACGGCATCGAATGTAGAAGTCTGGCGAAACCTAACAGTAGCTAGCCCAAGACATTGAGCGACTGGCACATTTGAATAACCCAGCTTATGACCCAGAACATCAAGATGACGCAGCAACAGAAGTATTTACCAGCACATTAAAGGACCAGGAATTCTTACAAGCCGTGTGTTTAGCTCAAAAGCAAATGGTTAAGGACGCATTGGCTGATAGTCTGAACTTTGAGGCAGCGAAAAATGTGACTCGTATCACTGCCCGAGTTCACGAGGTACTGGCAGACGAGTGCAGGTGTGAGCGCGTGGAAATTGAGCGAGACCCGCAGGGGCACCTGCAAAGAGACTGCAAGAAGCGAAGGAAATCTACCTATTGCCCAGTGTGGAGGAGATCCAGACCGCGTCAGGAGCCCAGAATGGAAGCCCTTCAAACTGAGGGGGCCAACTTCGTGGGGCAGCGGTTGGCTAGGAGAAGACTACATCGTGGAGAAGCCGACTTACGCCTTCCGCGTCAAGTTGACGGAGAACATTACACCATAACAATCGACACTGGTGTAACCCGATCGATTATCCGACCAAACCTAGTGAGTCAACAGCTACTTCACAAGTGGAGAATTTTCTCACTACGGACAGCTACGGGAGAAACGCCCCTGTCCACGGAGAGGTCAACCTCCAGATACAGTTGGGAGACCTTGCGTTCCGACATAATTTTCTGGTCGCGAATATTATGGATGACTGCATTCTCGGAATGAATTTTCTGCGACCACATGGAGTCACGTTGATTTGGGCAAACGGGTATTGAAATGGCGGAATGTCGAAGTATTGATAGAGGATCCCAGCGTCCAAATTCCCAAGATGAATGTGGTAGTATGTACCGACACTGATGAAATCTTCTTAGAGCATTGTATGGGCCAAGCTTGATGGTGATTCTGAAGACCACCGATTTTATCTGATAGAGGCAATGAAGACTTCGGCATTGCTCAGTTTGATTGTAGGACGAAGCCTTGTAAGATCTCTAAGGAACGGATACGTGCCAGTTAGAGTCCTTAACACCGCAGACTCAACCACCAGCATCAAAGCGGGAGAAGTCATCGGCAGCTGTCAGCTTGTTCCCACCATCACGTCTTTGGAAGCTACTCACGACCATCATTGGAAAAAGAGGCAAGACCCGGACAAAGCCCGGGAACTCACGTCTGCAGTATTGAAGCCGACCAAATTGCTAGTGCAGCTATTCAAGAAAGCTTCTGATCTGGTCACCAAGTATAGTGACATCTTCTCAACAAGCCCGGATGACCAAGGTCGAACGAGTATGGTAACTCACGTCATAGATACACAGGGAGCCAAGCCGATTCGACAAGCACCGAGACGTCTTCCTATAGCCAAACAAGGAGAAGTGAGCGCGCTGGTCTCGGACATGGAAAAACAAAGTGTTATCGAGCCTTCTATCAGTCCATTGGCTGCGCCAGTAGTTCTAGTAAAGAAAAAGGATTGTACATAGCAGCGAGTATAGGCAGCTTAACGACGTCACTAAGAAAGATAGGTACCCGCTTCCACGCTACCTTCGAACGCCTGGTAGAATACGTGCTACGAGGCCTAACCTGGAAAACATGCTTGTTGTACCTAGATGACATCATTGTTATCGGGAGAACGTTCGAACAGCATGTGAGAAACTTAGAAGAGGTTTTCTCACGACTGCGACTGGCGACTTTGAAACTTAGTCCCGATAAGTGTACCCTTATTGCAGCTGAAGTAAAATACCTGGGACACGTTGTATCAGCAGGGTCAAAACAGACCCCGAGAAAATTGAAGCCGTGAAAAGCTAACCCACCCCAAACAACAAGCAGCGACTACGAAGTTTTTTTGGGTCTGGTGACCTACTATCGAAGATTCGTCAAAGACCTTGCCAAAGTAGCTAAGTGTTTCCATCAGCTAACTGAGAAAAATCGTCCGTATGTCTGGAATGACAAATGCCAGGCAGCCTTTGAGACCTTGAAGGGGAAGCTGTGCGAATCACCCGTGCCGGCATATCCAAAACCCGGAAAAATGTTTGTAGTTGACACCGATACAAGCAACGGCGGGATTGGAGCTGTACTCTCCCAGCAGATCGATGGCGAAGAAAGAGTCCTCTCGTATTACAATCGAGCTGTCTCAAAAAGTGGGAGGAACTACTGCGTGGCCAGGAAGGAGCTATGGCTATAATAGAGGTATCCAAGCAGTTCCACAAGTACTTATATGGCCAGAAATTTGTTTTTCGAACAGACCATGCATCGCTGAGATGGCTGCTTAACTTCAAAAACCCCGAGGGACAAGTTGCGAGATGGATTGAAAGATTGCAGTCATACGATTACAAAATTGTTCATCGGAAGGGCGGAGTTCATGGAAATGCTGATGCCCTATCTCGTCGTCCATGTCCACCAAACTGCAAGTATTGCCGACGGATTGAGGAAAAGGAGCCAACCGTTGATCTGGAGTGATAACGACCGAATTCGATGAAGGTTGGTCATTGGAGGAGATTCGAAACGCCCAGCTAGCCGATGAAGACATCGGACCATTGCTCGTATGGAAGAGAAGGTCGTTTCGATGCATGGCGCAACCCTGTAAAGCTATTGGGCACAATGGAACTCCCTTCAGTTAGAGGATGGCCTACTCAAGCGGAAATGAGAAACGGCTATATGATGCAAACTATACTTCCCAAAAGCCGAATCCATGATGTGGTTAAGGAAATGCACGAAGGATCCTCGGGAGGCCACCTTGGTGTTAACAAGACCTTGCGAAATTGCGGGAACGGTTTAACTGGCTCTATGCTCGAAAAGACGTAGAGGACTGGTGTCGTAGATGCACGATTTGCTCTTCCGTCAAAGGTCGAAAGCGACACCTGAGAGGACAAATGCAAACCTACAACGTGGGGGTACCATTTGAAAGGGTTGCTGTTGACATCGCAGGACCCTTTCCTGAATCCGAATGGGGAAATCGATACACGCTGGTTGTGGCCGATTATTTCAGCAAGTGGCCCGAAGTCTACCCCATTCCAAACCAGGAAGCAACTACTGTAGCCGAACAGCTAGTGTTAAATTGGGTCAGTAGGTACGGCGTACCTTGTGAACTACATTCGGATCAAGGCCGAAACTTTGAGTCACTAGTTTTTGGCGAAATGAGCGAGCTGCTAGGAATACGGAAAACGAGGACAACCCCGCTGCATCCCCAATCCGATGGAATGGTCGAACGTTTCAACGGCACGCTAAATAAACACCTGGCCAAGATGGTTGACGAGAACCAAAGGGACTGGGACCGGCACATCCCATTATTCTTGATGGCGTATAGAGCTGCCGAACATGCCGCGACGAGCGAAGCGTCAGTCAAAGTCATTTTTGGAAAGACTGTTCGTCTGCCGGCTGATATAAAGTTCGGAACACCCCCTGAGAAACCCCAAACGATCTCGGAGTAAGCAAGCTTAGGCATGATTGAACCAGATACATCGGACAGTGCGAACACACCTCGAATCGGCTACTGACCGCATGAAGACCAGGTATGATCTAAAGGCTAATTCGACTGGCTTGCAGTAACATGACTTGGTGTGGCTATACAACACACAACGGCGGAAGGGTAGGTCTCCGAAGTTGCAGCATAATTGGGAGGGACCATACCGGGTTACAAAGCGAATCAACGACGTCGTTTATTGCATACAGGAACACCGTAAGCCGAGGGCCAAACTGAAAACCGTGCACCTGCACCGTCTTGCTCCATATTAGATCCAGGGAGACTTGACTACAACTGGCGACACATCTTTTCGGGGCGAAAAGAACTGAGGTGGGGGCAGTGTTACATGTCCAAATAATTCTGCGAGCTACTATCACAATTGTTTTCGCAACTATTGATAACATCATGATCAATAAACTAATGTACTCGAAATCACAAGAATGGACCAAGTAGATTCATTATTAAAACCCGAAAGTGATGTCACTGCTGCCACTCAGAATTGCTCGAATATTGCAGGTAGTTCTCGTCAGAACGTTCATCAGTGTACGAGAAAGGGATTGAATGACTAGAGACCCTATATAAAGCCGAGCTGAATGAAAGGGGGGAATAGTAAAACCGCAATAGTAAAACCGCGATACTGAAACTGCGATAAGTGTGGAGCGCGAATTAGAGACGATATTGATTGATAGTGAAGTGATTTTCGTGATACAGACAGTTGGAATATAAATTTATAGACAAGTGAATAACATTTTAATTATTTTTAAAATGGTGAAATCAATTATTGTGCATTCTTAGTAAATAAACTCTTTTAACTTAATTTAAAAGACATTGCGTTTTTATTTTCCCAGAACATTTAAATTATGTGCCGCGAACCAGAACACGCGACAGTATATATATATATATATATATATATATATATATATATATATATATATATATATATATATATATATAACGATCAGTGTAAATCTGTTCCATTTTGTGGGTATGAGAGAAAAAATTTCAGCAATTACATTTTCGACATTTGAGATATCAAATTAAAGCGACAAAATATGAATAAGTGATTAAACTTTTCATAGACTTACATAGACTTAAATTAAATCAATTTTACCTTATTCACATACACTATTCTGTATCGCGGTGCATATTCCATACGCTGGTCTACTCAGCAGACTGCTAATATTTAACGATATCTATTTATTAACGTACGAATGCATTCGTTTTCATCTGTTATTATTCTCGTTATTTTTTTTTCTATTGAATAGTGACAATCTTAATTTAAGGCATTTCGCTAATTTCATAATGTAGGTAGTATTTTTCATAATTCAGGTAGTATTTTTCCACCAAAGGCACACATTTCAAAGAGCATTAACAATAATTTAATGCAATACCCTTCTGTTTTTAAATTTGTACATAAGAGTTGAAAGCATATGTTGTAAATGCATCCTAATTCTAATAGCATAAGAAGCTTTAGAAAATATATGCATATATTGGATAAATGTTATATAACCGAACTATTCCACTCATGAGTAAGTGTTATATTCACCACGAAATATCGACATGCAAATTTTTCGGGAACTAATCCAAATTAGATATCGAAATTGTCCGTTTCAAAAGCAGAAAATGATTTCCATCAGATATTTTTGATTTTTAATTTAGAACTTTATTTATATACGAGTACACTGTAACTATTTCTTTTTTATTTATTACCTGTTTTTGGTCACTTACGATGATTTATGTTTGATTTGAGCAACCATTTAAGCCGAAGTTTTACACACGTAACGCGGTCGGAACTATGGATATAAATTATACAAAATAAGGTATGTCTTCATCAAGGTTAAAATGCATGTAAATATTCGAAACAAATACTTTAACGAGCAAACTAACATAACATGTATTTACGTATAAAAAGATAGAAACTAATGTAATCTGACCTGTTTTCTGATGCAGGGTAAATCCACGGATATGGTTCAGGTTGTACCAACAAACTGGTTCTAGGCTGGTACTCAGGAGCCATTGGGTTTGGGTTCATGACAGAGTTCAGACGGATTGGCCAGGCTTAGCCTGTCGTACTGGTGGTACAGACCAAAGCCTTGAGTCTAAGTCCCATTGTGGAGCGGTCCCGGGACTATCTGACTTTTTGTAGGTCCGCTGTCTGTTGTTCCAACTGACCCATCCTAATGGTTTTAATAACTTGGTAACTTCATTATTACCAGAAGTTTCGGTCCCTGCTGTTGGGGACGCCATTTCGATTGTCGGAAGAGCTTCTGCAACTGCGGTAGCTCCTACATCGCTTCTGCTCGGTGGTGGATTATTTAGATTGTTTTAAGGCACCGCTCTCTGTGTAATGGGGAGGGATGGTATTCAGACGGGCAGCCTACACAGTAGAGTTTACAGGCAGTGCTGATGAAACTTATGCCCGCAACACACAAAATCAAAATCCATGTGACAAAACACAAGGGCACTGTCAGTTTTTGGGTGCAAATCAGAACCAACACAACAGATGATAATGGGGAACGAACCGGGCCTTGGCCTCCAGGACTAATTTCCTTCAATCATCACGGTTCCGCGACCTTGTCCGCCAGTTGTTTACTCTCAACAAAGATCTGCTGTCAGGTTCTATTGTATCTTTCCATCAAGTCCTCGGTCTTCCCGCTGGACGTCTACCTTGTGCTCTACCCGTCAACGTTCTTTTGGGTAGCCGGTTTTCTTCCATTCTTTCTACTTGGCCCGCCCATTGCAATTTGCGAAACTTTACGCAAGAGGAAACAGGTGGATTGTCAAACAGTTCATACAAGTCATCGTTGTAACTTAGTCTCTATTCAGTTACTTGTTTTACTCGGCCGTAGATTAACTAATACGACCACTGCCTCTTCGGATTCACTCGTCAGTGTCGATGCTTCACTTCCATATAACAGCACAGGTTTGACTAGTGTTTTTTCTTGTGGTTTAGTATGATTACATTATATGACATGATTTATATTTGTCGTTTAAAAGAGTTCAGAGGTTTTTCTGAGATGGTAATATAAAACGTTTTATCTTCTTTGGCCGTGTGTTATGTAGCCAAAATCTATTTTTTGTTTTCTGTATCAATACGATTTTTTGTTTTCTGTATAAATCGCATTGATTTCTATCCTAAAAAGTGCATCAGCTACAAAATTAGTTTCACCTTTGATGTATTTTATATCATAATCAGTAGGGGTAGTTTGCCAGTTCTGGCCCACTTTTTTCATACAAATTTCAAATGTTGTCGAGGGTGTGTGTCTTGGGTGTATGGGTGTGTATATTAGGGTAGAATGGGTAGGTGCCTGAGATAAGAAGGTGTGAGTCCGGAATAGGTGTGGATCTTTTGGGTGGTTGCCAGGGGAGGATGTGTGTCTTGGATGTGTGGGTGAGTGTATTAGGGTGGTATAGGTAAGTGCCCGAGATAAGATGGTGTGAGTCGGGGTTAGATGTGGATCTCTTGGATGGTTTCAGGGGGGGAGCGTGTGTATCTTGGGTGCCTGAGATAAGAAGGTGTGAGTCCGAAATAGGTGTGGATCTCTTGGGTGGTTGCCAGAGGGTGGGTGTGTGTCTAGGGTATATGGATATGTGTAACAGATTTGTGTAGGTGTGGGCCTTAGATATGTGTACAAGATTGGCATAGGCGGATACTAGGGATGAGAAGGTATGGGTCTTAGGTAAATAAACATCGGAATCTTGATTAAGTAGGTAAGCGTTCTGGGTTTTAGTAGCCTCTAGCGGTTAGTAGAACTAGTATTGATGGTTGTGTTCTAGAATAGACATATGTCTTTAGATGACGGGTGCGCTTTCTTAGCCTAAGTAGCCTCTAATGGTAAATGGTGAAACTAGGCATATTGACTATATTCTAGATTAGCCCCGTGTTTTCAGTTAATAGATTAGAGCTCTAGATTTCTCAGCGGGCATTTATATTGGGTTAATATACAAGTTTGAAATTAATGGAAGCTAGCCTTTGACGCTTTTAGCGATAGATAATTATACTATTCATGGTTGTTATTTCTCTATAACGGAAGGATTTCTCATACATTCGTTGCTTATAGTCTTTGCATGGTTTCGTTATTCATCTTTGGTGGAATATTTCTCGGGTCTTAAACGCTCCTAGTGGTTGATAGTTTTTTATCCATGGTCGTTTTAATGTATATGTTAGGAGGTCCATGTCTAGAGTTGATACCTTGAAGTATTAGGGTTGCTGATCAATTAGGGAAGCTCTGTAGATAGGAGGCGCTCTGGGCGGTTGTTCGCTGGTTGTAGGGCTTGAGATCCTTTAGCGTGTGTCACTTATTAAAGGCGTTTGGGGCGAGCGATTAACTTGATCACGTTAGGCGTGCTGGACTTTTTTATGATGCGAGTGGCTGCGTGGTGACGGTGGGCGTTTGTATAGACGGATGACTGCGATACTGATGGATGATGGACGTGCCCGTCAGCGCGTATTCTAAGCCGTGGGAATTTACTTCATGGGCGCTTGGATAGGGAACGCGTTGCAGCGATTGGTGTCTTTGGCTGCGTGTGGAAATTGCCGATTCGCTTGATCATGCTAGCCGTGCCGGAAGTTTTTATGATGCGAGTAGTTGTGTGGGATGGAGGGCGCTGCTATAGACGGGTGGCTTTGCATTATGGATGGGTGACGGGCTTGCCTTTCGACGGGTGCTCTAAAGCATGAGAATTTACTTAGTGGGTGCTTGCTTAAGCTACGTGTTGCTCCTCGTTTGATGTCTGTGGTTAAAAATGGACGGTATTATAGATGTGATGCGCGTTGCTTATTGGAGGAAGTAATTTGAGGTGTATGTTTCCACCGAGGTGGATGTCATGAGCCGTAGAAATTTGTCTCGCGAGCGTTTGGTTAAGTTTCCGCATTGCTCATCAAAGGGTGCCTGTCTTTAAGTATGGACGGCCTTGTCGGCGATTCGGAATGATTTACGTCGCTTTTTGGAGAATCGTGATTGTGGTGTAGATTTGCTCGGCGGCGAGTTCTGTTAAGCATGGAAATTGACCTCGGGGGATGCGTGGCATGTGCAAGTGATTTTGCTTGTTAAGAGTAGTGTTTCGTACGCATAGACTTCCCTGTCGGCGCGAGTTTTGGGGCATCGGAATCTACAGCGTGGAAGAGAAGTGGCATGGCATACATTGCATTACAATATAGTTTTGCTTGATGGAAGCGGTTTTTCTTGTTGTGTTGGCCGTGGGCAGCGGGTAACGTGATGCGCGGCATTGAGACGTGTTTTCATAAATGTCCATTCACAGATGCGCCTGTTCTAGTTTGCTGATTATTATTTACATTAATCGTTTTCAGTTTCTTTTTGCTCGGATACGTCGTTTCTTTGTTTTGTGACTCAGTGCTATTGTATATTATTGCTTTTATCGGTTTCATGTTAATAGTACTTTAAGAATCGTCAACAATGTATTTAATTCGGTTAGACTACTATGTTGATTGCTCAAATCTATAGATGTAGTGAAAGAGATCTTAATGTTTGTTGTGATGCGTTCTTGATATTAAGTATAGTATTAAATTTTAGTTTGCTTGTGGCAGCATTGTGTTTGTCTTCATCATCATCGCTTATTTCTTAGAGCAGTTTCTATACTTTATTCTCTGATTTTACTATTATGTAGAAGTATGGCACTATATTCATTCGTTTTTTTTACTTTACTATAGGATGCCCATTGATTTTGTCCAAAAATTCTAATAATTTCTTCCAAGACGAGATGGTGATAATTTTGTTCGTACATCATATGATTTGTCCCTTTTGATAAGTGCTTGGGTCTATTTTTTAGATCACTATGTTGACATGTATGTTTTGGGTATTTGTTCCCAATTTAGATTATTTATGGATGTTGTCTAGGAAAGATATTACGATTTATGGCTTCTGGAATGCTACTTTTTTATGATGGATATAGAAATCATCGTGGTGGTCCTAATGAGTAGGAATATAGACGCATTTTCATTGATAAATTTTGGGTACGTACTGAAAGGAAGAACGGGATATAGAAAAAAGTGAATGCGGTAGGTCATTGACATTAGGGGTTTGTTGGTATTATGGTATTATTCTTTGTTTATGCCCATAACGCATGGAAAAATATTTTTTAGTCATGCTAGCATTATAGGCATGCACTAGATTGAATAAATTTTTATATTTACTCTGAATTAGGTGCTGTTATTGTGGGTCTGTATTATTTAGTTTAGGTAGTTTCATGAGTGTCAGTATAATATAGAGTAAAACTATTATTTTATGCTTGTCTCATATTCTACTCAGTATGTATGATTTTTTGACATTTCCGAATTTCTCTAGACATATTTTCATTTAGAACTTGTTGATGTTTTGAGTATGATAATTTTTAATTTGTTATCTTCTTAGGAAAATGATGCATGGATGGATGATGCCGTTAAGTTGATACTTTTCGGATGCATATAATCGCTTTTAATGCCTATATGATTGCATGAGAATTTACAAACCCCATACTTTGTGTGCTTGTATTAAGCGTAAAGTCACTTCAGCTATATTCATATACATTTTCAATATTTGAGCATTGTAAAATACGTATTTCCTACATTTTAAATATGCTAGATTTATCATCATAGGGATTGTCGGGTATGCTCATTGACATATTCAAGTATTATTTTCACATAAGTAAAATATATTCTTGTTGAGTTTTTTCTTATCAGAATTTTTTTCTGCTGGATGCTTGGTTGATTTTTTTTTTAGGTTTGAAGAAGATCTAATTAGTTTTCAACATAAAGGGTATGTTTTGGGTTGGCGCACTGCTACTATAGATCACTTAGGCTAATGTTGACGTAAGATAGTTCGGTATAGATAACGATGTGTGGTAGCATATGAGTTTATGGTAGGCTATTTTTACATCGATCTCATCGTATCTTGTATAGACAAGTAGCATATGTTATGAAGTGTTCATTATAAGGCTGGTCACGAGTCAGTGTAGGATGTTAAGATATGATCATTACTTTCAGGAGGTGTTTGTCTGCTGGTAATTTGATGAACAGATGTATACTTGAGTTGAATGAACTCATGCGGGGTTTTTTTTTTTGTCCATCGCTTGATATTTTTGAATGGTAGAATTCAGTGTTTGATATTTGGGAGTATCAGATATGCTAGGAATGTTTAGGTTTTTTTTTGGTTTGTTGTTTGAGGTATTTGTTTACTTGAGCAGTGTTAGATTAGTTGTTAAAATAAAAAGATTGTGTTTCTTTCTAATAGAAATAATTTATTGAGTAATGCTATTTTTTGTTATAAATATAAATAAATTTTCATACAATTTACAGGACATCTAATATATGGGTTGATATATTTATGAATTCTATAGCATATTGAAGGTTTATTCAGCTGCACTATTTCTGCATTAGGACCATACAAATGTATAGTAAGTCCTCTCACGTCTTTTTTTAATGTTTATTATACAATTTATATAGCAATTCAATATCCTCAGCATATAATTGTAGCTTATGTCCCCTTCACTCTAGTGCAAACTGTTGATGTTTCAATTCGAATTTCGTTTTGGTTGCATTTTATGAGAATAGTATGTTCCTTGATGAATTACTGGTGAGGATTTCCCGATACATTCTAATAGCGCTGGCCACCAGTTGGCGCTAATTTTGTTTGGACTATTTATACTACCCGATGCTATGAATTATTACTTTGTCGTATGTATGCGAGACTGCAGGAGTATGTACTGTTTTATTAGTTTAAAAATATTTCTTGTCTCTTGATCGTATGAATGACAAATGCATGTATCAGTGCCTGATGTCGTATTAGAGTTGGACCATTCACATATTTGGTAGTGTATTCCATGTTTATTAGATACTTTCTCGCCCATATTACCATATTTAAGCATATAATTCTCGATTCGTATTCGGTGTTCAGGAAAAATATCACGGTACACTTCCATGAAGTATAGGATAACCATTGTAATAGATCTTATCGCGGTGAAAGTGTATTGACCTCTGTTTTCCTAGTTTTCTTGACGTTGTTTACGTTGGTTTGCTGAATTTTAAAAACCTCATAATAATCCGTAGAATTATATGTACTCTAGTGATAGAAAAAACTACGTGCTGCTTTTAAGTTAACATACATTCATGTCCTAGTTTGTACAGTGCAGCTAAGATGAGGGTCTGTTTCTCAATATTGTTACATGTACAAATAATTCTGCGAGCTACTGTCGCAATTGTTTTCCCAACAATGAAGAACACGAATTCACTCGAAACCACGAGAACCCAACAAGCATGATCAACATCTGCAAGTGACGTCACTCCATTCATCAATTTGCTCGAATCTACCAGGTACCTCTCGGTAGAACATTCGATAATGTGCGAGAAATGGGTGAATAGGTAGAGACCCTATATAAAGGCGAGCTGAATGAATGGGGGAAGCATCAGCATTCATTCGACCGCGATAAGAAAACTGCGATATAGTGGAACGCGAAGTAAAGACAATTGATTGTTTGAGTGCAAAGTGTGTTTCGTAATAGTGAAGTAATTTAGAAGACAATTGCGATAAAAAATTTATGGACAAGTGTTAGATTTTAATTTTAATAGTGAAAATTAAAATTAGTGAAAGTGTTAACGGATTATTGTGCATTTTAGTTAATTAAATAAACTCTTTTAACTTAAATTAAAAGACATTGCGTTTTCACTTTCCCGGAACATCAAAATTATAGGCCGCGAACCAATAACACGCGACAGTGGTGTCAAGAAGTGCGAAAGAAAAATTTTGAAAGTGAATATTTGAACATTTTTATAGTGCACAATAGGAAAATTTAAAGAAACATTAAAAATGCCACGAAGCTTAAACTTAAAAATTAATGAATTGACCATGTCGGAGCTTAAGGAAGAGTTGGAACAGCGAAACCTGGCTACGCAAGGTACAAAGGCCACACTGATTGCACGCTTGCGTGACGCAATTGAATCGGAAGGCGCGTATCTGGATTCGGGTGAGCCCTCAGATGCAGAAAAAGGCGCAGAAGGTGGTGAAGCAGAAACAAAAAAACCAAAGGAACCAGAAAATGCGCTGATGCAAATGTTAATGCTGATGCAGCAAGAGCAGCGACAACAGTCATCCAATTTAACTGCGAAGCTCAATGAACAGTCATCCAATTTAACTGCGAAGCTCAATGAACAGTCATCCAATTTAACTGCGAAGCTCAATGAACAATCAGCAAAAATGGACCAACAAGCGATCGAAATCAAGGCAGACATCGCTCAGAAGCTGGAAAAACAGTCAACCGAAATAAAAGCGGAGCTCAGTAGTCTCAACAGCCAAATTAAATGCGTCGAGGAGAAGGTATACCAGGTCGAGGAGAGAATCAACCTTGAGATCAGCCAGGTAAACCATGAGATGGAAAAAGTGAAAAAGGACTTGGAAGCAGCGAAGGCAGTAATAACCGCCTCACCAGCCCCAATTATAACCGCAGCGCAAAGCTCATCTAGAAATGTGCAAGCACCAATATTCGATGGGCAAACGGTCTGGACTATTTACAAAACCCAGTTCGAAGCAGCCGCTCGCATAAATCACTGGAATGAGCAGGAACGAGCAACTGCACTGATTCTTGCTCTAAGAGGCCCAGCTGCCGAGCTGTTGCAGACGATCCCCGTTGAATTGCACTCAAACCCGAAGGCTATAATGAATGCGCTCGACATGCGTTATGGAGACGATCATCTGAAGCAGATTTATCGGTCACAGCTAAGGCATCGAATGCAGAAGTCTGGTGAAACCCTACAGCACTTTTGGCTTATCCAGCCTACGACCCAGAACATCGAGATGATGCAGCGACAGAAGCATTCATCAGCGCACTAAAGGACCCGGAATTGCAACAAGCCGTGCGTTTAGCTCAAAAGCAAACTCTTAAGGACGCATTGGCTTATAGTCTGAACTTTGAGGCAGCGAAAAATGTGACTCGTACCACTGCCCGGGTTCGTGAGGTAGTGATAGACGAGTGCAGGTGTGAGCGCGTCGAAATTGAGCGAGATCCGCATGTAAATGGTGCGCCTAGATGCTGGAATTGCGGAGAGAAGGGGCACCTGCAAAGAGACTGCAAGAAGCGAAGAAAACCGAGCTATTGTCCAGGGTGTGCAGCTAGGAGGAGATCCAGACCGAGTCAGGAGCCCAGAATGGAAGCCCTTCAAACAGAGGGGTCGGGAAACATGTAAGAGCCAACTTCGTGGGGCAGAGGTTGGCTAGGAGGATCGACGTCCCCAGCACCACCATCATCGTGTCAAGACTACATCGTGGAGAAGCGGACTTATGCCTTCCGGGTCAAATTGACGGAGAACACTGCACCATAACAGTCGACACTGGTGCAACCCGATCGATTATCCGACCAGACCTAGTTAGACAGCAACAACTTCACAAGGGCAGAATTTTCTCACTACGGACAGCTACGGGAGAAACTCACCTGTTCATGGAGAGGTCAACCTCCAGATACAGTTGGGAGACCTTGTGTTCCGACATAATTTTCTGGTCGCGAACATTATGGATGACTGCATTCTCGTAATGGATTTTCTGCGACCACATGGAATCACGTTGGATTTGGGCAAACGTGTATTGAAATGGCAGAATGTCGAAGTACTGATGGAGGATCCCAGCGTCCAAATCCCCAAGATGAATGTTGTGGTATATACTGACACTGATGTACCGAATTCTTCCGAAAGCATTGTATGGGCCAAGCTTGATGGTGATTCTGGAGACCACCGATCTTATCTGATAGAGCCAACGAAGACATCCGCATTGCGCAGCTTGATTGTAGGACGAAGCCTTGTAAGATCTTTAAGGAACGGATATGTGCCGGTTAGAGTCCTTAACACCGCAGACTCAACCACGAGCATCAAAGCGGGAGAAGTCATCGGCAGCTGCCAGCCTGTTTCCACCATCACGTCTTTGGAAGCTTCTCACAACCATCACTGGAAAAAGAGGCAAGACACAGACAAAGCCCGGGAATCCACGTCTGCAATATTGAAGCAAGTCAAATTGCCGGTGCAGCTATTCAAACGAGCCTCTGATCTGGTCACCAAGTACAGTGACATCTTCTCAACAAGCCCGGATGACCAATGCCGAACGAGTTTGGTAACTCACGTCATAGATACACAGGGAGCCAAGCCGATTCGACAAGCACCGAGACGTCTCCCTATAGCCAAACAAGGAGAAGTGAGCGCGCTGATCTCGGACATGGAAAAACAAGGCGTTATTGAACCTTCTGTCAGTCCATGGGCCGCGCCTGTAGTTCTAGTAAAGAAAAAGGATGGTAGCACTCGCTTTTGTGTCGACTATAGGCAGCTTAACGACGTCACTAAGAAAGATAGTTACCCGCTTCCACGCATCGATGACATCATGGACACTTTAGCCGACGCGAAATGGTTTTCTACACTCGATCTCAAGAGTGGCTACTGGCAGGTAGAGATCGACAAAAAGGACCGAGAGAAGACCGCATTTTCAGTTGGGACCGGATTGTGGTAGTTTGTAGTGATGCCGTTTGGGCTTTGCAATGCTCCAGCCACTTTCGAACGCTTGATGGAATATGTGCTACGTGGTCTAACCTGGAAAACCTGCTTGGTATACCTAGATGACATCATCGTCATCGGTAGAACGTTCGAAGAGCATGTGCGGAACTTAGAAGAGGTTTTCTCCCGATTACGACTGGCAAATTTGAAACTTAGTCCCGAGAAGTGTACTCTTTTCGCAGATGAAGTAAAATACCTGGGACACGTCGTATCAGCAGAAGGGGTCAAAACAGACCCTGAGAAAATTGAAGCCGTGAAAAGTTGGCCAACACCAAACAACAAGCGCCAACTACGAAGTTTTCTGGGTCTGGCGACCTACTATCGAAGATTCGTCAAAGACTTTGCCAAAATAGCTAAGTGTCTCCATCAGCTAACCGAGAAAAATCGTCCGTATGTCTGGAATGAACAATGCCAGACAGCCTTTGAGACCCTGAAGGAAAAGCTGTGTGAATCACCCGTGCTGGCGTATCCGAAACCCGGAAAAATGTTTGTAGTTGACACCGATGCAAGCAACGGCGGTATTGGAGCTTTACTCTCCCAGCAGATCAATGGCGAAGAAAGAGTCCTCTCTTATTACAGTCGAGTTCTCTCAAAAAGTGAGAGGAATTACTGTGTGACCAGGAAGGAGCTATTGGCTATAATAGAGGCCACCAAGCAGTTCCACAAGTATCTATATGGCCAGAAATTTGTTCTTCGAACGGACCATGCATCACTGAGATGGTTGCTCAACTTCAATAACCCCGAGGGACAAGTTGCGAGATGGATCGAAAGATTGCAGTCATACGACTACGAAATTGTTCATCGAAAGGGCGGAGTTCATGGAAATGCTGACGCCCTATCTCGTCGCCCATGTCCAGCTAACTGCAAGCATTGCCGACGGATTGAGGAAAAGGAGCCGCCCGTTGATCTGCGACTGATAACGGCTGAATTCGATGAAGGTTGGTCATCGGAGGAGATTCGAAATGCCCAGCTAGCCGATGAAGACATCGGACCATTGCTCGTATGGAAGGAGACGACTGGGCGACCTGAGTGGAAGGACGTTTCAATGCATGGCGCAACCCTGAAAAGCTACTGGGCACAATGGAACTCCCTTCAGGTGGAGGGTGGCGTACTCAAGCGGAAATCGGAAACGGCGGATGGCAGCTCCTATAGGATGCAAATTATACTACCCAAAAGCCGAATCCACGATGTGGTTAAGGAAATGCATGAAGGATCCTCGGGAGGCCACCTTGGTGTTAACAAGACCTTAGCGAAATTGCGGGAAAGGTTCTACTGGCTCCACGCTCGAGAAGACATAGAGGACTGGTGCCGCAGATGCACAATTTGCGCTTCCGTCAAAGGCCCAAAGCGACGACTGAGAGGACAAATGCAAACCTACAACGTGGGGGTACCGTTTGAAAGGATTGCTGTTGACATCGCAGGTCCCTTTCCTGAATCCGAATGGGGAAATCGATATATGCTGGTTGTAGCCGATTATTTCAGCAAATGGCCTGAGGTCTACCCCATTCCCAACCAGGAAGCAACTACTGTAGCCGAACAGCTAGTGTTAAATTGGGTCAGTAGGTACGGCGTGCCTTGCGAACTACATTCGGATCAAGGCCGAAACTTTGAGTCACTAGTTTTTGGCGAAATGTGCGAGCTGCTCGGAATACGGAAAACGAGGACAACGCCGCTGCATCCCCAATCCGATGGAATGGTCGAACGTTTCAACGGCACGCTCAATAAACACCTTGCCAAGATGGTTGACGAGAACCAAAGGGACTGGGACCGATATATCCCACTATTTTTGATGGCGTACAGAGCTGCCGAACATGCATCGACGGGCCAAGCCCCAGCCAAAATCATTTTTGGAAAGACTATTCGTCTGCCAGCTGATATAAAGTTTGGAACACCCCCCGAGAAACCCCAAACGATCTCGGAGTACGCAAGTGATCTAAGACAACGGTTGAACCAGATACATCGGACAGTGCGAAAACACCTCGAATCGGCTACTGACCGCATGAAGACCAGGTATGATCTAAAGGCTAATTCTACTGGCTTCCAGCAAGATGACTTGGTGTGGCTATATAACCCGCAACGGCGAAAGGGTAGGTCTCCAAAGTTGCAACATAACTGGGAGGGACCATACCGAGTCACAAAGCGAATCAACGACGTCGTATATCGCATACAGGAACACCGTAAACCGAGAGCCAAAATAAAAATCGTGCATCTAGACCGTCTTGCCCCATATTACATCCAGGGAGAATTGACTACAACTGGCGACACATCTTTTCGGGGCGAAAAGAACTGAGGTGGGGGCAGTGTTACATGTACAAATAATTCTGCGAGCTACTGTCGCAATTGTTTTCCCAACAATGAAGAACACGAATTCACTCGAAACCACGAGAACCCAACAAGCATGATCAACATCTGCAAGTGACGTCACTCCATTCATCAATTTGCTCGAATCTACCAGGTACCTCTCGGTAGAACATTCGATAATGTGCGAGAAATGGGTGAATAGGTAGAGACCCTATATAAAGGCGAGCTGAATGAATGGGGGAAGCATCAGCATTCATTCGACCGCGATAAGAAAACTGCGATATAGTGGAACGCGAAGTAAAGACAATTGATTGTTTGAGTGCAAAGTGTGTTTCGTAATAGTGAAGTAATTTAGAAGACAATTGCGATAAAAAATTTATGGACAAGTGTTAGATTTTAATTTTAATAGTGAAAATTAAAATTAGTGAAAGTGTTAACGGATTATTGTGCATTTTAGTTAATTAAATAAACTCTTTTAACTTAAATTAAAAGACATTGCGTTTTCACTTTCCCGGAACATCAAAATTATAGGCCGCGAACCAATAACACGCGACAATATTAAATTTCAGTATTTTATAGACTCAAGAGATTATACTTGATTTCAAAGCCTTTCACAATAGTTTGTAGTTTACCAAGTCTCAATTTCCAATTTCCTTATGAATAATTCCTTTAAGTGAAGTAAAACATTGTTTATAGGGTTTTTAGTATTTTATTTTCATCACATGGAAAATTAGATCGTTACATAGTACTGGTATTTCATAAAAAAGCCTAGAGTAGTTTATATTTACAAATGATGTTTGAGTTGGAGTGAAGAAGTCGTTGATATCCAGTTTAAGTACGCTTTTTTCTCTGCATCTTGCACAATATTGGTCATAGTATTCCTTCACACAATCGGTAAGCAAATTGTTGTATTGCATGACAATGTTGAAAAAATCCATCAAGATGAAAAGCGTGAAGAGCTCGGGATGTTTAAGTATTAGTCTCTCTCCTCCAATAGGTATGTAGAAGAGTTCAAGAAGTCCAAGCTGTTTTGCAGGGAACTCATCTACTCTATCCTTGAGATCAATGAGGTATTGGCGAAGTGAAGTCCATTGACTGTTATCTAACTCCAACTGATTTTGTCCACTGCATCGGAAGATTATTTTCGCTTGAAATGTCAGCGGGTCAAATCCAAGTATTACTTTGCTTTTGTGGAAGCCTTCATCAAGATAGTATGTATAGTTCAGCAAGAGGTTTTTCTCATAGATTCGCTGTTTCTCTCGATTCTTTTTTAGTTTCTTCTCTTTCTTGTTCACTTTTCTGGCTGAAGTAGCCTTATCAGTCTGGCTGGCCTTTTCATGCTTCTGACTGACTGACGAAGTTACTGGATCTGCTCCGTTCATTTTAAATGACTGCTTCTAGTAGTAAAACTAAAGGTGTATATTTGTTACACCAGCATATATATTCACTTCTCTGCATTTACGGATGGAGTGGGGGGCAAGTTCAATATGTGTTGATAATTCTATTGCATAAGTAAACATGTTTAGCCCTTGAATGCTGTAATGTTGCTTACTCTCATGATTTGAATTCAAAGATAAGAAAGTGCTATGGAGTTAAGATTTGAACCACCAAGCTAACAGGAGTAGGAGTCAGTAACAGGAAATGACACTTTGCTCCGTATTTCCTTTAGAATTTTTAGGAGTACTGCTGGGCTACAATAGATTGCTTCTAGGCTAATTAGCTGTCTTTTTATCTGTTAAACTATCTATTTAGCTGTCACTTTTGCTGATGAGCTGTCTATCTTATGTGTAATGCTGTCTTTTAAGCCGATTCCCTGTCTGTTTAGCTGATATGCTATCCTCTTGAGCTGTCTATTTAGCTGTCACTTTTGCTGATGAGCTGTCTATTATATGTATAATGCTGTCTATTTAGCTGATGCCTTGTCTGTTTAGTTGTTAGCTGTCTGCTGAGCTAACCGTTTAGCTGATAAACCCGTCTATTTAGCTGGTAAGTGGTCTATGTAATTTTCTTTTTAGCTGATGCCCTGTCTGCTTAGTTGATATGCTATCTCTTTAGCTGTCTGTATAGCTATCTTTAGTTAATAAGTTGAGCGTTTGACCTTACGGGCTATCTGCCATTCGGTAAATTCATTTGATTGTTGGTAATTATCTACCCATAAAAAAATTCTTACTTTCCATACAGTTGCAGTCAGCTTTTTTTAGGTCTTTGTAAAAATTTTTTTTACAAAGACCTACTAGTTTCGCGACCTGGCTGTCCGTCCGTCTGTCCGCCCGTCCGTCTGTCCGTCTGTCCGACTGTCCGTCTGTCCGACTGTCCGTCTGTCCGTCTGTCCGTCTGTCCGTCTGTCCGTGCGTCACAGCTGATTTCCTCAGAAACTATAGAAGCTAGAATGCTCAAACTTTGTGAAAAGGTCAGAAATGATGATCTCTCAAAAGTTAAGGTCTTAAAAAAAATTTTAAAAATGTTTAAGGGGAGTCCCCCCTAATAACGAATTGGCCCTTAAAAATTTTTTTTCATCAAAGGTAGTCGAGTGGGATATCAAATGAAAGGTCTTAATTAGAACTTTTAGAATCTGAAATAAAAAAATCATTTTATGAATTAGGGGGTCCAGGGGAAGGCAAAATGTACCCAAAATTTGTGTCCCCCCCCCTCGCGATTGGACACCTTTGAGCCGAAAAATCTGAAAATTATCACGAACGTGGACCTTTATGAGCACAAGGGCAACAAATACCTTAGAAATCGAAATTCACTCAACTTTGTTAATAATAGTATGATTTGTAGATTTTACATTTTTGCCCATAAAATCAAAACGGTACCTTTAAACTTCTTGAAATTTCGCAATTATATAGACTAACATAAGATATATATGTTCACAAAATTTAATTGAGATCGAATCATAATCAAGTGAGTTATAGCCATTTCAATTATATGGAATTACACCAACAATAACACGTGTTTATGGTTGATATAGGGTTTTCCAATAAGAGGTGTTATTTTGATATTAAAAGAAAAATGCCACTTTTAATACAAATGATCGAATGTTTATTTCATTGTAAAGAAGAAGATATGCCGTTAATACCAATAATTAACATTGAGCAAATAACCTCTACGACACGCTTACAGGACCATATCCTCTTCATGAAATTTTCCATAACCAAATCGCAAAGTGGTTACCCTATGTCCTCAATAGCCTCACGAATTTCATCTTTGAGATCTTGAATCGACGCTGGGCTATTGGCATAGGCCTTCTCTATCACGTGGCTCCAAAGGAAGAAGTCGCAAGGTGTTAAATCAGAAGATCTATTCAAAATAACACCTCTTATTGGAAAACCCTATATATTTAAAATTGACTTAGGCACTTTTATTTTCTTTCAATTTTCATGAAAATTTAAGGAATAGTGTTTAACTTGAACATGTTCAATCGGCCGAGCATTCAGAAAAATCATTTAAGCTAGATTAAAATGGCGGCTGCACTGTGCTTATGAAAGAAACTGTGCATCTTTTGTATAAATTTGAACGATTTCATATCTAAGTATTGGATGAATAATTCAAGTTATCGATTCACGCCATTAGAAAACTTGTTTCTAACCCTAGGATGTTTACAAAGACCTTCTGGTAGGAGCACCCTCCTGCTTACTCAACTTGTTTACATTTACTTTAAATGTCATATGCTCATCACGATTTACGTTAGGCCTATTGGTTACCAAGACTGCATGTTGATCATCTTCCAAGTTATTCGTAGGCATACATGGGTCAGACAAGAATCTTCACGTCTTTGTTGCTCTTCTGGTGAACAAATCTTGATTAGGATTTAAGGGGAGTCCCCCCTAATAACGAATTGGCCCTTAAAAATTTTTTTTCATCAAAGGTAGTCGAGTGGGATATCAAATGAAAGGTCTTAATTAGAACTTTTAGAATCTGAAATAAAAAAATCATTTTATGAATTAGGGGGTCCAGGGGAAGGCAAAATGTACCCAAAATTTGTGTCCCCCCCCCCTCGCGATTGGACACCTTTGAGCCGAAAAATCTGAAAATTATCACGAACGTGGACCTTTATGAGCACAAGGGCAACAAATACCTTAGAAATCGAAATTCACTCAACTTTGTTAATAATAGTATGATTTGTAGATTTTACATTTTTGCCCATAAAATCAAAACGGTACCTTTAAACTTCTTGAAATTTCGCAATTATATAGACTAACATAAGATATATATGTTCACAAAATTTAATTGAGATCGAATCATAATCAAGTGAGTTATAGCCATTTCAATTATATGGAATTACACCAACAATAACACGTGTTTATGGTTGATATAGGGTTTTCCAATAAGAGGTGTTATTTTGATATTAAAAGAAAAATTGTCTACATATGTACATTACAATAGCTATCAAATGTCTATGTATTAGTATCATATGATCGACTGGTCTCTTTATCATGCAAAGAGGGTTATCCACAATCACCGATCAGTTGAGCCGTCTGATACGATCATGAGTTGCCTGTTCAGCAGTTGAACTTTGGTCAACTTCACACCAATATGTTTTCTCTTTCGCACCTGCTAACCCAATTGCCTGACGAACTCAAGGTAGCCTTCTCTTTCACACCTACAACTCGAGTTGATTGGTGAGCAGAAGGTGGTGAAAGGCCTTACAGGGCTTCTACCCAGCCTGCCCCGTGGCATGCATGCATGATGATCCTCGCAGAGATGCAGAATAACCTTCTACCCAGCCTACCTCATTGCCACGCAGGCATCAATGACCGGTCATCATGCGTTATGACGCACTGGTGGGCAGAAGGTGCCGAAGGGCCTTACAGAGATGCAGGATAACTTTTTACCCAGCCTACCCCATGCCACGCAGGCATGATGACCCATCATCATGCATTATGACGCGTCATGATTCAATATACTTAATAAGTTCCACTATAAACCCTTAATACATCGACTAAGCAACAGGCTGAACTAATTCATGTTAAGGCCCTAGCAATGGTTTGCATGAAGTAGAGATTTATTCAACAAGTTTGTGCTTTACAAAATGATTCAAATGGCTGATCCATGGGATCATATGATTTTTTGGCATATTGGATGAGTTCATAAGTGTAGCAACATAATTTCAATGCAATGGAACATTATAGTGGGCAATAAGGGTCCCATAGGCCGCAAATCCTATGAAGACATGAAAACCTAGAGAACTGAAATCGAATTGCTGTAGAAAGAGGATCCTATAGATTAGATAGACAGAGGTCAAGAGAAAAACTGACGCAGATAAAAAAGAATGGTGACTTGACTCATTCTTATGAAGAATGCATCAGTGTGAAATAAGATCAATTAACTCTCGAGCAAATAACAATGGCTTGCTCCTAATCAAGATTTGTTCACCAGAAGAGCAACAAAGACGTGAAAATTCTTGTCTGACCCATGTATGCCTACGAATAACTTGGAAGATGATCAACATGCAGTCTTGGTAACCAATAGGCCTAACGTAAATCGTGATGAGCATATGACATTTAAAGTAAATGTAAACAAGTTGAGTAAGCAGGAGGGTGCTCCTACCAGAAGGTCTTTGTAAACATCCTAGGGTTAGAAACAAGTTTTCTAATGGCGTGAATCGATAACTTGAATTATTCATCCAATACTTAGATATGAAATCGTTCAAATTTATACAAAAGATGCACAGTTTCTTTCATAAGCACAGTGCAGCCGCCATTTTAATCTAGCTTAAATGATTTTTCTGAATGCTCGGCCGATTGAATATGTTCAAGTTAAACACTATTCCTTAAATTTTCATGAAAATTGAAAGAAAATAAAAGTGCCTAAGTCAATTTTAAATATATAGGGTTTTCCAATAAGAGGTGTTATTTTGAATAGATCTTCTGATTTAACACCTTGCGACTTCTTC
The DNA here is from genome assembly GCA_963969285.1 of Odontomyia ornata. Taxonomy (NCBI): domain Eukaryota; kingdom Metazoa; phylum Arthropoda; class Insecta; order Diptera; family Stratiomyidae; genus Odontomyia; species Odontomyia ornata. The sequence goes on along the minus strand of OZ017740.1, from coordinate 146,600,375 downwards.
CTTTGGAGCCACGTGATAGAGAAGGCCTATGCCAATAGCCCAGCGTCGATTCAAGATCTCAAAGATGAAATTCGTGAGGCTATTGAGGACATAGGGTAACCACTTTGCGATTTGGTTATGGAAAATTTCATGAAGAGGATATGGTCCTGTAAGCGTGTCGTAGAGGTTATTTGCTCAATGTTAATTATTGGTATTAACGGCATATCTTCTTCTTTACAATGAAATAAACATTCGATCATTTGTATTAAAAGTGGCATTTTTCTTTTAATATCAAAATAACACCTCTTATTGGAAAACCCTATATCAACCATAAACACGTGTTATTGTTGGTGTAATTCCATATAATTGAAATGGCTATAACTCACTTGATTATGATTCGATCTCAATTAAATTTTGTGAACATATATATCTTATGTTAGTCTATATAATTGCGAAATTTCAAGAAGTTTAAAGGTACCGTTTTGATTTTATGGGCAAAAATGTAAAATCTACAAATCATACTATTATTAACAAAGTTGAGTGAATTTCGATTTCTAAGGTATTTGTTGCCCTTGTGCTCATAAAGGTCCACGTTCGTGATAATTTTCAGATTTTTCGGCTCAAAGGTGTCCAATCGCGAGGGGGGGGGGACACAAATTTTGGGTACATTTTGCCTTCCCCTGGACCCCCTAATTCATAAAATGATTTTTTTATTTCAGATTCTAAAAGTTCTAATTAAGACCTTTCATTTGATATCCCACTCGACTACCTTTGATGAAAAAAAATTTTTAAGGGCCAATTCGTTATTAGGGGGGACTCCCCTTAAACATTTTTAAATTTTTTTTAAGACCTTAACTTTTGAGAGATCATCATTTCTGACCTTTTCACAAAGTTTGAGCATTCTAGCTTCTATAGTTTCTGAGGAAATCAGCTGTGACGCACGGACAGACGGACAGACGGACAGACGGACAGTCGGACAGACGGACAGTCGGACAGACGGACAGACGGACGGGCGGACAGACGGACGGACAGACAGGTCGCGAAACTAGTAGGTCTTTGTAAAAAATTTTTTTACAAAGACCTAAAAAAAGCTGACTGCAACTGTATGGAAAGTAAGAATTTTTTTATGGGTAGATAATTACCAACAATCAAATGAATTTACCGAATGGCAGATAGCCCGTAAGGTCAAACGCTCAACTTATTAACTAAAGATAGCTATACAGACAGCTAAAGAGATAGCATATCAACTAAGCAAACAGGGCATCAGCTAAAAAGAAAGCTACATAGACCACTTACCAGCTAAATAGACGGGTTTATCAGCTAAACGGTTAGCTCAGCAGACAGCTAACAACTAAACAGACAGGGCATCAGCTAAATAGACAGCATTATACATATAATAGACAGCTCATCAGCAAAAGTGACAGCTAAATAGACAGCTCAAGAGGATAGCATATCAGCTAAACAGACAGGGAATCGGCTTAAAAGACAGCATTACACATAAGATAGACAGCTCATCAGCAAAAGTGACAGCTAAATAGATAGTTTAACAGATAAAAAGACAGCTAATTAGCCTAGAAGCAATCTATTGTAGCCCAGCAGTACTCCTAAAAATTCTAAAGGAAATACGGAGCTGTAATGATTATTTTTAAATGTCCGTGTAGGACACGGGTGCCGATGGTCTGGCACAAGTGTCAGCGAGCTAAAACAACACCGAGCTCAGCTAACTAGCTTCGCTTAACGACCGCGTACGCGTGCTTGACGACTAGCATTTGCGGGATCATATGAGGCGGATTCTTGTCGAGCCACGAAGCTACACTACAAAATACTTATCACGCGTACTCTACTCTACAAGACGCACCGATCAATTTTTATTGTCTTTAGAAAAGTTCTATTAGATGTCAATTAATCTACTCTACAGTAATTCAATATTGTTTTGCCTCGTTAAAGTTAGCGGACACGGAGGCTTGAGACAAACGCAAACATTACACAAAAAGCAACCGTTACTTTCACCGAAGGAGGTCGTTGCATTACAAGGGGAATGTCAAACCTAAAGATGTTAAAGTGGCTGAAGTGAACCACTCATCTCTGCCTAAATGATGGAAACTTGACGGATGCAGTTTACTTTACACTAGTAAAACAACAAACTAAGCAGTTTCGACGGGGTGACCACCTTATCTCTTCAGGAGCAGCCACTCCTGATCACCACGGGGCTGCTCGACTGCTTATGTTTATTACAGGGCAGTCTCTTCGATGCCGACCCAGGCATGGAGAGACTGAAGGATTTCGCTCTACACTAGTGAAGAAACAATTGTTTCCGCAGTGGAGAGATGGTTGTTATAATTTTAGGCCCCTCTCCTTGAATACAAGTCCCTGTCTTCTACAAAAGTATGCTAGTAAAAACCGCTAACCAATCATAAAAACAAATCGGGTGTCGATCAGGACTAATTAATGATGCGGATTTTATCACTGCCGGTCATCAGATTAGCTCCCAGCAAAAACTGACGCAATTCCAAGCAATGTATTTGAAAACCTCTAGCACCATCAGTTTGTTCAAAATTAGAACTGTCCGACTTCAAACTGTATAAAAATGTGCAAACCTTTCTTTTGGTAACATTAAGGGACGCGCTACTCTATAACATCATCGGCATGTTCAGGCGACTGAGCCACCACGAACGAAGAACTCCAGAAGATGCTATAGACCTTATTATACCAAAGACAAGACAAACAACACCAAAAGAGAGTTTATCGGTGACTCTATCTTTACTTTATGGAACCCTCCAAAGTATGCTACGTTAATATCAAATGGTGAGGGCGACAATAAAAATTGAATCGGTTCATCTGCCGACAGCAAAATTAAAAATGTGAGAACTCGAAGGAGAGTGGTGTTGTTTCCCCTTCGGGCCCCACGTTGGGCGCCATTTGTAATGATTATTTTTAAATGTCCGTGTAGGACACGGGTGCCGATGGTCTGGCACAAGTGTCAGCGAGCTAAAACAACACCGAGCTCAGCTAACTAGCTTCGCTTAACGACCGCGTACGCGTGCTTGACGACTAGCATTTGCGGGATCATATGAGGCGGATTCTTGTCGAGCCACGAAGCTACACTACAAAATACTTATCGCGCGTACTCTACTCTACAAGACGCACCGATCAATTTTTATTGTCTTTAGAAAAGTTCTATTAGATGTCAATTAATCTACTCTACAGTAATTCAATATTGTTTTGCCTCGTTAAAGTTAGCGGACACGGAGGCTTGAGACAAACGCAAACATTACACAAAAAGCAACCGTTACTTTCACCGAAGGAGGTCGTTGCATTACAAGGGGAATGTCAAACCTAAAGATGTTAAAGTGGCTGAAGTGAACCACTCATCTCTGCCTAAATGATGGAAACTTGACGGATGCAGTTTACTTTACACTAGTAAAACAACAAACTAAGCAGTTTCGACGGGGTGACCACCTTATCTCTTCAGGAGCAGCCACTCCTGATCACCACGGGGCTGCTCGACTGCTTATGTTTATTACAGAGCAAAGTGTCATTTCCTGTTACTGACTCCTACTCCTGTTAGCTTGGTGGTTCAAATCTTAACTCCATAGCACTTTCTTATCTTTGAATTCAAATCATGAGAGTAAGCAACATTACAGCATTCAAGGGCTAAACATGTTTACTTATGCAATAGAATTATCAACACATATTGAACTTGCCCCCCCACTCCATCCGTAAATGCAGAGAAGTGAATATATATGCTGGTGTAACAAATATACACCTTTAGTTTTACTACTAGAAGCAGTCATTTAAAATGAACGGAGCAGATCCAGTAACTTCGTCAGTCAGTCAGAAGCATGAAAAGGCCAGCCAGACTGATAAGGCTACTTCAGCCAGAAAAGTGAACAAGAAAGAGAAGAAACTAAAAAAGAATCGAGAGAAACAGCGAATCTATGAGAAAAACCTCTTGCTGAACTATACATACTATCTTGATGAAGGCTTCCACAAAAGCAAAGTAATACTTGGATTTGACCCGCTGACATTTCAAGCGAAAATAATCTTCCGATGCAGTGGACAAAATCAGTTGGAGTTAGATAACAGTCAATGGACTTCACTTCGCCAAGACCTCATTGATCTCAAGGATAGAGTAGATGAGTTCCCTGCAAATCAGCTTGGACTTCTTGAACTCTTCTACATACCTATTGGAGGAGAGAGACTAATACTTAAACATCCCGAGCTCTTCACGCTTTTCATCTTGATGGATTTTTTCAACATTGTCATGCAATACAACAATTTGCTTACCGATTGTGTGAAGGAATACTATGACCAATATTGTGCAAGATGCAGAGAAAAAAGCGTACTTAAACTGGATATCAACGACTTCTTCACTCCAACTCAAACATCATTTGTAAATATAAACTACTCTAGGCTTTTTTATGAAATACCAGTACTATGTAACGATCTAATTTTCCATGTGATGAAAATAAAATACTAAAAACCCTATAAACAATGTTTTACTTCACTTAAAGGAATTATTCATAAGGAAATTGGAAATTGAGACTTGGTAAACTACAAACTATTGTGAAAGGCTTTGAAATCAAGTATAATCTCTTGAGTCTATAAAATACTGAAATTTAATATTGAGAAACAGACCCTCATCTTAGCTGCACTGTACAAACTAGGACATGAATGTATGTTAACTTAAAAGCAGCACGTCGTTTTTTCTATCACTAGAGTACATATAATTCTACGGATTATTATGAGGTTTTTAAAGTTCAGCAAACCAACGTAAACAACGTCAAGAAAACTAGGAAAACAGAGGTCAATACACTTTCACCGCGATAAGATCTATTACAATGGTTATCCTATACTTCATGGAATTGTACCGTGATATTTTTCCTGAACACCGAATACGAATCGAGAATTATATGCTTAAATATGGTAATATGGGCGAGAAAGTATCTAATAAACATGGAATACACTACCAAATATGTGAATGGTCCAACTCTAATACGACATCAGGCACTGATACATGCATTTGTCATTCATACGATCAAGAGACAAGAAATATTTTTAAACTAATAAAACAGTACATACTCCTGCAGTCTCGCATACATACGACAAAGTAATAATTCATAGCATCGGGTAGTATAAATAGTCCAAACAAAATTAGCGCCAACTGGTGGCCAGCGCTATTAGAATGTATCGGGAAATCCTCACCAGTAATTCATCAAGCAACATACTATTCTCATAAAATGCAACCAAAACGAAATTCGAATTGAAACATCAACAGTTTGCACTAGAGTGAAGGGGACATAAGCTACAATTATATGCTGAGGATATTGAATTGCTATATAAATTGTATAATAAACATTAAAAAAAGACGTGAGAGGACTTACTATACATTTGTATGGTCCTAATGCAGAAATAGTGCAGCTGAATAAACCTTCAATATGCTATAGAATTCATAAATATATCAACCCATATATTAGATGTCCTGTAAATTGTATGAAAATTTATTTATATATATAACAAAAAATAGCATTACTCAATAAATTATTTCTATTAGAAAGAAACACAATCTTTTTATTTTAACAACTAATCTAACACTGCTCAAGTAAACAAATACCTCAAACAACAAACCAAAAAAAAACCTAAACATTCCTAGCATATCTGATACTCCCAAATATCAAACACTGAATTCTACCATTCAAAAATATCAAGCGATGGACAAAAAAAAAACCCCGCTTGAGTTCATTCAACTCAAGTATACATCTGTTCATCAAATTACCAGCAGACAAACACCTCCTGAAAGTAATGATCATATCTTAACATCCTACACTGACTCGTGACCAGCCTTATAATGAACACTTCATAACATATGCTACTTGTCTATACAAGATACGATGAGATCGATGTAAAAATAGCCTACCATAAACTCATATGCTACCACACATCGTTATCTATACCGAACTATCTTACGTCAACATTAGCCTAAGTGATCTATAGTAGCAGTGCGCCAACCCAAAACATACCCTTTATGTTGAAAACTAATTAGATCTTCTTCAAACCTAAAAAAAAAATCAACCAAGCATCCAGCAGAAAAAAATTCTGATAAGAAAAAACTCAACAAGAATATATTTTACTTATGTGAAAATAATACTTGAATATGTCAATGAGCATACCCGACAATCCCTATGATGATAAATCTAGCATATTTAAAATGTAGGAAATACGTATTTTACAATGCTCAAATATTGAAAATGTATATGAATATAGCTGAAGTGACTTTACGCTTAATACAAGCACACAAAGTATGGGGTTTGTAAATTCTCATGCAATCATATAGGCATTAAAAGCGATTATATGCATCCGAAAAGTATCAACTTAACGGCATCATCCATCCATGCATCATTTTCCTAAGAAGATAACAAATTAAAAATTATCATACTCAAAACATCAACAAGTTCTAAATGAAAATATGTCTAGAGAAATTCGGAAATGTCAAAAAATCATACATACTGAGTAGAATATGAGACAAGCATAAAATAATAGTTTTACTCTATATTATACTGACACTCATGAAACTACCTAAACTAAATAATACAGACCCACAATAACAGCACCTAATTCAGAGTAAATATAAAAATTTATTCAATCTAGTGCATGCCTATAATGCTAGCATGACTAAAAAATATTTTTCCATGCGTTATGGGCATAAACAAAGAATAATACCATAATACCAACAAACCCCTAATGTCAATGACCTACCGCATTCACTTTTTTCTATATTACGTTCTTCCTTTCAGTACGTACCCAAAATTTATCAATGAAAATGCGTCTATATTCCTACTCATTAGGACCACCACGATGATTTCTATATCCATCATAAAAAAGTAGCATTCCAGAAGCCATAAATCGTAATATCTTTCCTAGACAACATCCATAAATAATCTAAATTGGGAACAAATACCCAAAACATACATGTCAACATAGTGATCTAAAAAATAGACCCAAGCACTTATCAAAAGGGACAAATCATATGATGTACGAACAAAATTATCACCATCTCGTCTTGGAAGAAATTATTAGAATTTTTGGACAAAATCAATGGGCATCCTATAGTAAAGTAAAAAAAACGAATGAATATAGTGCCATACTTCTACATAATAGTAAAATCAGAGAATAAAGTATAGAAACTGCTCTAAGAAATAAGCGATGATGATGAAGACAAACACAATGCTGCCACAAGCAAACTAAAATTTAATACTATACTTAATATCAAGAACGCATCACAACAAACATTAAGATCTCTTTCACTACATCTATAGATTTGAGCAATCAACATAGTAGTCTAACCGAATTAAATACATTGTTGACGATTCTTAAAGTACTATTAACATGAAACCGATAAAAGCAATAATATACAATAGCACTGAGTCACAAAACAAAGAAACGACGTATCCGAGCAAAAAGAAACTGAAAACGATTAATGTAAATAATAATCAGCAAACTAGAACAGGCGCATCTGTGAATGGACATTTATGAAAACACGTCTCAATGCCGCGCATCACGTTACCCGCTGCCCACGGCCAACACAACAAGAAAAACCGCTTCCATCAAGCAAAACTATATTGTAATGCAATGTATGCCATGCCACTTCTCTTCCACGCTGTAGATTCCGATGCCCCAAAACTCGCGCCGACAGGGAAGTCTATACGTACGAAACACTACTCTTAACAAGCAAAATCACTTGCACATGCCACGCATCCCCCGAGGTCAATTTCCATGCTTAACAGAACTCGCCGCCGAGCAAATCTACACCACAATCACGATTCTCCAAAAAGCGACGTAAATCATTCCGAATCGCCGACAAGGCCGTCCATACTTAAAGACAGGCACCCTTTGATGAGCAATGCGGAAACTTAACCAAACGCTCGCGAGACAAATTTCTACGGCTCATGACATCCACCTCGGTGGAAACATACACCTCAAATTACTTCCTCCAATAAGCAACGCGCATCACATCTATAATACCGTCCATTTTTAACCACAGACATCAAACGAGGAGCAACACGTAGCTTAAGCAAGCACCCACTAAGTAAATTCTCATGCTTTAGAGCACCCGTCGAAAGGCAAGCCCGTCACCCATCCATAATGCAAAGCCACCCGTCTATAGCAGCGCCCTCCATCCCACACAACTACTCGCATCATAAAAACTTCCGGCACGGCTAGCATGATCAAGCGAATCGGCAATTTCCACACGCAGCCAAAGACACCAATCGCTGCAACGCGTTCCCTATCCAAGCGCCCATGAAGTAAATTCCCACGGCTTAGAATACGCGCTGACGGGCACGTCCATCATCCATCAGTATCGCAGTCATCCGTCTATACAAACGCCCACCGTCACCACGCAGCCACTCGCATCATAAAAAAGTCCAGCACGCCTAACGTGATCAAGTTAATCGCTCGCCCCAAACGCCTTTAATAAGTGACACACGCTAAAGGATCTCAAGCCCTACAACCAGCGAACAACCGCCCAGAGCGCCTCCTATCTACAGAGCTTCCCTAATTGATCAGCAACCCTAATACTTCAAGGTATCAACTCTAGACATGGACCTCCTAACATATACATTAAAACGACCATGGATAAAAAACTATCAACCACTAGGAGCGTTTAAGACCCGAGAAATATTCCACCAAAGATGAATAACGAAACCATGCAAAGACTATAAGCAACGAATGTATGAGAAATCCTTCCGTTATAGAGAAATAACAACCATGAATAGTATAATTATCTATCGCTAAAAGCGTCAAAGGCTAGCTTCCATTAATTTCAAACTTGTATATTAACCCAATATAAATGCCCGCTGAGAAATCTAGAGCTCTAATCTATTAACTGAAAACACGGGGCTAATCTAGAATATAGTCAATATGCCTAGTTTCACCATTTACCATTAGAGGCTACTTAGGCTAAGAAAGCGCACCCGTCATCTAAAGACATATGTCTATTCTAGAACACAACCATCAATACTAGTTCTACTAACCGCTAGAGGCTACTAAAACCCAGAACGCTTACCTACTTAATCAAGATTCCGATGTTTATTTACCTAAGACCCATACCTTCTCATCCCTAGTATCCGCCTATGCCAATCTTGTACACATATCTAAGGCCCACACCTACACAAATCTGTTACACATATCCATATACCCTAGACACACACCCACCCTCTGGCAACCACCCAAGAGATCCACACCTATTTCGGACTCACACCTTCTTATCTCAGGCACCCAAGATACACACGCTCCCCCCCTGAAACCATCCAAGAGATCCACATCTAACCCCGACTCACACCATCTTATCTCGGGCACTTACCTATACCACCCTAATACACTCACCCACACATCCAAGACACACATCCTCCCCTGGCAACCACCCAAAAGATCCACACCTATTCCGGACTCACACCTTCTTATCTCAGGCACCTACCCATTCTACCCTAATATACACACCCATACACCCAAGACACACACCCTCGACAAAATTTGAAATTTGTATGAAAAAAGTGGGCCAGAACTGGCAAATTACCCCTACTATAATCATATTCAGACAATTTGATTTTCCACCTGAACAATTTGGGCGTCTCTTCCTTTATACTTTGTAAATATGTCAACGGTTTATGATCAGTTTGTAATATAAACTTCCTGTCATATATGTGAGGCCTAAACTACCGCTAAGAGATCTTTTTCGATTGTAGAGAATCGGTTGTCGATATCATTAAGTATCCTTGATGCAAAGCAAACAGCTTTATTGCCTTGCGATAACAATGCCCCTCGTTAGAGTGAAGGTTTTATTGAAATCTGGGTGGGCAAGAATGGGATCGTTTAAAATATAAGTTTTCAATTGTTCGAATGCTCGGAAGTATAAGAGATCTTTTATGTTAATGGAATTTGATTTCTTAAAGGTTACAGTTAAAGATTTTGCAATCAATCTGTAATCTTTTATGAATTTACGGAAGAAACCAGTAAGGCCCAAAAAAGATTCCACTTCTCTATGTTTTTGGTATTTGGAATTTGTGTATTCCGTCTAACTTCTTAGGGTTTGGTTCAATACTGTCTTTGGAAATATTGTGCCCTAGAAATTTCGCTGAAATTTTCAAAAATTGAGTTTTACACATTTAGATGTTAAGATTCGCTTCCCGTAAAGTGGTAAGAATCGTTCTAAGTGCAACTTCATATTATTGCAATGAAGTGCTGTAAACTGGCCTCTGTCTCGAAACCCGTTGGCGACAACCAGATTTGTTTCGAGTGATTCTTGAGACGGACTATAAGCCCGTTCAGTTATGATTCGTACTGGTTTCAGCTCAGAACGTTTCGTAGCTAGATGGAAGGACATACGGCCAACGCGTAGCCGACACTCTAATTATCTCTAAGCGAAGGCCCGAAAAAGGCTGTAGACTTAAATATCATCCATATACACGATACATATTAACATTCCTGCAAGGGGTTCATTAATCTTTGGAACATTGCTGGAGAATTTTGTCTGACCGGGTGGGATTCGAGTAAATTAAAAATGACCTTTGTCAGTTGAAAACGCTGTTTTGTGTCGATCTTTGGGATTTATTTCGACCTGGTGAAACCCTTTAGCTAGATCGATAGTGATAAAATAGCTAGCATTACCTAGTCTTCCCAAAATATCATCTATTTGTGGAATAGGCTACTTGTCCACTATTGGCAGTGAATTTATCTTTCCAAAATCAATAACTAATCGGGGCGTATTACATTTTTTTGGCACTACCACAATCGGTGAGTTATAAGGACTTGTGGATGACTGGATAGCCCCTTGCACCAAATGGTCCTGTATTTGTTTCTTTAACAAACTCCTTATGATGACAAGCTAATATGTAACTGTGATGGTATATTGGCTCATTCGTTTTTAATTTTAGGGAATGTTTAATTTTGTGGGTGAATGTTAATCTGTTGGTTGGATTGTATTCTAAATCCTTGAATTCAGTCTTTAAATTTTCTATTTATTGTTTCTCCTCACGAAGTAAGAATTTGAATCAGGTTGTTGATCAGTTTGTTTTTCAATTGATTTTATAGCATGTGAAAATTCTTGTGCGATTTGCGCTATTTCATTGTTTCCAAAAAGAATACAATGTCCATTAATATTTAGCTCAGAGTGAGCTATATTAATATTGGCCTTCAGAACTGTAACATGTAGATCCCAATTATAGCATCAAAATTATAAAAGAAAGTATTGGTATTTCCATGTAATGGTAGTCTTGATTCCAAATTCATCCGGCATAAAAGGCTTTAGAAAATGGGTACATAAAAGTTTTCTATCAATAATGTCGAGAAAAACTGGGCTATTTAATGTTTCTCTATCAGAATTTAAAATTTTATGAGCTGACATTATGCTGGTCGAACTACCTGTCTCAATTAATTACCCAACAATGTGGCCATCGATTGTTAAGTAAGCGATGGGTTAAAACTGTTTGCGATCTTCCGAAGCACGTAAGTAAAAATTTTTATTTGGTTCTTGAACATGCAAGGATGTGTAGGCGCTACGTCGTCCTACAAATAATAACAACATCGTTTTTATCTATTAATTAATGATAACCTTTATTCGCCTGGAATATCCACAAGTAACAATAATTCGATGTTATCGTGACGCTGTCTTCTTTCAGAAAGACACTCGTGCTTTTCCCTCACTTCGCTCGTTCTGCTTGGATACTCGCTCGACTCGTTCGGCTTCGATATTCGATCTTCCAGTCTAGTGTGAAGATATGTTTTATGTTGCGGCCGGTTGCTACATCTGGCAGGCGGATAAGTTCGAGGTTGCGCCTGGTCGCTACAGGGCTCCCCTCGCAGTAGTTCTAAATTGCAATTGCGATGACGTCCGGATTGGTGGTCGTTGGTGTGAAGGGCTCCTGACTTTTGCATCCCAGCTGTCTCGGCGATTACATGATTGAGTAGGATGTGGCTGATTTACGGGGTTGTTTTAAACGTGATGTCCTTTTGCGATCATTGTAGGAGTTTCCGAAAGGAATGGTGTGACGGTTTTGCTTGAATCTGTGGCCGGACAAGGAGTCTCTGAAGGAAGAGAATTGTGGAAGTTTGCAAATGGTAATATCTGTTGTGGTGACTGCACTTGTGACGCTGCAGCTGGACTGTCACTGCCAGGATACTGGTTCCCAAGGAATGCTGGTTTGAGGTGTTCCGTCGAAACGTTTAACTGTTTGCCGTTCACTCGATGGTGAAATTTGTGTTTGAGATTCTGTTAATTATTATGTGGGCCTGTGTATGGTTGCCATAATGCCCGTCCGACTGTTTCAACACTAAGGAACACGTGTGTATACGTCCTGAGGTCCTTGTGAGCAAATGTTCTCCGGTTGTTTTTTCTGGGCAAACGGTTTAGGCCTGATTTTTCGCATTTGTAGTTTGAAATTTTCACTGAACAAATGTGGATCACTTGGGCTCTTGTCCTCGACCAGAAATTCCCCCGGGAGTCTTAATGTTATGCCCAATACTAACTCCACACAGCTAGCTCCCAAGTCATCCTTATAGCAATTTCTTAGGCCCAAGAATATGTTCGGAAGTAAACTAGGCCAGTTCCCGTCTTAGTCGTGACACATTATGGCGGCTTTTAGTGTCTGATGCCACCTTTCCACTAGTCCATTCGAAGCAGGGTGATAAGGTGACGTTCTTGCTTTACTGTTTCCTATAATGTTAGTCAGTGATCTGAACAAGGCTGACGTGTTCTCTCGTCGGTGACCACAATTTCTGGCGCTCCGAAGCGACACACCCAGGTTGCGTAGAAGGCTTTAGCTACTGCGTCCGCAGTCTGTTTTTCCAATGGTACTGCCTCTGGCCACCTTGAAAACCGGTCAACCGTTGTTAAAATGTACCTAAATCCACTTGCGTTAGTGGTCCGACTATATCCAAGTGCACTTCGTGAAAGCGTATGTCTGCCGACTTTGGATCTTCGGCAAGGAAGGCAACAACGATACCATAGATGCACGTCCTTTCTCATTCTGGGCCAAACAAATTTGTGGGCAATCGCACGTAACGTCGCTCTTGCACTTGGGTGGGCACAGCGGTGTAAGGTGTCGAAGATCTGTTTACGAGCGCAATTGAATCGAAAGGTGTTGTGAGACCTATTTTTCCACTTTGGGTGTTAATTGATTACAGTTGCAAGGACGTCGAGATATTTAGAATAAGAGCGTAAAGTTCGGGATCGTTCATCTATTCTTTGGCAAGCTCGTGATTTTCAATTAATAGCGGTAGTGATATGGCTTTTATGCGGGACAGCGAATCTGCGGTAATGTTAGTATCGCCATGAATATGTACAAAGTTGGTGCAGAATTGTGAGATGTAATTCAATTGTCTTGACTATCGAGGCGACGCGTTATTGGATTTCTGGTTAAAGGCAAAAACAAGTGGTTTGTGATCAGTTCGTACGACGAACTCCCAACCCTCCAGATAATGTTGAAAATGGCGGATGCTGCTGTATACGGCAAGTAACTCCCTATCATAGGCACTGTAGCAAGACTCAGCTGTGGTGAGCTTGCGTTGAAAGAATGCAATTGGTTTCCATAGGTTGTCTTGAAGTTGCTCGAGCACTCCTCCGATAGCGGTATCCGATGCGCCGGTAGACACGGCCAGAGGTCGCGACGGAAGCCGTTGCATCCATAATGAGTTTAAAGATTCATTTGAAACGTTTTTGGCCGCCGTACTTTTCATTGAGCGAACTAGTTGGGATGGCTTGCTATCCCAAGGCTCCAAGCCTGTCAGCAATTCCTGGAAGTTTTCACGTTCAGATACAGCGTAGATGGATGTGATGCGGTTTTTGAGCATCTCGTATTTGTTAGTGTGAGGTGGCTCCTCTATAATGTTCGCAATCTGCGTGAGGACATCATGTTCTAATTCGCTAATCATGCGATCGAACATCAGTTCGTCCGTTCATAGTTTTGCACATCTAAATTGTGCCTCAACTCGTGCAAACCAAAGGGCTGACCGCTGCTTCCAAAACGATGGCAATTTAATCATTGCGATGCTACTTACTGCGTTGGGGTGTTCCGCTTGCGATAATGGACTGGCTGTGGCAGGGCCGAGAACGCTGTTGTTTGGGCTTTCTGTTATTGCGGTTTAAAGACATCGGGTCACCAATTTGCAGCCGCTACGTCGTCCTACAAATCACAACCACAACGTGTTTATCTATTAATTAATGATAACCTTTATTCGCCAGGAATATCCACAAGTAACAATGATTCGATGTTGCCGTGGCACTGTCTTCTTTCGGAAAGAGACTCGAGATTTTTCCTTGCTTCGCTCGTTCTGCTTCGATACGCACTCGACTCGTTTGGCTTCGATACTCGATCTTCCAGTCTAGTGGGAAGATATGTTTTATGTTGCGGCCGGCGGCTACATCTGGCAGGCGCATAGGTTCAAGGCTGCGCCCGGGCGCTACAGATGATTCATTTGAAACGATTGTTTTCATTGACCGATCTGTTGGTAGCGAAACATTTGCGAGTGACATTTGCTGATTGCATTTACTCATGTTTCTCGAATTTTCATTTTCCCTAATATTTAGTGGAGGATTGTAATTTCCTTGTAAGCTATTATAGGAATGTTGGTGAGGGGTATATAGTTGAGACTGCGGTTACTGATTCAACCATTGGGGTTTCATTGTATAAAACAAGGATTCAAACCTATTTGGAGAATTTTTGCCTTATCTTGATTGAGTACATGTGGATTAGAATAAACATTTCTTCCTTGGCTACAAACTCCAAAACGAAGATATCCCGTTCCATGTAACACTTTTCTTATTTCTTCCATGCTGGAAGGATTCCTTGCTAATAAATAATATACTTCTCAAAGGCTCTGGACGCTTGTTAATGTTTAAATTTCTGGCCATTAAATAGCTAGATTTCACAACTTCACTTTTTTGGCTACTTGTATAACTCCAATCACTAAAAATTGGTGGTCTCATTAGGTAAAGATACTTACTAAACTCATCATACAACTGGATCGCTGAGATGAATCTTGCACTGTAAAGTTTTTCTTGAAGTTAAACCTCCGCTTCGGTAGTATCAAAATACGTGATGAGAGTTTGCTTGACTTTGTCTGTCTGTATTGTAGATTAGGATGGCTCCTCTTGCTCTTCCAGTGATTCTCAGTAGAATTAGCTGCGTTAGCTGCGTCTTCAGTGCGCTGGTGGTGAGATCAGTTTGGATTGATTCGATTAGGGATGGCGGTTTTTGATAAAAGTACCACTTTTTCGGTTTTTTCATCTTCGGTTTAACCGAGCGGTTTTTTTACAGCAAAAAACCCGGTTTTTGGAAGAGCCGGTTTTTCTCTTTTTTCTTAACATATTTTTTAAATCAGAAATCCGAATCATAATTAGATGTCGATTTTTATGTGGGTTGACTAACTTTAGGTATAAATGGTTCTGGATTTTTTACTCCCAAAATTATTTAAACCAAAATGAACTGAAGGCTATCTCATATTTGTGTTAAAATAAGAAATGAACGTATTGAAATCGATGCTGATAGCTTACTGTTAAGCTAAGTCATTCATTTACAGTATAAGGATGAAAGATCCTTCTGTTCGATCCCCAAGCATTTTGCATTTATTGTGTATCGTGTACTAGATTCACTTTGCACTCTAGGTGAAGTCATCCGCATTGAAACGAAACATATATAACTAAAAACAAAAACCAATCAAACATAGAAATTTGCTTTGCTCTAGTGACTGTGGCCATTAATGCTGCCTAGGTAGGGATGGCGAAAAAACTGTTTTCGGGGTTTTTTTATTCGGTGTTTTTCTATGCCTTTGTATCCGATTTTTAACCGGTTCATGAATTTGAAAGAAAACACCGGTTTAAATCGGAACCAAAGAACCTCCGGAAAACTCCGGTTTTTCGAACCAACCGGCATCCGTAGATTCGATCGCTCCAACGAAAGGGTAGAGGTCAGTTTGCGTCCCATCAAACACCGGAACAGAAAAAATAAACCTGCTGAGTTGTCGGTAATCCATTAAAAATATAACCCAAGCCTGCAAATAAAGTGATTACTCGCTCCAGTTTTTTTTGATGGTTTTTGGTTCATCCGATTGGAACAATTTTGCTTTTTATAAAATCGATTTTAAAACCGCGAGCCGACTGCGCCAGTATGTAAAACACTATTTTACTATTTTTGAATACATTTATTGCGTCCTCGAATATCAACGGAACTCCGTTTACATGGCTAAGCCTTAATTTATAGTTGTCTTGTTTCTCATTTATTACAAAGGCCTTTGCTTATCTTTAATGCATAAATTGTTCATATAATTGCCCATCGTGTGTTTTGATGAGTGGAGACAAGGTCATTAATGAAAATGCATGATTGATATAATCAAAACTAAGATTTCGGGTGATTCGCGTTATTAGTGACCGATAACGTAACTGGTTTTAGTCCAAAAATCGCCGATAAATATTGTTGACGCGCGTGAGAAGAAGGCTTTTCAATCTTTTCAACCTTGTGATGGTTTTCGTTAGATATCCTTCCATATTGTTTTGATGTTTAGTCTTGGGGAAAATACTTTCTCAATGATTTCTAATATCAGCTTCTCATAACTTCGATAAATAGAGATCTATCTCACCGTTAGTTAGATTCCTGTCATGAGGAATTATTGGGCATGAGTTACTGCCGTCAGAAGGTAGACATATCTTCTGGTATTCCCGATTAAACTTCCTGTGAAACTTTTTCCAACCTGTTTTTTTTTAAATTAATCCGATAACTTTCATTTTGAACTGGAATAAGAAAGACATCACCCCTTTCATGATTTACTTCCGTTAAAATGGCAAAATGGTCGCTATCATAAGGAAGCACCTGCAATTTCCGTGGAAGATTGTTAAATGGGAATTCAAGTCTTGCGTCAGCAGTGCAAATGTCCAAATATGAATTTGTCCTAGGGTATGTTTGGAACTCCGACCCATATAGATTGCACCTGCATTCAGTCTGACTTTCTGTTATCCACGATTTCAGGAAGACACCACTTGGATTATTATTAGCGTTCAGACATGATGTATGACAAGGATTAAGATCGCCGGCAAGAATATAATGGGTTGTTCGATAATTGATGACGTGAACTGCATATTTCATGTAGTAGTGATTAAGTGGCTTATATTATTATATACTATTTTAAGGATTAGACTTTAGACTATCTACAGTCAAAAACTGAGCGTCATTAGTAAACGCTAAGTTGGTTAAAAAACTTGAAAATGGAACATCAAAGAGAGCATTACCGGCATATTTTATTGTTTTACTTCCGAAAGGGCAAAAATGCGGTGTAAGCTCGAATGAAATTGTATACCTTACTGAACGCCAGTGTCAGTGTTGGTTTGCTTGCTTTCGTTCTGGAAATTTAAATGTGCAAGATACACCACATACTGGTTTACCAATCACTACTGATGACGACAAAATAAACTAACCGGTGTATGACAACTCGAGAGATAGCAGAAAAGCTCGACATATCGAATTCAACCTTTAACTTGCACTTACAATAGCTTGATTATGTAAACAAACTGAATTTTTGGGTTCCTATCGAATTAAAGGAAATCCACCTCACCAAACGCATTAACATATGTGACTCTTTGCTTAATCGTAACTAAAACGACCCATTTCTAAAAAAAATCATAATGCTTGATAAAAAACGGATTGTTTACGATAACGTAGTCCGTAAACAATCATGAACCAAGCAAGATGAGCCCCCACAATCGACATCCAAAGCCGATATTCACCATTTGAATGGTAAAACTTTAAATTCCGATCAGGCTATTGAAAATGAGTTGGGACAGTTCTTCGCTTCTAAAAACTAGGGCTTCTCCGAACATGGAATTTTTCAACTTACCGAAAGATGGTAAAAGGTCATCCAACAAAATGCTCAATATATCATTGATTAATATTTGTTAATATAAATAATTTTGTTTTCAAAACCTTGAAAAAAAAACGACATTAATTATCGAACAACCTAATAATAATTATGCAGCCTGTAAAATTCAAGGAATCAGGCTTCTCTTTGAATTTGAAAACGGTTCTTCCCGTTGTAGGGCGCGATAACGAACAGGTTATCCCAATATTGCAGTGAAATTTTGATCACGGACACTTCAAGAAATTGTGAAGTTTTTGAATTCAAATTTAGCAATATGTTGGAAACGATAGGGTCTTCGAACTAATATGCCGGTAGCACCGCTCCCATCACCGTTTACCCTGTAATTTCTTACGAATTCAAAATCCTTGAACGACATGAAGTGCCATGAATTGCGGTGGATTTATTTAGAAACATGATGTCAGACTTGTGCTAAACAATGAATTCAAAGAGATAGTTACGTCGAGGTAGAGTAACAATAGAGTTGACTTTGATCGAAATGACACAAAGCCCATCCATGGTAATTTGACTAAGTGGCAATTTTTTTAGACCTCTGAAAGATCTAAACGCTAAAAACAAAGTTAATGTTTGAATCTTGTTTGTTGATTCCTTCCGATAAAGGATTAAGTTAGTGGTAGATTTTAAGAAGCGGCTCGTTGTTGCTACTTACATTATTTTCATTATTTACAGTATTGTATGCTGGTCCTCTAGCGCCACACTGCGGTGTACTTGCGTTTGTTTTGGAATAAATTTAACTTTTGCATCTTGATATCGGCTGGATGACCAAATATACCGCAGTTGACGCAGTACAATTTTTTTCTAGGCTCCCTCTGAGATAATTTACACTCAACAGGGGCATGGAGTTCTTTGCATTAAACGCATCGCTAGTGCACGGCGCAGTTGGCAGCCGAATGACTAAATCCTTGACACCGGTAACACTGGTTACCTTCTCTTTTCTGGAGGCGTTCCTACCTCATCACTCTGAATATTCAAGTACCTTATCTGTTGAAAGGCAATTGAACCGCTTTTATTAAACATTTGTACCATACAAAATGGAAGATTTTTCTTTTCGACAGTTGATCTCCTTGTTGCAAAATTCTTTACTGAAATAAATTCAATTGCTAGTGCAACAGAAATGTCTTTTTTCACTTTTTGGGGTATAGGTGAAGTGTGGAACTTCCCCAGAATTCAGAGCATCTTTGGCTGACTTGAAGTCAACCAGTGATTTCGTTCTTATATATTCAGACGAGTATCTAGTACAAGCATTCTTGTAACAAAACACATAAGGGTAGTACCTTATAGAAAATATACTCGGTTTAATACAAATTTAATACTTATATAAATCTTTAACACGGTCGGACGTATGATGTAAACCCTCAACAAACACAGATATCTTTATTATTTTAAAAATAGAGAAGTTAACCAATATTTTCATATGACTCATATCCGGACAATGCCGACATAAAGAAATGTAAGCAAAAAAACAATTTAAATACTTTGGCTTAGCACCATATTTGCAAATACAAAAAAATCAATTGTAAATTAAAAATAATGCATATAACAGAAATTACATACCTTCAACTAGAATCTCCATTGCACAACAGATTCTGGGAAAAACTTGTGTTTTCATTACTCTAAGTAGTTTAAGTAGTGCATTTATTGAAGAGGAAATTTAAAGGGCCAAATGTTCATAATTCAAAATGTTTTTATGTTTTATTATTTTTTATTTGTTGCAAAATTATGAAAAACATTACAATAAAAATAATAACATCTGTAGTGAATTTACAAGTTTCAAAAGTCCGTAAAGAACTGCAGCGATGTTCTGCTGCCTCGGCAGAAGAAGATGGAGATATCTGCCGAGAATGCCCTCGTCTGGGGACGCGTGAATGCGCTGGCAGGCTAGCATTGCGGTGTCGTGGGGCGGGTTCATTTCCCCAGCACGAGGACCCACTACAAAAAATTTCGCACTCACGAATTTCTTGTGGTCAATCTAACACGGGGCGACCGAAGTCGCAAAAAGTGTAGGTAACTACACCGAGAGAAAAAGGACTTGTTCCGACAACAAGTGGAACATGTAAAAAGGGGCGGACTTAGGGTAACTTCGTCGTTACCCGACGAAGCTCATGGCCCACAAATGAGAGTAGGGCAACTGGGTGGTGATGGAGCCCCTTCGCACCCACCCAACCGGATTTAAATCCATATTTGTTGCAGTGGCCAGGTATTCCTCTTCTGAGTGGAAAACTCATACAACTTGACTTGTATAAGCCTTCCCATCAGAAGAGGAGTATGCAATTCGATTGCATAACTCTATGTCATAAAGAGGCACTCTGCTTGGGCCACTCAACCCGCGACGTCACCTGAAACAAAAGAAGGATTAACTATGTACCCGGCGGCTGGCTCATGTTTGGTAGTGATAGCCTGCCACCGTACCGTGTCCTATACCCGGTCAGAGTTATCGGAAAGGAAAGACCGAAGAGTATATTTTAATTCGACATTTTCGTTCTTTTTATTCTTCTCTCAAATACAAAATGACGTCCGATCACTAACAAACTGATAGATTTGAGTACGTTACACATTAATTTGAATTTAAATACTCGCTCATTCAGACTCTTGTAAGTTCAAAATCTTGACATTTTTATTATTTTACGGATTTTTAATCTAATTATAATACTTGTGTATAATATAGTCAACAGGATTCTATCAACATACTTTGACTGTTTTGGTTTATCACGTGATGGAGAAAATATTTAAATAATATATTGATATATCCGATTTGATTTACACGACTGTTTTGGTGTATCACGTGATGGAGAAAATATTTAAATAATATATTGATATATCCGATTTGATTTACACGAATGTTTTGGTGTATCACGTGATGGAGAAAATATTTAAATAATATATTGATATATCCGATTTGATTTACACGACTGTTTTGGTGTATCACGTGATGGAGAAAATATTTAAATGATATATTGATATATCCGCTTTGATTTACACGATCTTCGAATAAAGACGAGAGCAAAAACGAACTTCGTTTAAGAGTCACAGCACCAAATGTATAGCGGAAAATCTTTCAATTTACAAAATATAATAAGAACATGCAAAAAGGAAATTTTTCTTTTTTTTTTTGAACAAAAGAAAGGGTACTTACCCCAAACCTCCTCCTACGAGCGCTCGTGTTCGGGGCGGGTAAATCCTGCAAATTTTGTATTATTATTATTTTGTTTTTTTTTATTTATAGTAACAACTTCGCGATTTTTCTGGGTCAACTAATCTTCTCCGACACGTTTACGTATGATTACGACAACAAATTCACGTTTCATATTATAAATCTTGACAGTAATGCGATCTGATTCGGCCTCCCGAATACTACTCATGAGCTATCTGAGAGCTTTAATCGAAAATTATAAACAGAAGTCTCATAAATGCTTTTATTCAAAATCGCCTGATAATCCTTTAAACAATTGATATTTCATGTGCAATGAGAATGAGTTGTGTTCCCATTAATATTCCATTGAATTGTCAACCACCGATAAGTTGTCCGGTGATTTTGCATCAGAAATAGAACTTTTCACCGAAAGTTAGATTGTCAATACTCTGTTCACTTTATATTGGGACGACGAATTTAGTATGAAGCGTATCAATGTTGAACCTTGTTTTTAAATTTTCCATCATTACAATTTATGAATTATTCCATCCAGGCTGCACCTTGCAGTTGGCTGTAACTAACACGGACACACCAGGTCGACTACAGCAGCTTTCATTTCCTAAAATTTACTTTCTTGGCTTCGTGTATTTTGATGACTTTCTAAGATAAGTCATGTTTCAATTGATTTTGTCCCGGCAATCGCGAAAACAATAGACTGTCCACCGCATTCGACCTGATCTTGTAAAAACGATTGGGAAATAGAGAAACAGCCGATAATTTTGAGAGCGTATTTGAAATGCCTGTAGAAACCGGAATATCCTAATACGCTAACGGTTCATTTCCACCTGTTAAAATTTTTGCCCGGAACTTCTTAAAGCCACGATTTCCGCATTCCGTCCAGCAAAAATCCGAGTTTTGGAGAAACACAATGCAAAACGGTTTTTTTTTCTTCGTCGCGAAAACGCACACGGCACTTTTCAAACCCCGGCCTGGAACATCGGGAAAACTTTCTTCGAATCTCTTATCCCCCTTTCGCTCTGATCCCTTTACAGTGCTTAAAAGTGATAAACGGCAAGAATGCAGATGAATCCCACGACTCTTATCGAGGTGGCGAGAACGTAAGCCACGGAGAAGTTCAACGATAGCAATATCGCGTGCAAACGAATTACTTTGTTCATTGGCCGAAGCACTATAATTTGATAATTGAGAAATTTGCACGAATTTTCTCAAACACAAATGTACACCGCAAGATTTGTTTTACAATTTTTCCAACAGAACTTTTCAACAAATGGATTTTGTTGCCAACTATTTGCACGCACTCGCGATCAATTCTCGATCTCAACACCCCGACGTGGTCCCGGTGGCCGTGAATCACAGACTCCCCAAAACCCTTCTTTTTTTTCCAATCTTCCAATCAATTTTTCGACGATTCCAGCACACACACAGTCGTTCCCGCAACGAACCCCGTTACAGGCTCCTCCACTCCCAACCGAACTATTCAACCGCTCGGCGGCAATTCACCCTTTTCCGTCCCGCCAACGGACCCGAATCTCCAGTACCCATTCTAAAACACTTCTTCGAGGAAAAATCAACTCACAGAAGCATTTAACCTAGCAATCAACAATCACTCATTGTTTGCAAATTGCATTCCTTGGGTTTGAATCACATCCGACGATTGTTGTTGTTGCCCGTCTATATTCATTTGCGATTGATAGCGGAGTTGTTGCTGTCCAACTTGTACCCTTATCCTATCGTGATGCGAGTGAGGTGTATTAAATTTAGAGCTTTGCGTTGGAATTATTGTGCTGTACGAATGACCAGGGCTGGTTACTATTCGATTTGGTAATTGTTGGACATTGATTCGATGCTGTGACGATGTAATTCGTGGAGCTGGTGAAGCATGTCTTCCTGGTAGCGACGATGGTGATGACATTGTCGCTGCTGATGGCTAAACGAATTTTCGTCCATTTGCGAATGCGGTGTTCCGATGCGTTTCGAAGCTCTACCATTTGAATGGGATTTTGTGTTGCTTGATTGCTGGATTTATGTGAGGGTAAATGTTCGTACGTATTGAATGAATGCTGAATGCAGTTTGTTTTGCTATGAGACAAAATGTTGTTTCTAATGCATTTATTATTTCTCTTTCCTCTTTTCTCCATTAATTGCAGTAATAATCTGTTTCTCTCTTTTTTTATTGTTTTTATTCAAATAATGATAATTATCTTTGAAGAAACACATATCATTTTTGGAATATGAAATCATGTTTTTTTTTTTGGTGTTCTCCCTTTTGACTAGGTTTTTGATTTCGTACCATATTGAGGATATGCTGGGATTTAGGGTTGGTGTGAAACATGTTAAATATAAATGTGCCATTTTGGTTTTTGTAGCCTGCAACGCCGGGAATTTTCAGCGACGTGTCGCATACGTCTTCGATGTAAGGAAATTTTTCACCGGTATGTTCGTAATAATCATTACGGATATCCTCTATTGTCGCTCCATCCTTAGCTCGCGAAGTGATAATACTGCGAATAATTGCATCAAACGGAATTTGATCGTCTGATAAATTATTTGCAGAGTTCTCTGACGTAAGCTACAATCGGCAACAATAGTCATTTTTTCTAATTCTAAACAATTAAAACACTGGAACACGAAACAGTGAACTACACAGAATGAAAGACGATTTCATTATGTTAGGAAGAGGTACAGATTATTCTATTTTTATTCAAAACTCTCGCAATTCATTGTACTATACTGTTCATAGGATTTTATAGTAATGAGCATATTGTTTAGAGGATTGAATTTCATGAACCTGGTTCTTGATTTCCCTTCTAAATTGTATAACAGCCGATTATTTTGCCAGTCCCATATTTTCACGTCTTTTCTAATAGAATAAGCAACCAAAATCATGTATCGGATGGAAGCATATCGAAGGAATGATGTTGCCAAATTCGGTTTGATTTCCATAGAACTCTTGCACGCTGGTTTTTTGAACCTTACCTGCTCGATTACTACACATCTCATAAAGAAAGCATTGGGTAAATTGCATTCAAAACTGACAACATTGGAAACAAACTGAAACCAAAAGTGAATGACACATCATATACATGCAAGGACTTCCACATGGTATATATAGGAAGGACCACAGGGAAACTAAAGGCACGATACAAAGAGCACTTACGATCTTTCTTATAGAACAAAGCAGGCTCCAACGATGCGACACACCTAAAAAACAACCACACAAGCCTGACGTTATGACACAAACAAAGCAAAGGATCAAACTTATTACAATTTTCGATGCAATTTTCTCAGTATAAAATCACACCCTCGGATGAAAACGGAAGCGAGGCGAACTAGAACAAACGGACATCTAATATCCCTCTACCTGACCTAACCTAAAGCCTACCTGCTTAAACCATCCTACACCTATATAAAATCTTTTTCCACACATCTTTTAGACACTGAAATTGACTCAAAGGAGTCGAAACGCGTCTGCGCTCTCAAAAAAAAACAAGGCACGACGGCTTTTGAAGAACGAATAGAATTGGCCTGCGGATATCAATTAAACAAAATAATTGACTAAAAAGTTTTATCATCATTGAGAGTTACAATTTTGATGCCGTACTTTGCAGCTTTTGTTTTTATATACACTTGAGCTGAAAACTCAAAAACCAAGCAATTGCTTGTCAATCGTTATAAAATTGGAGGGTGTATATTTGGCTTGGCAGTTTTTGATGAAAGCATCTCAAAACTCCTAGAGTATTAGCTTATCGACGGGTATTTCGAGTATTTTTATCATCGAAACGCAGCCTCGAGGATATCAACTTTCATTCTGTCATTGTGTTTCTATATAAATTCATTCGACCATAGTTCTTCGATCGCGACGTCATTCTGACAGGCCTATATATGCTTGAATTTCTATTTAACGTTAGTTACTAAATATATATGCACATTCGTTTGACTCGCGGTAATTTTCAATTTCAATAATCTCTAAAAATCATTGATTACAAGGAGTACCGCCTTTCTAACAGGTAGGTAAATTACCAGCTTTGACGTATTTTACTTGCTCACTGAAAAGATGTGGCTTACTTCGAAGGGTATTTACCCTCTAACCTTTTTTACAGAAGAGATAGATATTTCTTTCTCACCTGAATTTTGAGTAATGAGACAAAGAAAAAGCTACTTGAGCCTCTAGCGACCCACGATAATCTGATGAGGTTAAGGATGCTGTTTTCATTAGCGATGATGTCGATATCATCACAAAGCGTGGTATTGGGCTGATATC
Organism: Odontomyia ornata; assembly: GCA_963969285.1. Taxonomy (NCBI): domain Eukaryota; kingdom Metazoa; phylum Arthropoda; class Insecta; order Diptera; family Stratiomyidae; genus Odontomyia; species Odontomyia ornata. The sequence continues at coordinate 146,575,065 of OZ017740.1, read as the reverse complement.
TTCGTCCTAGACTTTTGAATACTCTATAAGTTTGTCTTGTTTTATTGCTCGCTAGGCTTTTATCAACGCTTGTTAATTGTGCGTTAACATATTTCATTTTGTTAATTCTAGTAGTTTTGCCAGATGATCTCAAGCACGCTCTAAAAACAGGAATCTGCCGGGTTTTCAAAAAAGCTTAACCATAGTTACAGAGCTACTACGATGAGTATCGTATCGTGCGGCTAAACTTACACCGCAGTAACAGTACCCAAGATCTGTTTGATCTGTTTGTGAGGGACATGAAAGCTTGGCTGCTGGTAATCAGCAAACAACGTCATGAAAAGCAAATATCATGCCCTGACACTGACTTCCAACTGCATGGTCATGAACGAAGGGATATATCTGTTAGTTTCGGTGTTTAGTCATATACCAAAACTATTCACACATACATAGTATCCAAGATAGACTACCTCAAAACTTATGTGGCTATCTAAATTGAACGCACAAAAAAAAAGTTCATTTCAGCGAGCGTGTAAGTCTTGAGTTGGAACAGAAATGAGCCACTAGTCAAATTTAGTTATGAGTGCATAAGATCTTGCAGACAATGAATCTCCTACATCCTTTCGAGGACTGCAAAGTTCAAACATTTCTGCTCATCTGCACCCCCAAAGCTGGTAACACTGTTTGAAGATCCGTTTTGGAAAGTTGTCATCAAAACCTTTCATCGGACACCCCACACGACTACCGTTGGTAAACAAATTTTTAGGTGTCCTTTTCTGATATCGGGAGAGTCCCCTTAAAAATATTTGAAAAATTTGTTTGACGCCTAAACTTTCGAGAGGTCATCACTTTTGGTCTACCTACCATGTTTAGTGTCTGTAGGGTTCTATAGTTTTGGAAAAAAACTGCTGTGACACAAATAGACGGATGGATGGCCAGATAGACGGATAGACAAAACCGATTTCAATAGGGTTTTATAAGTATTACAAACCCCTAAAAATGTGGTCAAATGAAAAATTGACACATGAAACTGTACGAAAACGGAGAAGAGTATGGACCGCTAATAAACGTAAACAGTTCTGAAAATCAATAAAACAACAAAAAAATAAACTTCGCGTATACAAGTCCCTGATAAGGCGTATTATATTCTGAGGACTTAAAATGTGGAACCTCACCCAAGCATTAGCGTTTGGATTGTGGATGTTAAGGCGAATTATTGCAGCAACGCGTGAAGGCCACCCATTGTGAATAATATACAATCATGATATAAGAAGTATTTCTCTTCGCATAATAAAATTGCAGAAGTTACAATAAGCTGAGAACGTAGAACAAAGAAACGAACAACCAGAATATCAAGAGGCGGACAAGAAAATGTTTATCCAAGACAGTTTATCGGTACAGTAGAAGTCCGATTATCCGAGCTAAACGGGACTGGTACCACTTCGGATAACCGATAACACGGTGGTCAATGAAAGAGATTAGAATTAGTCAATAATCGTGAATTTGAAAAAATACAATTTATTAATATAGTGAAAGTAATTTGTGAAGCTATAAAATGTTATTATTGTTGTATATTACTTACACTCACTTGCCAAAAAAGTCTTTAATTGCCTTCTGTGTAAGGCCTTTGTTCCTCTTCCTAGCGGAAGTGTAGCACATACGTAGTAGCATCATTATTTCGGCTGCTGTGGTTTCTTCTTGTTGCTCGATGTATTGAAGTGCTGCTTCAATTCTTTTTAAACCCTCAGCATGATAAATGCTTGGAACGGTTTCATCGGTGTCTTCTTTTTCCTCTTCTTGTCCGCTTGTAACCATATTGACGATTTCATCGCCGGTAAGCTGATTTTGATCGTCATCCCTCAACCACAGTTGTATGTCTTCATTGTTAATTTCATCTGTTACTGGAAGTTGGTTGGCCAATTGTGTCAGTTTATTGACTTGTTGTTGGGCTGAATCGTCTTTTTTTGGCTTTTCCATACCAAAAAGCTTCCTCCATGATCTTTGAAGCGTTTTGTTTTTAACTTCATCCCATACCATAGCAGAACAAAAAACTGTATCTTTCGCGGATATTTTCTTCAGTCTTTCTTTCACTGTTTTACCGCCTTCCAAGTTTCCTTATAAAACTTCAAGTAGCCTTTTCCGGTAATTCCTCTTGAATGTTTCTATTACGCCCTGAACAAGGGTTTGTATCAGTAACGTAACGTTTGGTGGCAGAAACTTACACTTTATATCACCACTTGCCAATTCATAGAGGTCTAGGTGGGACGGAGCATTGTCTATTTATAAAAGGGCCTTCCTTGGAGGATTCATCTTTTAAAAGTATGCTTCTACAACTCGGACTTAGGAATTAAAAAACCACACCGAAAATATGCGTTGTTCCATCCAACCCTTTGCCTGGTTCGTATACAAAGCTGGTAAACAGGTCATGTCACAAGTTTTTAAAAGATCTTGTCTTTTTTTGATTTTCCTATAACCAAAGGTTTTAGTTTTACAGTGCCTGAAGCATTGCAACAGAGTAGGGCTGTTACACGGTCCTTACTTTTTTTAAAGCCTGGTGCGATTTTTGCTTGGGCAGATGCCAAGGTTTTTGTGAGCAGACCCGTTTCGTTACAATTAAAAAGCTGTTCCGACGTCAGTTCCATTTTTAAAACATCAGTAAGTTTTTGTCTGAAATTCAACAACTTCACTGGAGTTTGTAGAAAGCTTTTCACTCGATATGTTTAAATGTCTGACACCATATTTATTTTTCCCAACGATTTATCCACCCATCACTAGCTGTGAAGGATTTGTCGCCCTCCGTTAACAGGTTGTGAAGTTGTAGGGCTTTAGGGTGCAACATTGGACTACTAATTGGACTCCCCACATTTCGCATTCGACAAAACCAAAAGAATTAAAATTCTCAGGTGCTTGCTTTATTCTCTTTTTTTCATGGTTTTCCTTTTCATGTCACTAAAGCCAACACTATTACTTTACGTAACCCATTTTTAGGGTATTGTAAAATCATTTTACAATACCCTTCTAAAATCATGTCCTGTCTGTCCGTCCGTGTGTCACACCACTTTTTCTCGCAAACTAAATAAGCTAGAAACATAAGATTTTGTAAGTAGGTGCGAAGTGACGCCCTCTTCAAAGTTTCACCACGAAAAAAAATTTATAAGGTCTTTAAGGGGGGTCTCCCCATATACGGGAGTTGTCCCCGAAAAAAATTTTCATCGCATCTAGGCAATATTTTCAAAACAGGTTTTAAACCAACAAGTTTTGCTTTGAGGGGCGCAGGGGAAGCGGAAATGTACGAAAATTTTGTGTACCCCCCCCCCCCCCCCCTCGCGATTGGACACCTTTAAGCCGAAAAATCTGAAAAAAATCTCAGAGGTGTAACTTTAGGGAGTACAAGGGCAACAAATACCTCAGAAGTCAAAATTCGGTCAACTTTGTTAATAATTGTACATTTTAAAAATTTTACATTTTTGCCTATAAAATCAAGATGAGACCCTTAAATTATGTGTATGTGTTCCGAAAATTTCATAATAATTGAACAATAAACAGCTCGATTACAGCCGATTGAATATTCAACAATTACAACAACATTAACACGTGATGCTAGGGAGATACAAGTTTGCAACGGACCTAGACACTACAAATATGTAGGAATTTTGATAAAAATTTTAGAAATGGTTTGTAATATTGATGTGTTATCAAGACTAACCAAGCAACGGTGTCAAAACACTTGCAACAAAATGGTGGCGAGTTTAAAATCATAATAACCATAATAATTTTTCGAACTCAATTTATGGAATCTGTATATTAGTCAAGTTTTGATATGCAGAATATATTGTTTGATTTACTAATTGTTTTACAATGCCTTTCTGGCAGGAGCACTCTCCTGCTACTACAACTTGTTCTATTTCTTTTCTCTTTCTCTTCCCGTTACTTCTCCGACATCCAAATCATCGGCAACTTTTTTAATATTTTCCCCTTTATCTAATCTCTTAATTGCATTGCACTTTGTTTCCAAAGAAACCACAACTCTTACGTTTACCACTCATCTTTGACTGATGTAAACACGGCACTAAAATGCACTGATAACTAGCCCGGCGTAGATAACTGTTTGCTTTTACGTTTACCACTCATCTTTGGCTGATATAAACACGGCACTGAAACGCACTATTAATCAACCCGGTGTAGATGACTGACTCGCGCTAATGCAGTTGAACAATAACGTAATTAAAACCGTATTCGTAAAAAAAATATTCCAAATCTTCGTAAAAGCTTCTTGCTATAAATGTGCTGTGCTTTTTAAAATTGCCTCGGTTAGCCCGCCGGCTCGGATGATCGGAACTCGGATAACCGGACTTCTACTGTACCTGAATTCTAGATTGGAGGGCTGTCGATGAATCGATTTGCTACAACTAAGATGATGATGATCAGAGAAAAAAAATTATATTGCTGTAAATTTTTTATGCATAAATAACATTGGCTATTCATAATGCAGCACAACTTTTGCGTAGAATACTACATTACCCTTAACTATATCATAAAATCTGATATCGAAACATTTGATTTTCAGGATGTAATCGCTGGCGTGATTCTAACAGTAATGCTTATGATAATATTAATTCCTCTAGTCGATTTTTTGGATTACCACATAGTAACTAATTTATATTCACCACTTCTTGTGTTTTTTGTGTCGATTATGTTAATCGTTTATCACCCCAAATCTGACAAATGGACTCCAACAAGGTAATCAATACAAATAGTTAATTAAAAATTCGTATTTAATGAACAAATATACTTGCAGAGGCGATTCAACCATGATGGTGTCCGTTACCGTTGGTTTACAAGTTGGTGCTTGGCTGAATTATCAACTCGGAAATATGTACCCAACAGACATCCAGCCGCCTTATAAAATAATTTGGCCAACCTATCAAATGCTTGGAATGCTACTGCTTCGTACCGTATTGGGATTGTGTTGTATTGTAGCAACACGAGCTATCGCTAAATCTATTTCGTATGCGTTCGTTTGTGCAATTCTTGGACAGAAAACAAATGAAATTCGTGAATCAAAAAGCAGCCTAGAAAATCGTAATAAGAATATTGTTGATCTATGTTATAAGTACTTCACGTGTGGAATGATAGGGTTTAATACCCAATATCTCTTACCAAATGCCTTTAAGCTAATCGGGTTAGGTCGGCCTGACTTTTATACGGAGCTTTAAGTGAGATCAAAGAGATTTTAGCTGATTAAAAAATATGGTTGTAATAATAATTGTTATAACTTAAATTTCGAAGCATCGAAATGTCTGAGAAACTTAAGTTTTAAACAGCAATAACCGGTAACTACGGTCTCTACCTAATGTAGAATTTATATTGCTAGCATCATTAGCAAGTACCTTGTACAAATTCTGTAGAGTTGCTAAATGTAAGTCTATTTCTATACAATCGATTTTTGAAACCTATCCATTACTTTTATTTTCCACTAGATAATCCCATTCCATCCTTATTATTCTTAAGTTGAAAGCAATCTGCGTTAATTGCTAAAAGTAATGGTTGTTATTTAATTCATTATTGTTGTTTAGTCATTTAACATATCCAAGTTTTCCTTGAACTATTGTTGAGTAGCACAAATGTAATCTCTTTTGCGATATTACTAGTTTATAAGTATTTAACGTTTAACGTAACATAGCAGGAATTGATATTAGTGATTATACTGCATACATATCTCGAAGCTTATATGTTAAACATTTGACTCTTAAAAATAAAGTTCTGAGTCGCAAAATAAACATATATACAATAAAATATGTAGTCAATGATTTTGTTTATTTGATATCCGGCCAATTTTCTTTTTTCTTTTTGTAAAACCGGCGGGCCTTGCTTTGTTGTGTGAGCAGACACGTTTCAACTCTGAGTCACTTTCAGTGTCTAAAGGATGTGTGGATGGAAATGACTTTATATAGGTATAGAATGGGCTAAGCAGGTAGGTGCTAAATTAGGCCAGGTAGATGGATATTAGGTTTTCGTCTTTTTGGTTGTTGGATGTGTAGTGTTTTTGAAGCTATTTAAAAGTCCGTAAAAGACTGCAGCGATGGACTGCTGCCTCAAAGAGCGAAGATTTTGGTGCTCGCCGGAATTGGCCTTGCCTGAGTACGCGTGAATGCGCTGGCAGGCTAGGGTTGCAGTGTCATGGGGTGGGTTCTTTTCGACAGCATAAGGGCCCACTACAAAAAACTTGGTATTCACAAATTATACGATACAAATGTCTCGGTTCCTACCGACGGGATGCACTATTGAAATGCGACTGACTGAGCTTGATTAACGAGTGCGGGACGCGAGAGGATTTCGTCTTTACAACTAACATTTACAACCCCCCACTAAGAGTGCGGCATCCAGGTGGAAGCAGTACCGCCTCAATCCCAAAAAGGAATTAATTAATGAGAATAGTTGGTATTTATAAAAAAGAACTTTGAAAAGCAAACACAACACATTTATTATATATAAGATATTTTCGACAAATATTTCAAATGTTTACATTTTCTTATTTTTTATATCAGCTTAAGCTTTCTGTGTTTTTCATTAAACCTGTTCCGAACTGCCTCAGAGGTAATCACGTTCATAATCATTGCGCTTTATAAAAAAGACCAGTTTGAAAACGATTTTGAAGCACGGTCGTTCTCAGCCATATTTTTTTCGTTGCATCGTAGAGAAAATTCTTTCTCAAATGTCGAAGCTAACTGGGAACGCAATTGCTGCCTGGAGCAATTAATATACATTTGGGCAGAATTCTTCTTTCATGTGAATTTATAGATTTTCCACATTGACTTCACACTGTTTGAGTTTCAACAGGTTTTTCATAATTGTAGCTTTAGCATTCAATGATATAGTATAAATATTAAAATATCCTTGTCATTATTTATAAAATCTGTTGCACTCCTCATATCTAAACCTAGAAAAGTGTATTGCATTTACCAATTGTCAATTTTCGAAACGGTGTTTTAAATTGACAATTATGCATATTATCAAAATTAAATATATAAAATAAAGAAGTATTTAAATGGATGTTAAAGGTCCTTTAGGACTTTTAGCGGTGGACTGCTGCCTCAGCGAGCGAAATTGGTGCTCAGTTGGAAATGGCCTTGCCTAGCGACGTGTAAGCGTGTTGGCAGCCAGCGTTGCGGTATCGTGGGACGAGTTCTTTCCGCCAGCGTAAGGACCCACTACAAAGAATTTCACGCTTACGATTTCTATGACGTGACACACTAGAATCATTCGACAGGTGTCGAAGGCCGAGGTAACAGACCGAAGAACACTGAACGTAAATACGCGACGGCCTATCCGGCTTAATCGCGCGCGAGGTTGGACACAAACCACTCACGGACGCACAAGACCAACTACAAAAATATTTTTCGCATCCTTGAATTTGGAAATGTTCTTTGATTCTGGACCGGAGTCGAAAAAGGAGGTAACCGGCTAAGGACTATGAACACGCTGATTCAGAGGACAAATAGGGCCTTGCAAAAACGGACGGACTTGAGGAGACTTCGTCGTTACCGATGATACTTATGGTCCCCAAATAAGAGTGGGGCATCCAGGTGGAAGCGATGCCCCCTCGCACCCTCCCAACCGGATCAAGCTCTATATGTAGACGCGTTCATGTATTTCCCATTTGAGTGAAAAACTCATAAAAACCTAATTTGCATGAACTTTTCCATCAAATAGAAATGTAGCCAATTTATGTTATAACATTATGCGATGGAATCACATAACTCTATACCATAAAAGGGCACGCGAGCGGAAGGCCACTCTACTCGGCAAGAGCCCCTGTTAAACATAAGAAGGGAAGAGCGCGCCCGATGGCTAGCCCATTTCAGTGGAGGAGCCTGCCATCGTTGCGAATTCCGGGTTGTACACTCAAAATTGTATGCGACATCTATTATAGTTTTATTTACCTTCGCGATGGCTGCGCTGCAGCTATAGAATGCATACAAAAATGTTGACTAAACGATTTATTCGTAAATCTAACGTTATGCCTCCGCGCGGTATAAAGACAACTCGCCTATCGATTCAGATGTTGTCTTGCCGTTCAGATTATGTTGTTACTTTCCGAGCACATTGCAGCATCGCATCTGCATGACTAATTACTTTACCTTCCCCCTTGGATTCATTACCATTAGAAACATTGCTTCCAACCTCCGAATAATTTGATATTGAAGTCTGAGGCGAGGTTGATCCTGGTGGAGATTGTATAAATGTTCCTCGATTATCGATAACTTTATCAGTTATAAAGTGAGTGACTTCTTTTGTAACCAAGAATTCAATCAAGCCGCCAAGTACTTTGATTTTCGATTCGACTTTCTACGAAAATTTTCAGTGGTTTTAAGCTTTTCACAACGTTGCATTCACAGGTTTTCACATTGGTGACTCTTGAACCTGTTACTTCTGATTCAGGTTTCATGCCTTCGGCCAGTCCCTCGTATTTTTTTATGTAATGTAACTTTCAGACCACTAGGAATTCCAAAAAATGGCGTTGGATCACGGCGGCGGACACATTTCACAGCCAACACCTCTCCAATGATCCAATTCAAATTATGATGGCAATACGGCCAATCGAATTTGCACGGCACACGCGAAACCAATGAAATCTCCAAGGGACATAGGTAGTGTTGCGGCTATTAAAATGCACTCGCGGCGCTCTATTTAGGGGGCACTTCACGTGGCCAGGCTGCGAGAACTGAAGGCATAAACGCGTCACCTGATGGTGAGTTAAATTTCTCGGCGAGCCGTTGACAATGCGACAATGTCGGCAATCTTACATTCCTCGACGCGGGAACATCAATTCGAACGAGCCTCTATTAGGGAAGATCGACAAAAATATCTCAGCAAAGACGAACTTAATTTAATTCTCGCGGATCACGTTTTCCCAACGTGCTCACTGTGGCCGTTCCAAAGCAGACTCCTCGTTTGTTGCTCGTCGTCGCTTTACGTGACCGCTCATAACCAGTTGGCGAGCCTTCCATCCACTTTTCGTGTCATTGCGGAAGTGCAATCGTGGAAGAGCTCCGTTGGAAAGGGGGTTGCCATGTCCAGACTTCAATTGCAAATTAAAAATGATGAATATTATTTAAAATTTAAAATTGAAATTTGGATCAGCCATATGTTGGTTTTCGTGCAGTTTGCTTAGGTGACTGCTTGATGATTCCAGCCTTGATCGACAGATGGTTGAGAAGACAGGTCCTAACCGTGGCTCAATGCCGTGGTACACCTGGGATCTCCTGCCATCAACTCAGCAAGGAAGTCGTCGAATGGGAAGGTCCACGCACCAATGTGAGACAGTGAGAGACTACCCAGCTGTAAACGTAATCGTTTCCCGTGCACTATTCCACCACCTAAAGTGGCACAGATCATAGCTAGCTGGAAGTAGGTGTTTTCCGGCCAGGATGACCATGCGACCATAGGCGCCTTCTTATGAAGGGTAGAAAACATGACGTCATTCAACCTGGGCGGAAACATGCGACTAGTTTCCAGATGCGCCCAAATGCTGTTCCCTGGAAAACCTTTCCGATGGTTCTGGCGTTTCGTTGACACATTTCCAAAATACGACTGGGAAACTTTGACGCATGGCGCATTGCGGGAATTCATACCAGTAGAGTGATAAATATTGAAACAAAGGCTAAGAAGTAAACATCAATGGGCTCAGGACACAGTAGACGATTATTACAAAGCTCCATGTTGCCTTTCGGAAAGATTAATGAGCTCCATGCCAGAGACAGAGTTCATAAGTCTCCTTTGGGAACGAATCAGGCTGGAGTTATGAGAAAGATTGGTGTTTGCTTCTCGCCACAACATACATGCCCTTCGCGCCTCAGCAAAGGAGCTAGAAGCCGTGCAATACTCCCAGCGGTCAACATGCTAAAGCAAATTCTTTAATCGTAGGGAGCAATCGAAACGACGCACAGTAGCTGAGCTCGAACACAACTTGCCTGCCCTACCCGTGCCACCTTGTCTCATACCAACCATAACGGACAGCGCTTCGGAGACCGTATCTCTATCACAAACGGAGCTGGACGAAGAGCATGAAACAAAAGTCTACGAACTGGTACCTAAGCCACGACTCACCACGTAATAGAACTGCCGGCAGACGGAACACCGCTTTTCCGCATGCCAGGCAGAGGCGAGCATCTTTTGTTTCCGTTATGGTAAGCCAGATACATATGCGTCGAATTGCACCAATTGCAAGAAGCCAAAAAACTTGCAAGCGAGTGCCCACGTAGCCAGCAGCACTCGAAACAGGCCCAGTAATGGAACGTCACTCCGTCCCGTCTACTGACAGTTCTACTACGATGAGCCATTGGCCAGAAAACACACTGCATACAAACACACCGACACTTTTGCTGGTCCATGATGCTGCAGAAAAGATATTTTGAAGCAACCACCTCTGGTACTGTCTGAAGGACCCCAACATCTACGGACTCGGGCATTGAAACCATATCACATTAGACGGCAGGAATATCTTGCTGCACGAGAGCGGATTTTTGCATCAGAAGAGGTCACCCCACACCAACACAAGATAAAATGGTCAACTCGTTGTTAGAGGAGCTTCCGTTAGAGGGTGCGCACCTACCACCAAATCCTGAACGTATGCAACTTCTCGGAGGTTTCCGAGAATGACACCAGACCTTACGTACCAATCAAAGTGTTGGGTGAAATCACTGTCACATTAATTAACACGCGTGCAAGTATTAGCTACCTTGTGTTGAGCCTCGGCTGAAAGGTACTCCATCAACACTCTACGTTGGTAAAACTTTGGCGCTCTGACATCAGCACAGCTGACATTCTATCAAGGGTAAATTGACAACACCCAACACGTTTACAGGCCAAACTAAGGATATCACGTTTTTCATCATTCCCTCACTGACTCAGAATGTGTTCCTCGGTGTCGATTTCATCCTGCAATTTGGTTCAGCCTCAGATTTATTCTTGTTTTCACACTTTAACACTTGACACGTCCATGAACTTACTTCTATACCCGACAGACACGAATTAACTCCTAACCAGTGACAACGCCTGGAAGCATCCATCGCTGCTTTTCCATCTTACGCCACGCAAGACCTTGGCCGCACTACTCTGATCACACATGTTATTGACGTTGACGATAGCAAGCCAATAAAGCAGAGACACTACGCCATCTGACCTGCAGTGGAAAAGCTAGTATACGCAGAGTTGGACAGGATGTTAGAGTTGGGGGATATAGAGAAATCTCAAAGTGCCTGGTCCTCCCCAGTAACCTTGGTGGTAAAACCAGGTAAAGTCCGTCTTTGTCTGGATGCCCAGAAAGCCAACGCAGTGACCGTTACAGACGCGTGCCCTCTTCCGCTCATCGATGGAATATTGGGAAGACTGCCGAAAGCAAACTACATTACGAGTCTCGACTTGAAGGATGCCTTCTGGCAAATTCCACTCGATGAAGGGTCGAGGGAAAAAACCGCTTTCACAGAGCCGGGACGACCACTACATCAGTTCGTCACGATGCCTTTCGGCCTGTGTAATGCCCCGCCGCAAATGATGACCAGGCTGATGGACAAAGTCATTCTACCTCGCATGAAACACCAAGTGTTCGTTTACCTAGATGACCTTCTACCCATCACAGAAAAGTTCGACCAATATCTTCTACTGCTGCAAAAAGTAGCCCCGCATATCAACAAGGCGGAACTCATCATCAATGCCCAGAAAAGTAAGTTCGTCATGACCGAAGTCCGATATCTAGGATATGTCATCGGACGCGGTACCATCAAAACAGATCCGGACAAAGCTCGGGCGATTGATCAGTTCCCCTGACTGAAGATCGTTAAGCAGCTACCACATTTCGAAGAAGTGTGCGGTTGGTACCGAAGGTTCGCTCGGAACTATGCAACGGTTTCAGCACCCCTGCTGTACATGCTCCAGAAAGGTAAGTTCATCTGTTCCGAACTCAGCCGAAAAGCGTTCGAAGAGCTCAAGCAAGCTTTGACATCTGCCCCAGTCTTCCATAGGCCTGACTTCCCGGAAACCTTCTCCATTCATTGTGACGCAAGTCAACATGGAGTTGGGGCCGTGCTAGTGCAATTGACCGAAGAAGGAGAAGAAGCTCCCATTGCTTTTATGTCCAGTAAGCTGAACTCAGTCCAGAGGAACTACACCATATCTGAACAAGAATACCTGACAGCGGTGATGGCTGACAAGAAATTCCGAGCGTACATAGAAGATCACCCGTTTGAGATCATCACCAATCACGCTTCGCTACAATGGCTGACGAACCAAGCGGACCTACACGGATATCTGGCCTGATGGGCTCTTAAACTGCAAGGGTTTACGTTTTCTACCTAACACTGGAGAGGAACACAAAACATCGGGCCCGATACTCTCCCGCGAATGTTTTTACCCGAGGGAGTGGAATTGACATTAAATGTCGATAATCTCATCGATATAGATTTAGACAGCCCGCATTTCAATTCAGATAACTACAAAGAGTTGAGGCAAACCATCGTAACCCAACAAAGGCAGTTGCCTGATTTGAAAGTGCTCGACGTCTATATTTACCGAGGTAATGAGTACGCAACCGGTGACTCGTTGCAGGAGGAAGAGTTTTGGAAGCTTTGGGTGCCGGAGGTGATGACTCACAATCTGATCCTTTGTGCACACGAAGATCCCCTGAGTGCCCACGGCAGCTATGGTCGGCCGCTCAGGCAACTTGAAAAATATACTTCTTTTGGCCTAAAATGTCATCTCAGGTCAAGGAATATGTAGGTACCTGTGAGACCTGTAAAGGCACTAACGCTCCCAACCAGGCTCTTTGACCTCCCATGAGCCAACTCAACGTTCCAAAGCGCGTATTCCAACGTCTATATATAGACCTACTCGGTCCATACCCTCGTTGTTCTATAGGACATGTTGGAGCTATCATTGTTCTAGATCAGGCATCTAAGTTCCCGCTGGTGGAACTCATTCACAAATTCACGACTCCACCTATCGTCAAATTGTTAGAGAGCCGAGTATTCCATGTGTTTGGTGTTCCAGAAAGCTCGTACTCGGATAATGGAGTGCAGTTCCGATCTCGGCAGTTTAAGAGTCTACTCGAACAGTAACGTGTCAGAACGTTTGAATCGCACCCTGTTAGCATGTCCATCCAATCCAGAAGGATTGGGATCGCAGATTGTCCGCCATCAGTTACGCATTGCGGTCGTCTTATCATTCCGTCACGGGGGTTTCGCCTTACTTTGCCGCCTTCGCACAGCACATGATTTGCTACGGCAATTTGTACAAGCTACCTGGATACCCCACTCTTATTTGGGGGTCGTAAATGTTAATTGTAAAGACGAAATCATCTCGCATCCCGCACACGTTAATCAAGCTCAGTTAGTTCCTCGTTAAAAACTGATTTGTACAAAAGGTGACGCATTCCGAGTTCCAGAATAGATTATAATTAAAAACGTAAACATAAAAAAGCATGGCACCAAAAATGCACCTTTTTACGGGTACTGTTGTTACTTCGAGGGGAGAGATCATATCAATCTTTGCATACAGACGTGTTTTAAATTGCTACTGTCAAACGTTTTTAAAAATTAGATTAATTTTTTAAAAAACGTCAGTCCGAAGTTAATTTTTATCGGAAAAAGCTTATATTGTCGAAGCAATCGACTCAGGAAATTTCTATCGAATATTATTTTACTTTGATTAGTAACGAAAAGCGAAGAACCCAAGAAAACTTCAGACACGCTGGTATGGAGGAGCCCGACGGCTTCCCACCGTTGGGGAAACGATGAGTACGAAACTGGGGATAATCAACAAGAGAAAACATAACGAAGAAAACTCCGCAGACGGCGGATGCAAGCTGCAAATTATAACGGACATTCTACAAATAATCAAACTGCAAAAAGAAAATGATGAACTAAGGCTAGAGGTACAGTCCCTCAAAGATCTATTCAAGAAAGGAATGAAGCCTCAAAAGACGCAGCCGCAAAATCAAGTGCAACAGGTAACAAAAGCAAAGAAAAGTGCAAAGCAATGAATTCCAGAAGAGTTTAAGTGCTGGTGGCACCAACGAGAGTCAAAACTATTTTGCAGCACTGCAGGGATTAACCAAAGAAATAGAAGTTGAAGAAAACATCGAAGGTAATTCTAATTAAGATAATGATTTAAATTTTATACAGTATTTAAAAAAATAAGGAGAAGAAACTAGCCCGCAGTTCTGCTGGTTCCTCTGAAAAAGTTTCCAAAAGGCAGAAAAAGGTGAGGCGGGAACGCATCTAGAAAAAAGAAGTCAACCAGTGTTACCGATGCCAAAGATTTGGTCAGGTGTCTGCCAACTACGCCATGCACTATCGGTGCGTCAAATGCAAAGACGTTCATACGCCCGGAAAGTGCAAATTGGCTCAGGCGGGGCCTAAAGAAAAATTAGACTGTGTTAACCGCGGCGTTTTTGGTCATCCAGCATCATAGAGGATGCTCCCGATATCAAGATGCAAAAGTAAAATTTGCTCCAAAGCAAACACAACTACACCGTAGTGCCATATCGTCCAACATTGTCAACCCCACAGTATCATTAGCACTTACCATAAGAGAACCAGCAGAAAATGCTGCAAATAATGTAAATAATGTAAGTGGCAATAATGAGCTGCTTCTCACAATTTACCAGTAACTTAATTTTTTATCGGAGGGAATCGACAAACAAGATTCAAAAATTAACTTTGTTTTTCAGCGTTTAGGCCTTTCAAATGCTTCAAAATACCTTTCATCTGGTCACATTCCCATGGATAGGGTTCGCCTCATCAATCAACGTCAACTCCATTGTTCCTTTACATCGACGTGACTATCTCCTTGAATTCATTCTTAAGCAACAGCCTGACATCATACTTCTCACTGAAACCCACCTCAATTCATGGCACTCCATGTCGTTCAATGATTTTACATTCGTGAGAAACGATGGGATAAACAGTGATGGTGGTGGTGGCACCGGAATATTGGTGAGAAGACCCTATTGTTTCCAAAATATTGAAATAGTTGAATTCAAAAACTTAGAATTTCCTGAAGTGTCCGTTATAAAAATTTCACTGCTGGGGATAACCTCTTCGTTAATTCTGCCTGTGCAACTGGTCGAAATGTTCTCAAGTTCAAGAAGGAGCTCAATTGCTTGTTTGAAATACTAGAATTGAACAGGCTGCATAATTATTATATTCTTGCTGGTGACCAGAATGCCCAACATACATCATGGCTGAACGCCACCAATAATCCAAGAGATGTTTTCCTGAAATCGTGGATAACAGAGAACCAAGTTCATCGGGAATACCAGAAGCAATGTCCTCCTTCTGACGATAGCAACGCTTGCTCAATGGTTCTTAATGACAGGAATCTAACTAACGATGAAGTATATCTCTATTTGTCGAAGTGAGAGATAAAGACGTTGGAATGATTGAGAAAGTAATTCCTAAAATTAAAGTAATTCCTAAATTACACCTGAAGAATGTCCGGAACTTAATCGGTTCATACTTCAATAGTGAGGTCAGCAATCAATGGGCGGAAAAACTAAGAGGTATTAGTCCATAGGACCCAGATGGCGTTTTCACGAAAGTCCATAGTCTCGAGTGAAGGTATCGAATCATGAAGTCGCTAGTGATGAGATAAATCTGCTCGATAGGGCTGGTATAGAAAATGATAGTACGACTCCGGATAGAAATGGAAACAGGATTATATGTGATGGATTCTAGGAACTTGCCCTGATTGGTACTCCTTTTTAATTGGTTTATCTACCAAACCCTGAGAGGGAATCAAATATTTTCAGAGGTTGTTGAAACAAAAGTTTCCAACTTCAAACCAAGCATAAGCGGCGAATCAATTCTCTAATTGAATGAAACATTAACATCTGAGCTCATACCGAGCTTGAATCTTATTGATTACTTTGTCAGCTATGAAGACTTGCGTCACATATGTGGCAGGATAAACAACAAGAAATCATGTGGTATTGACGGTATTCCAAACATAGTACTCCGACATTTGCTTGAGGTTGCCATTAGGAATTATTGCATATTGTTCAACAAAATGTTGAGCAATTAATATTTCTCAAATAAGTGGAAAAAGGCTAAGGTATTTCCAATCTTGAAGAAAGGAAAAGAATCTTCGAGCCCTAAAAGCTATCGCCCAATCAGCTTGCTGTCTAACATCAGCAAGGTGTTTGAAGTGATCCTAACAAAGCACTAAACGCCCACAGTGGGAAATATGAGTTGATTCCAAATTGCAATTTGGTTTTCGTGATAGGCATTCCACCATACATGCGATACATCTGTTGGAAACTTAACAAAGAATGTGTTGGAGCGTGTCCCATTAATATGGAGAAAGCCTTCGATATGGTGTGGTTAAAAGGACTAATTTTTAAACTTCTTCTGGACAGGTTCCCCAGACGCCTTGTCGCCATGATATGCAATACGAGTTTATTATACGGGAAATGATTTGTTGTAACTGATGGAAATCTAACAATGCGCGACTTCAAGGTCTTGAATGGTCTACAGCAGGGAACAGTTACTGCGCCTCTACTTTTCTCAATATTCATTAGCAAACAATTGAACGGCTTTAATTTTAACGTCTCGCCAACGCGATCATTGGTAGCGTTTGCTGATGATCTGATCATCTATAGATAAGCTACGATAGTTCAGAGCAATCTTCAAAAAATGTTTAATGATGTGCAGGTGTACACCGACAATTGGCGAATGAAAATCAATGCGCAGAAGTGCGAAACAATTTGTTTTGGGCAACGCTGTGTAGTGAATAGATAGATTCAAAAAGTCCGTGAAGGACTGCAGCGATGGTCTGCTGCCTCGGCAGAAGAAGGTGTCGGTATCTGCCGAGAATGCCCTCGTCTGGAGACGCTGAATGCGCTGGCAGGCTAGCATTGCGGTGTCGTGGGGCGGGTTCATTTCCCCAGCACGAGGACCCACTACAAAAAATTTCGCACTCACGAATTTGACTGCTGGAGATCCAGGGGCAACCGAAGTTGCAAAATTTGTAGATAACTACTCAGAGGGAGATAGAGCTTGTTACGAGAACAAGTGGAACCTGAAAAGAAAGGCGGACTTGGGGTAACCTCGTCATTACCCGACGAAGTTCATGGCCCACAAATGAAAGAGGGGCAAACGGGTGATGGTGGAGCCCCTTCGCACCCACCCAACCGGAATAAATCCATGTATATTGTGTTGCAGTGGCCAGGTATGCCTCTTATGAGTGGAAAACTCATACAACTTGAATTGCATGAACTTTCCCATCAGAAGGGGAGTACCCCGGTGACCAATTTATGCCATAGAACTATACAATTTGATTGCATAACTCTATGCCATAAAGAAGCACTCTGCTTGGGCCACTCAACCCGCGACGTCACCTGAAACAGAAGGAGTTTATTTAGTGCCCGATGGCTGGCTCATTTGTGGCGTGGAGAGCATACCATCGTACCGGGTCCTATACCCGGTCAGGGAAGACAAAATAGAAAGACCGAGGTTATTGTTTTAATTCCACATTTTTCCTTTTATTCCACTATTAATGTGTTTCTCATACAATTACAAATCAGTTAATTGTGTGCGAATTGGAATATATTGTAAGAATGTAATTACTAGGACGAATTCCGACACACTACTCTATTTCCACAATTTTTGAATTTTTCTTTTTCCCTTTTCCCCTTTTTTTTCTTTTTCTTTTATTATTATTCAAAACATATATTTTAGATTTGTATATAATTCGAAATAAAACATGCAAAAAATTTGATAAAAAAGGGTACTTACCCAGTCCTCCTCCTACGAGCGCTCGTGTTCGGGGCGGGTAAGGGCCTGCGACTGTTATGGCAATTATTAAATTTTTATGTTATTTAGCTTCAGCGTGGATATTCAGATTCGATAATTATGTACATGAAGAAAAAAAAATGAAGGAGTGTAAGATACTAAACGTTATATGAATCGGAACTACTTTTACTTATTATAAACTTTGCATTAATTCCTTGGTTGGAACATTTTGGTCGACGCTTACTAGCCAGTTGCTGCAGATTACAGAAACGTATCAAAAAAAAAGTTCAATTTCGCATAGCAGGATGCCATCAAGAGCGCGAACCATTCAAAATACTAGCCCCGCGGGCTCAGAACCAGCGACAAAAATTTTCCACAGCATCGACTCCCGGGGCACCAAAGTACACGTCTGAACCACCGGTCGCGCATATAAACATCGAACACCCATTCTTACAAGTATTGCGTGGCGTTTCTGAATTTGTATTGGGTTATGCACGATATTTTAACAACAACGAGGTCGATTTACTAAACCCACATTAATTCCTATCTATCCGGAGATCCTCCCACGCGTTTTCATCAGCGAACAATATGTAAATGTATTTCGTAGGTATTCACTTGATAAACAAATAATGCTCATTGAAAGTTTATTCTAAAATATCACTCTCAAAACTTCATTTGCACCAGATATGCACCATACAAACACAGAATGTATTCCATGCAAGTGTTCTGTATACTTTCGTGAAACGTTCCACGTTGTTTGTACTCCTACAATTCATATCTATGTGCACGATTCTTCTTATAAGTATTGCGCGGCGTTTCGGAATTTGTACTGGATCATGCACGGTATTCTAACGCCAACGATTCCACGCGAACCGGGTTCTCTAATTGTTGAACCGAAGTGGCAACATAGCATTTCGACAAAAGCGCTAACGGTTAATTGCGGATTCATTACACGTTAAGTGTATTGAGTAACTCATTGTTATTAGATTCCGGGCAAATCAAAGACGTCCTATAGCCAATTGTTTCTCAGTTTCCTAACTCCTTTGGGGACCTGGTTATTTCTGGGAGCTAAAGAATAACTTCCCGACAGAGGGTTTAAGGGAGGGAGGAATCTTTGCACACCCAAGTGAAAACACTTCCACCATACAGCTTAGCGGAACACGAGTTTTATTCCCTTTTTCACTAATCTACACGACTCACTAAGCGTTCACTATTTACACGAACTTTAGAGCATTCTTTATACACTCCTCGTTAGCTTAAACTTTCGATCAATCCCGGTACCGACTACCTTCGACCAACACTTCCGTTTTCTGTCCCCGGTAGCCTCGAGCCGTCTTCCGCTCCCGACCTTCTCACCGTCGCGATCCCGAGCCGACTCCCCCGAAAACTCCTCGCGACAGCACCAGCAACACAAGCAAATCCCACTCCCGCTATCGCTGGCATTCGCCTCTTCACCCTCCTTTCTCGCTTGTTTTCATCTCGCTTGCGACTCGTTACAACGAAATGAAGAGGATGTTCAAGAATGCTAAAATTGCTTACTATGCGTGGGTGCGGGAAGTCAAAGTTGTATGCATCGGTTGCACAGTAGTATCTCATGCAGTTTTTGCGAGAATGTTTGTATGGCTATTACACAGTCTCGTACAAGTGTTGCATGAGTCGAAGGTGTTGTATGAGTCGGATGCGTTGCATGAGTCGGATGCGTCGCTGCGCAGTATGTGTAGTATGGGTTAGGTGTGTTGGGTGCGTTTCGAAGCTTTACCATTTGAATGGGATTTTGTGTTGCTTGATTGCTGTATTTATGTGAGGGTAAATGTTCGTACGTGTTGAACGAATGCTGAATGCAGTTTGTTTTGCTATGAGACAAAATGTTGTTTCTAATGCATTTATTACTTCTCTTTCCTCTTTTCTCCATTAATTGCAGTAATAATCTGTTTCTCTCTTTTTTTTTATTGTTTTTATTCAAATAATGATAATTATCTTTGAAGAAACCATATCATTTCCGGAATATAAAATCATGTTTTTTTTTTTGTGTTATCCCTTTTGACTAGGTTTTTGATTTCGTACCATATTGAGGATATTTCGTACCATATTGAGGATATGCTGGGATTTAGGGTTGGTGTAAACAAAAAATGTTAAATATAAATGTGCCATTTTGGTTTTTGTAGCCTGCAACGCCGGGAATTTTCAGCGATGTGTCGCATACGTCTTCGACGTAGGGAAATTTTTCACCGGTATGTTCGTAATAATCATTACGGATATCCTCTATTGTCGCTCCATCCTTAGCTCGCGAAGTGATAATACTGCGAATAATTGCATCAAATGGAATTTGATCGTCTGATAAATTATTTGCAGAGTTCTTTGACGTAAGGCTACAATCGGCAACAATAGTCATTTTTCTCTAATTCCAAACAATTAAAACACAGGAACATGGAACAGTGAACTACACAGAATGAAAGACGATTTCATTATGTTAAGTAGAGGTACAGATCATTCTATTTTTATTAAAAACTCTCGCAATTCATTGTACTATACTGTTCATAGGATTGTATAGTAATGAGCGTATTGTTTAGAGGATTGAATTTCATGAACCTGGTTCTTGATTTCCCTTCCAAATTATATAACAGCCGATTAGTTCGCCAGTCCCATATTTTCACGTCTTTTCTAATAGGATAAGCTACCAACATCATGTATCGGATGGAAGCATATCGAAGGAATGATGTTGCCAAATTCGGTTTGGTTTTCATAGAACTCTTGCACGCTGGTTTTTTGAACCTTACCTGCTCGATTACTACAGCTGCGGGAGGCCGGTCAAGACCTGAAACGTAAGTGGAAGCATTTCCACGTTATGGCTGGTGAGGGTAGCTCAAAACGGGTTCCACATAAATCCTGTGTTCGATATTTAGTGTTCATCTCGATCAGTACCTGTACTATACTGAGCATGTCAAAGTCATGCTCAGTAAAGCACAAAAAGTAGTCATGGCCTTTCGACGACTCTTTCATTACAGATACATTGATCAAAAGGTCAAAGTTATCTGTTACAAGACCCTGTTTGGACCAGTTTTGACATATGGATGTCAGATCTGGTACAACTAGAGTGCTAGTACTATGGAAAGATTAAGATTTTTCGAAAGGAAATGTCTTCGTGCATGTACTGGTTTGTACAGAAAGCATGAGACGGATTGGACCAGTTTTGACATATGGATGTCAGATCTGGTACAACTAGAGTGCTAGCACTATGGAAAGATTAAGATTTTTCGAAAGGAAATGTCTTCGTGCATGTACTGGTTTGTACAGAAAGCCTGAGACGGATTGGAAGAACTGTATATTATCGAATAGAAAAATTATCAAACTGCTAAAGTGACACGAGTCGATATCTTAATATTGAAACTTCTTCGGAATCATATCGCAAGATCTGAAACTGTGAGCGACAACCCCTGGATTTCACAGCCGTTCCACCCTACAGACGGGTATATTTCGACTTGCCTCGCTACTGGCTTCGTTCCTCCAGAAGCATTCGTGTATTTGGACATGAATCGATGTTTTTGATTCGGCGTCCCAATTATATATCACATATACAAACGGACCACCAATAAGAAGATAAAATATGGAGATATTCATTTACTAGATTCGTTGAGGCTGGTCGAGCTGAGGCGGAGCTATCTAGATATTGGTGGCTGAATAACATGTCTAAACTATTCGTATTTATTTTCTGTTTTCATGTTTTTCATTACTTAGTTTTTTTTTTAGTTTCAGCTCATTATTGCTACATTTAGTGTTGCAAATCAAAGTAGTAGTAAGTAGCTGTATGAGTTGCGTTACTGTTTGATTTGTTTTTTGGAAAATTGTTAAAGGTAGCTCAGTGTAGAGAACATAAACGTATAGATTTAAATTCAGTTGATGTTAAATGGGTCGAACGATCAATAAAAAGTTTAACAAAGACAAGTAACTTACAGGAGAAATTTAACCTGAATATAATTCGTAGTTGCAAAAACATATTGAGTTTGCATGAGAAAAATAAATTGCAATGATTCTCTAACCTCTAAGCGTCGTAGTCGCCATCACCCGTGTAGGGCTATAGTGTAATGGCCTGAAGAGAATTATAGTATTTACGTTAACACTACCTTCATCTAATATTTTTCAAAAGAAGAAAAAAATATTGATGCAAAAACAGCTACGCACAAAAGATGCTCATAAGAAATTCGCAGCTTCCGGAGCTATTCGAAATAAGATCTATGCTACCGTGCGCTATGATTAAAGCTCAGTATAGAGCATATCAACGTATAGATTTACATTCAGTTGATGTAAAAAGGGTCGAGCGATCAATAAAAAAGCTGAGCACATACTTCAACGGTTTATGAATACAATATGAAAAGGCTTCAACCGGATGTTGAAGCTTATCTATCTCATAAATATGAAGACTTAGGTAATTAATTGAATGGTTTTTTATGAAAAACGAAGCCAAGTTACGAAACAATGCCTTGGAGAAGTGAAGAAGAAACTTAAAAAAGATTTTATAAACAATTATCAATACGCATGCTCTCCAAGAAAAACGGCAAGACAAGAGAATAATTTCTAATATATCGCCTCGTCAAAGAAGAAAGACTTTTTACGGGAAAAGCCTTGTTTTTGGCGTCATCACTTCTTAAATAACGTTAGTCTACTAGAAGGGGTATTTAAATTTTTTACCTAGTTTCTCAAATTATGCAAAAATAATTCAATTATAAAACAGTTGAAAAATATTTATTTCATCCAAAGAAATTTTTTAAACGTAAAAGTCTGTTCCATTCACGATTTTGTTATTTAGAATGCTATGTGCACATTGAAATGTGCTTTATGTTAATAAATTTCTTATTGTATGAAATATCAAACATTTCAATCCCTGCATTTTATTTATAAATTTCTTAATATGCATATATGAATTTCATTGCTATCGAGTAAAATTTTACATTGTGTACAAAAACGAGTAAATTTGCTCAACAAAGTTCTTACAATGCATAATTGACATCACATTGTTACAAAAAATAACAACTGAAATCGAATTTTAAGTTTTCTAGCATCACTAAATAAATCCACTATATACGGAACATTACAATTTCATCGCATATCGCAGAATTTTCTGAGGTATAAATATTTTGTAAGGCAGTAGTTGTATATATATATATTTCGAATTGAAAACGTATTTTTCTACTTGAATCTATTTGTGATACTAAAATTTTAGTAATCAGTTTATGTAACGAATTACATTTAACTTATAAGTACTATATTTGTAAGTATGTTAGTTTATTTTTTAAGTTATCTGTAGATATTAATAAAAGCAAGCTTTCGAAAAACAAAATTAATTGGGAAAACTTGTTTTGATTAATTCATATGGGTTACTTTTATTAGATTGCAAAACATACCCATTGTTTTAATTTGCCAGATCAATATTGGTCTTTAACTACTCTTGCTGATTTATAGACTTTACATTTAGAAATAAAGTATTAACTTTTATATGCACATTGAGCGGAGATGGATTACCATCTAAATAGCTAACTACAACATAAAACTAGGGAGATGATTGATTGTTATTGATATTATCCAACAAAAACAATACTGATTTTGTAACAATAAAAAAAAAATTAAAAATAAACAAGAGTGAAAAGACTAAACTAAAAGCTAGAAAGTTGTGAACACACATTCATGTTAAAGAATCTGGCCGTAGAGGAAAAACCTCATGCAAACTAAAAATGAATCTCATACAAACAAAAAAGAATGCTACTACGCAAGTCCTGCATCCTTAGCCATACTATAGAAGGCTGATCGCCTATTCTGCAGCAGATTTGTCGGCGAATCGAACTCAGCAATGTCACCTTTGTCCAATACCATGACCTTATCTGAGTCCATAATGGTGTTCAATCGATGTGCAATTGTAAGTACTGTGCACTCTTTAAATTCGGTACGAATTGTTTTCTAGAAGAGATAGAAGTAAATGGAAACATAAATAAGAAACAATATTTAAAAAATATATATTTCATTGCAAATTTTGGTGTCCAAGGAAGGCCAACATCGGTAAAATATAAATAAGTTGTTAAGATGTAAAGCTAATGTTAAACCATGGAGGGGTACATAAATGTTACATTTTTCAGAGAGTCTGCTATATGAGTTTTCTTTATTTTAAATAACAAATTGTGTAACAGGCCAATTGAAAAGTCCCCGGTGTGATACACAGATGGCGGTGCTAGTATTAAATCCAAATGATTTTTACTTAGTACCAACCTTCAAACGATACGTGTCAAAATTTGACAGCAGTCCAACCATTAGTTTGTGAGATATTGCGTTGTGAGTGTAGCTACTTTTGTTATTTGAAAAAAGATGGAAAAAAAAGAATTTCGTGTGCTGCTATAATATTGCTTTTTGTAGGGAAAAAATACAGTTGAAGCAAAATCTTGGCTTGATGAAGAGTTTCCGGGGTCTGCATCAGGAAAATCAACCATCATTGATTGGTGTGCTAAGTTTAAACGTGGTGAAATGAGCACCGAAGACGGCGCACGCAGTGCACGCCCAAAAGTTCACAAAATAATTTTGAATGACTGTAAAGTGAAGTTGATCGAGATAGTAGACATTGTGAAGATATCATCTGAACGTATACATCATATCATTCACGAATATTTGTACATGAGAAAGCTGTGTGCAAAATGGGTACCGCGCGAGCTCACAATCGATCAAAAGCAACAACGTGTTAATGATTCTGAGCAGTGTTTAAGCGCAATAAACCTGAAGTTTTGCGTCGATATGTGACAATGGATGAAACATGGCTCCATCATTTCGCTCCGGAGTCCAATCGACAGTCAGCTGAGTGGACTGCACACGATGAACCGAATCCAAAGCGAGGAAAACCACAAAAGTCAGCTGGCAAGGTTATAGATCAAGTATTCTGGGATGCGCAAGGTATAATATTCATTGATTACCATTACAGACCATCAACAGCGATTATTATATAGCATTATTGGATCGTTTAAAGGATGAAATCGTTAAAAAACGGCCCCATTTGACCGGGGACTTTTCAATTGGCCTGTTACACGGGCTTATGCTTGAGTCAGAAGTGTTTTGTAATCAACATAGGGACTGCATAAATAAGAGAGCATAAAGCGTACTTACTTGAATAAGCTCATCAGTTTCTAAATCTACAGCTGCCGTCGCCTCGTCTAACACAAGAACTTTTGTTTTACGTAGTAAGGCACGCGCCAAGCAAACAAGTTGTCTTTGACCAACTGATAGATTTTCTCCACCTTCTGTAATTTCATGATTCAAGCCGGCTGTGAGTCCTTTAACAAAGGATTTTAAATGAGCATGTTCCAGAGCACGCCACAGTTGTTCATCAGTACATTTGTTGAATGGGTCTAGGTTAATGCGCAAAGAGCCTGAGAAGAGAACTGGATCTTGTGGAATGATTGTAAGGCGAGATCTTAGAGTATGAAGACCAAGTGTCGCTACATCAACTCCATCAATTAGAATTTGACCACCAGCTGCTTCTATAATTCTTTTATAAGAAATAAAAACAATTATAGAGACAAGTATTTGTTGTCATATTTATAGGAAAATAGAACATAACGGGTAAATTTATTTACCTGAAGAGTGACAATGTCAAGCTTGATTTACCGGCTCCAGTTCTTCCAACAATTCCTACTTTTTCACCACCGGACACTCGGAAACTTATACCCTTCAATACCAAATCCAGTCCTTCCCTGTAGCGAACTTTGAAATCACGGAATTCTACTGCACCAACTTCTGGCCAGTTGGGACTGATTTTTGTGTTTTCAAGTTCCCATGCAGCTTCCTGTTTTGTTTCACTGTACTCCTTTATACGTTCAACCGCAACTATATTTGTTTCAATGTCAGAGGACATTCTAACAAGCCAGTTCAGAGTTTGTGTAACTTGAAGGGCGTATGACACAGACAAACCTACTAAACCGGGATTTGTTTGTCCACCCAAAACTGCAAACAGTGCGGCAAAAAGAATAATCAAATTTCCCACCATTTCCAAGCGAATGGCAAGCCAACGATTAGCAATAATGCTAGGATATTTGCATACTTGATTCGCGTCAACTTTGGCATCAGACTCATCAATGAATCTAGAGATAAAAAGATTTCAAATAAAGAATTTAGTAAGTTCTTGCCCAAGGAAACTTCAAACTAATGAAGAAGATACCATATGTAGTTATTTTTAACAGAAGAAATTAACACATTCTTACCTTTCCTGTACCCTGTATGCTCTAATAGTTTGTGTTCCAGTAACAGTTTCTCCGAAATGAGAATATATTGGTGATCGCGATACTGATTCTAATCGCATCAACTGTCTTGATGTGGCTACGTAGAATCTTTGAGCGAAGTAATAGAATATAGCTATTGGAATAACTACTGCGATGAAAATAGGCGTCGATATACTAATGACCACAATTGTTGCCAAAACCTTAAATTTTAAAAATTATTATAGTTGATATTGAACATTAGTTTTATTTCTAAAACCATTTGAAACTATTCTGGATGGCATTTATTACTTGATTTATGTTAAGAAAGGAAAAATTGTATAAAGTTATTGGCCGGTTTTGTTGCAACAAATGTTTCTTTTGAATGGGGATAGCCATGCCAGAATGAGAAATGAATATTCACGTTGTTAGAAGTATTTTGATGAAGACGTTTTATTTTTTGATTTTAACACTGATATCATGCTAGACATGCTGCTTTTTATACTTATAGGGCCATGATTTCATTCCCAGAGGAATATTAAAATCTTAAGTCGCAATTACAAAAATACTAGATCTACGTGTATTCAAGATGTATATACTCGTATGTGAAGTTTTTTAAGCGATGCTTATTATGGAACGTTCTGGCCGACAGAGAAAACGCAGCAAAATCGTCAGAAGTAGTGCCCTCTTCAAAGTTTCATAGTCGAAACATGTTCGAAGGATCTTAAGGGGGTCTCCCCTCATTTAAGGATGTCGCCCATTAATTTTTATTTCTTTGAAGTAGGGTATCAAATGAAAGGTCTTGGTGAGGTTTTTTAATATCAAGTATTGTATTAAAAATTTAATCTTGTCTTGTCAGAGGGGAAGCGAAAGAAATCGAAAAAATGTGCGCCTGCCTACTTCGCGATTCGTCACCTATGGAACGAAAAATCTGAAACAAATCACAGATGTAGGTCTTTATGTGTACTAGGGCTAGTCGAAATTTGATCAATGATGAATTTAACACTTTTTTCTGTCAAATCAAAACCGAACTTTATTTACCTTTGAATCGCTTCACCTCCCGCAGCAATGGGAAATTGGAAATAGGGTGATCATTTCAAGAAGCCTTCACCGAATAAATGTTTTGGAAGTCGGAAGATAGTTTAAAAGTATCAGTTTTTGTCCAGAGTGCACTAGGCCAAGATAGTCGAAAAAACCTGTGTAAAATTTGGAGGGCTCACAATTTTACATTTTTGTTATGATTATTCTTTCATAGTATTTATTTAAAGCCATGTTGTTCTTATTCTCAGTCCGAAATATGTGCATGCAGAGTTGAAGCATAGTTTCTGTCTGCCAGTCCCATGACTACCACTTTTAAATTCTAACTTTGAGCAGCTCTAGCTTGAATTTGGAAAATGGTGATCATTTTAAGAAATATTAGCCGAAGAAAAAAACGCCAGTGTCAAATTGCAGCCTCATATTTACATACACAGTAGAAGCATAGCTTCTTTCGGCCAGTCTCATATTAACTTCAAATTTCGATATTGCGAATTGACATAAACCGCACATCGAAAGAGCTTAAATTCACTTTTCAAAGTGTTCAAAGTATATCATGATAGATGTTTCAATCAAAGCCCACCCTTTTAATGAATGCCATTTGAAAAATTCTTGCAGATAAGACTGTTAAAGTGTTGCATGTGAAAATGCCAGCGGTCGTTGCGACGTGCAGTGCGATGACTTGTTTGTGATGAGCTCATAATCAACTTTAGTATTTTCAAAAATGCACCCCTTTTTTGGTTGTCCTATACCGATTTTAGTTTCGGAGAAAAACAATGTACGAGTCCTATAATATATAAACAAATGAATAGATTGGAATAAATTTAAAATTATATGAATCGTTGTAGTCCTAGCCAATTTAAATTTAATAACAGTTATTTGAATTCTTGGTGTTTTTGTGCTTTCTGAAAAAGATATGTAAAATTTATTTTTTCAATAACGCAAATTAAAAACGTTTTGCAATTGTGTTCCCTCTTCATCAGTGTCCTACTGTGTCTTACTATATAGTAGGACAATAATGATGCGGGAACACTTACCCTCGAAATATATAAATATATATATATATATATATATATATATATATATATATATATATATATATATATATATATATATATATATATATATATATATATATATATATATATATATATATATATATATATATCTAGAAACTGCAAAACCTTTTTTGTTTGTTTTTATTTTTCGTTATTGGAAAAATAAATTTTGTATATCTTTTTAAATAACAGATTCTAAAGATAAAAGGTTGAATTTTTGAATTGGCCAGTAGTGACCGGGACTAAGTAAGAAATTGCTTCAACCCAGTGCGGTTAATGCGCTAAGCGAATAATCTCATCTAGTTACCTGATATCAAAGAGCTCTGAATGGAAGTGAAAGCGGCTATTACGACCATGGCAGAACACACAATCGAACATCGAGCCCAGCGCGAGAGAAATTATTGGTTCGATGATGAGTGCCAGAATGCGTTAGACAAAAAGAATCAGGCGTACAAAGAGTATTTAGGTAGGAAAACCAGGACGAAGAGAGAACATTATGAAAATCTCAGAAGAGTAGCGAGTAAGATAATTAGAATTAAGAAAAGAAAATACTATGATGACCATTTGAGCAATATCGATGTAAGTCTAGCGAGCAACAACACAAAACAAGCATACAAAGTAGCGAAAAGCCTGAAACGTAGTTACCAGCTCAAAACCACGCTCTGTCATGATGACGTTGTTGTAATTGTAAAATGTTCAACCGGTTGTAATTTTTTGTTTAAGACTCAATTGCTAGGAAATTTTCAGAATACATACATCCATTACTAAGATATCTGAATATGATGGGATATTTAATGGTCCTTTTGGATTTTATTCACAAAAATGTCAAATTTACAAATCATACTATTTTTAACAAAGTTGGTCGAATTTCTCGAAGTCCTAAATCCATAATTTGTTCATTCTAAGACCTACATGATTTTTTGGTTCAAAGACATCTAATGTCTGTTTGTGTGTGTGACACACATTTACCTTGACTCTCTCCGTACCTCTCAGCTCGATCTTCAAATATCTCGTTAAGGCCTTAATTTGATATCCGTGTCGGTTACCTTCTGTACTTTTTTTGAGGGTTAATGCTATATACTGGACGGTCCCCTTAAAACCCTTATAATTTTTTAAAACATTCGTCCTACTTATTCGTTTCATGGTTTAAGCTACTGTAGTTTTCGAGGAAATTGCTGTGAAGCACGGACGGACGTACAAGCCGCGATTTTAGAAGGGTTTTATAAAATTATTTTACAAAACTCGTAAAATGTACACAAGAGAAGTAGTTTGAAAATTAAATGTTAGGATTTTTGTGCTAATTCCATCAGGTCTGTATAAAACAAACTATTTAGCTGTCTGAGGACATTTACACTAGTTTTTGTAGCATAACTGTAATATATGTGATGTGTACTCTACTGTAATCCCTTGCTAAGCAAAATTAGTGGGTGATTTAAATATGTCGATCAGAACCTTTGAAGAGTCGCATTATGCATAAATAAGTTAAAAGAAAACTTAACGACTCATGAGTTAATGAAAAATCAATGTACTGTAAAATTCGAACTGAGCTATAATATATAATCGCCGTTTCTGAGGCATATGGGACGTAAGAAAGTGGTAGGAATATTCATATGGTTACGTTGAAATCTTGCAGTGCTAATAAATTTAAGGCCTTCAATCATCACGGCACTATAATTACAAGTTCTAGTGAATTACTAAGGAAACGCTGGTCTAACTCAAAATTAATTTTGAAATTGGAGGACGCGGTCAATGGATCGAGACAGTTGGAAGCGCTCATTGCAGAAAGCGAAAGCCCGAGAGGGGCTGTAGTGCTACGAAGAAGAAGAAGTGAATTATTTTCGTAGAAGATAAATATGCCTTGTTATGCGGCCAATAATATGACAAAATACCTACCAATATTGGCGTTCTTGACAAGCCAAGTTATTCTTTCTTCTTTTTCTTCTTTGTAGCACTACAGACCCTCTCGGGCCTTCGCTTAGAGATAGATAGAGTATCTCATTTTCATGACCGTATTGATTTTTTCGGAAGTTGATTTATGCGTTCATGCCCTAACCACTAGATGACACAGACTAAGTCAAGTTATTCTTTAATCGGTTTCAATATAAGCTAATATTTGACCTCATTGAAACGTTATGTTAGGATTTGAATCATCAGTAACTACTAAGTCAAACAATGCTCTGAACATTTGTTTTACAGGGGAAGGAAATGATGATTTTGTAAGCTTAAAATGATTTCCAACTATTCAAAGCGTCCAGTTTAGAAAGACATTTAGAATTAGAATAGTATAAAATGTAAGCCTATTAGTTTTTCAATTTTGGTATCTTCTAACATCGTAGCGAATGGTATGGGGATAAATCGTCAAATTTTGGTTAGCCTGGCAAAATCGGAAGGGTCTCATTCCTTTCAGTTTCGCAGATGCGAAGAAATTCTTTAAATACCTATGAAGGACCTTTCCTCCAGTTTTACATGTACTTCACACAAGGATCAACAGCAATTCTTCCGGTCCCCTTTACTAGATTTTTTGTCTTAGTCTTTCAAGACAGCATTCTTGGAAAGACATGCTTGCGTATTTTGTAGCAAGTTCCGATAGAGAATGTGGCAAATTGAATCTCCATTTCTCCTCCCAAGATGCTATTAAACGCTAGTTATTTACCACCGCTACTGTCTGGAGGACAGGAGGAGGTCTGGGTTTCAGCAATGTTCTTCTGCAAGCCGACCACTTCTCTGCCAAGAGGACGATAAAATTGCAAACCCACTATTTAAACATTTTTGATGCACGCCTTGGCTTCAAGCATGAATTAATGAAATAAAATCTTCGATTATGTATCCGTAGACTTAACAACGAAACGAATTAATGTCTTAAGTACTGAAAGAATATTATATTTTTAGGTGATATCGTAAGCTATTATGGAATTCCGGTTTGCTCGACAGGACGAGTGTATAGGCCTGGTAAAAACGCTCAGTTTAGCACGATATATTGTCGATCAATGTGTCGTTAACGAACTATATAAGGTTTCAGCTAAATTTTATTCGTACAGCGCGGAACTAGACCCAACTTGTCAAGGCACAATTTACCTGTGATTTAAAGAAACTAAAAATTTAAAGTTATTTGAATATGCTCAATTAAAAATTTCCATTCAGGTATGGATCATAGTTGCCCAACAATCAACATAGGATGGATGGATATGGAATATAAAAACTAAGGGGAAAGTATTCCAAATAATTAAAATTTGGGAAAACGAATATATATTTTTCAATTTTGTATTTAATAGGAGCTAAATTACGAACGAATAAATTTGGATGTCCAATTTTTTTTTGCTTTGTTATTCAGAAATTTCGATTTTCTTGCTCTATTCTTTTCGATTGGGCGTTGAGCATGCATGTAAAAACGAGCTAATTTTATTATTTACATGGAGTATAAAACACTGTTAGTACATTTCTATCTTCTTAGGTGCGAGCAGTTTAGTTACTCGTATGATGTTATTTTTTTACCTCATACAGACAGTAGCTGAATGTTGACAAACTTTGCGGAAGATCTCTATCAATTATTTCTATATCCTTTGAGAATCGCGATATAATACGACCTAGCGGAGTCTGGTCGAAAAATGCTAAGGGAGCTCGAAGAATCCCTTGTAAAATATGGGTATGTATTATCATGGCTGCATGAAGGCAGCCGAGCATTGGCAATAAATCGCTGACAAATGAAATTATAGCTGAAAATATAATATTTTCCCAGAATAAGAAAATTTCAAGCAAATAAGAACAATGAGTGTAATATTATGTTTAGTTTAGACGCACCTATTTTGCATGCATACTGTGTTGAATTGGATGAATTTTTTCCAGAAAACGGGAAAAATGCCAATGATTTCTAGAGATTTGTGAACATACAAAGTCAAAATTCATCATTCATTTACATTCAATAGAACAATGTCGATTACAAAAGTGATACGAGGTTATTTTTTAAAATGTTTCCAATTTATAGGTGGAATTTTATTTCAAACTATTTGTTTATGTGTAAACTTTAGAAAAAATGGTAAAAAAGAATTTCAAAATAATTAACAACAAGCAACACATTCTCAAAGCTTGATCTACATCATAATTATAATACATTATTATATTTTATAATATATTATATTATTATTGTACACTCAATAGAATTTTTTGTACAATATATACATTTAATATGGTTCCTCATGATATCTATCGTAGGCAATTAAATAAATTTAGAGCATTTTCTATTGATTTTCAGTTGCTATCGGTATTCATTTAGATTATGTTCATTGAGAATATCACAAGACTTATCGATTCAAATTGACAATATTAATTAACTCATTAGTATTAAAAGTAATCCAACGAAAATTTAGATTTTATTCTTATTATATATTTGTGTCGCCTTGATGTACAAATAGGTTATACATAATTTTATGTCGAAGCAAAGCCATGCTAAATGTGCATCTTAACGTACTAACAAAATATATCAACGTATACATTGTGTAAGCAAGTCTCTCTCACTTGTTACCACTTTGTTCACATTAGAAATTGATGATCCTAAAAATAATACGCTGAAAGGGGAAGGAAAATAAATCACTAGACAAGAACTGTCGCTTGGAAACATTGCTGCTGCTGTATAGGCGTGTGAACAAGGTAACATAGATGAAAAATATTGCTAAGCGGATAAATTGCTGCCTTATATTTTTAACATTAACGTGGATAAGAAAAAGTTATATTCTCTCTATGGGTTTCTGATCCAGTTCTTTTATAATAAAAAGGCTCAAGCATTTAGTATATACAGACTATAGTCCGGATTATGTGTAAAAGTTTTAACTGTATATTTCCCGGATGGAATATGTGACCTGCAAACTAAATTCAACTCATTTCTTTATTTCATCCAGAAGTAGTCGCAGTGCACTTGGTCTGTTCACTGATCAAAAATTCCAAGTACAGTTCGTGGAAGCACTGAAACCGTACGACATGCCACAGCGTCGTTTTCGGCACAACCTAAGGGAAGCCCGTTTTTCAACCAAAAATCTGCGTTTATTTTGTGATTGAATGTGTACGTAAAGATGCAAAATTTTTGCATTTCTTTTGATGAAAAGTCACAGGAAAATGAAGAGCTGGCATCGCACCCAAAAATATACCATATGGTCCATACAGCACTCAAACAATCAGTATATCTACAGATGAGATCGAAGAGGAATTTATTTTACATTTCGCACTTGAGTCGGATGCCTAGATCGAGCGATTTGATACATTTAAATTTTATATAGCTTGGCAGAAGCCACTTATTTATGTCGATAAACCAACGTCACTTGCAGCCTTGCATAACATTACATATGTTATTAGCGAGGTACCAACCAAGATGCTCGAGCAAATGGTTTAAATAATGACTTCTCGAGTACATCACAAAAACCTAGTTGTGGCCAATATTCACATGAATTGAAAGCCTTACTTTATCGCCTCAAGTTAAATATTCACAAATGTTTTTTTCTTTTTTTTTAGCTTGAAAATCAGGCGCTCAAAAATAAGTAATTTGAAAGAATGCAGAAAATTAAACATAATCTGAGCTATTGTATGTGTTTGCAAAAAATAGTCAACTGTGAAAGTGGACTTTGCTGATGAACAGACATTTTTGAAATATCACTATAAAGTATAAGAATTAATGCATTTAAATCTCAGCTTATCAGGAACACGAATTCGATGTGGGCATCTTTGATTGCCTATTATTTTTGGGAAAAATCAGCACATTCACAAAAGCGACTGATGTTAAAGTCATAACTCTCGTCAACAATTGGATCATGACCCTGTGTTTCTAACACATTAAGGTATATATTACTAGACCGGATTTAAATGCATGCAACATTCGTTTTAGTTTTTTATAGATGATTGTTTGTGAATATCGCAGTAAGGAGCCTAAACTACTTTAGGAATGCGAAGATGCAATTCCAATGGTCAATAAGTAGAGAATGATAAATGAGAGAATATTAGCAAAAATTATAAAAGGACTTCCTATTGAAATCAATTGGCTTTGGTTTCTTTGAATTGCTTTATCTAGACTCAAAAAATAGGCCGAACGTTCAAAGCCAACTTAAAACAACTTTATTTCAAATCGCTGCAAGAGTGTATGCAAAGCTTTAAATGTGCTATTGGTGGTAGCTTAACTCCTTTTAAGCAGTGTTTAGTCCAAGACAATTACTCGTATTTTATTATAAGTACCCATATCTATGATATAATACCTACACTTACGTAATGATAAATGACACGATAGAATATAAAATTAAATAGAATAACCTATTACCTCAAATAAGCAGTACGTAGCGTCGGAAAGAAGCTGTGGTATTGTATTATCTACAGCTTCCATGTCTTTAGAAAATCTTGATAAAATACGTCCGAGCGGCGTTGTATCGAAAAATGATAGTGGCGAGTGTGTTATATTATTCAAAAGAATGGAATGGAGTACTTTAGCAGCATGCAAACATCCGAGCCATGGAATCAAATCATTAAAAAATGATGTGATTGCTGAAAAACAACGAAATTTATTTATGGAATATGTTGCCTACTACTAACGTAATATGGCCGGTACCATTTCCATTGAGTTAATTGAATTGTTTGAAGGGATTTAAGTTAAATTTGAATATTCCAAAGACGAAAATAATTATGAAATATTTACTGTTATTTGACAAGTAAGAAAAAGTTGTTCGAACTCAGTGTAATAGTTTTTAACTTCATCCCTTAAAACAAAATACAATAATTTAATACGAAAAATATACTTCAAAATTGAAATTTAGTTTATAACACATTATAGTAATTTTAACTATGAAAGTAAGTATCCGGACTGTTGTGTGTTCTCTTAAACTCATGTTTGAATTTGAAATGAGACAATGAAAGGAATTCTATTTACCATTTGTTTGGTATTTTTATGTTTTCTACCAAACCAAGTTAATGTATTCTAAATGCTTTATATACTTCATCACATATATAGTTTTTTAAATCGTTACTTAATTTATGCTGTATGAAAAAGTTTGATTATCGAAAACTCTATTTACAGTTTAGAAAATAACAGTTAACAAAGAAGAAGTCGGAGTCTAAACGTGTTGAAATATTTTTGGGCTGCATGCCAAATAAATTTTTTGTAATTTAAATTAAGGTTGAACAAATAATGTAACCAGCCGAATCAGCCGAGACAATCAATAAGTATTTTTAGTTGCTTGAACCGGCTTTTATTTTTCTGTTTAATGTTTTTAGAGTTTTATAATGTTCCAAGAACTTAGGCAATATATTGTGGTGATTTTCAAAGCTGCGTCGTAATGAATCAAGCATCAAATCATTAACGATTGATTCCTGATAAAAATACTTGAAGCATTTAACATGAATTCACTTAATTTGAAGGTGGAAATAGCTGTTTGTCTGAAATTAAGGACAGTAAAAGCTTCCCACCGATTTTCACCTTTAGTCAGTTGCCAATAAAACAATGTGATAGCGAACGTCCTACGAACAATTCAAAATAAAGGGTTCCAACTAGTACTTTTCCGGATTAACCTTCCGAAACAATTGATACAATCATAAAAAAATAAATAAAATTTATTTCATATTCAATTAAACTAATGGTAATCAGAAAAAGACATATATTAAAAATTTATGTTATTACTTATCAATATTCGAATAGCGTACGTTGAAGTCGTTTTATCAGGACTAAACAATTTTGCCCCGGACAATTTGAAGGAGTTCTTAAAAGCGGATCACAATTTAACCAAATTTGATATGCAAAAGTAAGTACGCGCCACCGTAGTTGTGCATATTATGAACGACGCGGCGCTCAACAAGCTTCACAAAACAAGAACAGTACTATTAAAGTAACAATAACAATATCTCAAATCAATTCGAAAATCGTCAGCATATGAGTGTAGATATTACAATCTACCCACAAAGTACATATTTGATTTATAGTAGTGAGCATAATTCCTCTGTTTACATGCACGTACATGCGAAATGAAGGGATTAAATATTACAACTGCAACTGCGCCAGAATTTCTAGTAATCTATCGGATACCGATTATTTAAAATGAACTAGAATTGGTTGCCTATTTTAGTAAAGTCAGCTGGCAAGATCAAGAAAAGCATTTACAAAATTGTTGGTAATTTTAAAGAAACATCCATTTTTGCTATTATTACAAATTTGATACGCTTCTCTAGCTTAATTACTATAAATCTGCTCATTGCACCCATGGATGGCGTAAATTAAAGAACTCGTTGGGTTTAGTTTAATACTATTCATTTAATCACCAATTTATATGAACAACTAAGCTGTGATAACACTTTAACTTTTTAAAATTCAGCAATTTTCAATTGTCAACAACAACACTACACTAAACGTCTCCCAAAAAAACTGATTGTTGTTATTTTTATACAGTGGCTGACAACTTATTTGATGCAGTACATTATTGAAAACATAAGACGCTTCAATATTTGAATTAGCAATTTCAATTATTTCAAAAATTCATCTTAAACAATTAAGGAACAAAAAATAAAAATAAAGGCGAAATTTTTGTGTGACAGCTTATTTGATGTATATTAGTAAAAATTTCCTTGGAAATCATCCGACTGGAAGAATTCCAATGCAATACTAATATTTGGTAGGGTTATTTTTTTGGCTCAACACAGCTTTGAGCCTATTTGGAATCGATTCAACCAGCTTTCTTGTCATTTCTGGGGTTAATTTTTTCCATTTCTTTAACAAAGCTTTCAAATCATTTTTGTTGTAAATAATGTGGTTACGAATTTTTTTCTCTAAAAAAACCCATAAACTATCAATGACATTAAGTCGGGTGACTGCGCCGGGTGAGCCAACTAATTAGGACAATTCCAAATAATGCAGGATTGTACAATTTCCGACTTATGCCTATCGAATCGAAATTCATGCCTAATGCCGAGGTCGTTGGCACTTCGGAGTAGATTTTCCTTTAGGATATTAATATACATGACCTGCCCCTGCTTAACAGTCTCTTGTAGATTTTGTTTTGAGCTCTTTGTTTAGCTTTAACAATACGTTCGTCATTCCATCTGAGCCAAAAATGTTGAATTTGGACTCGTCAGTGAAAATGACGGTCTTTCAACACCCCAAATCCTTTGAAATATGCTCAGTAGTAAAATTCAGGCGGTTTTGTCAGTTTTTTTATTGAAGAACGGCCATTAAAATTATGGTTTCTTAGCACATGACGCATGGTTTCAGCGCTGTATTTTTTTACCAATCTCAGTAAATACTCCAACAGTGCATTTAGAGGCCGATAACTAAAAGTTTTCCTTTATTTTCCTAACGATCCATCGTTTATCAGACTCATTCAAGGTGTTGTTTGGTGCATTTCTACCCCTTTTTTAATTATTTTTCATTGAAAAGCCTTCGACTTATATGCTAGACAATTTTGTGCATTGTTTTCTAACTGTGGATTAGTCTTGGATTTACCATCATGTTCCCAAACTGAAACAAGAGCGTTTACAGTGGACTGAAGTTTTAAAACAGGTCGTCAGAACGATTGGCAAAAAATGTTATGGCACCAGTTTTTTGGGATTCATAGGGGATTTTGTTGATTGATTATCTTGAAAAAGGTAAAACAATCAACTCTGAGTATTATTGCAGCCTTTTGGACCAGTTACTACAAAGTTTGTAAAAAAAGACCCGGCATACAGAAGAAAAAATCATTTATCATCAAGACGCTGCACGTCCTTAAATAAGTGCTTTGACGATGGTTAAATTGAAAGAGTTAAAGTAAGAATTGCTTGAACACCCACCGCATTCATTAGATTTGGCTCCCCCCGACTATTACCTCTTCAGGAATTCGAAACAATTTCTTCGTGGAAAGCGCTTTTTGTCGAATTAAGAAGCTATTGCAGCCGTGGAACAGTATTTTGCAGAGCTTCCGGAAAATCGTTACAAAAATAGTATGAAATTATTGGAGGATCGTTGGACTAAGTGTGTTGAAGTTGAAGGAGATTATTTTGAATAAAAAAACTAATTTCATTAAAAAATACACATTCTTTCATTTTCGCTATCAAAACTTTTAAGCCAACCTGTAGAAATACACAAATTAATATAGTGAAAAAATTTTGATGTTGAGTTTGCATTTTTGAGCCTTTGATACAAAGAACTAACTGCATTAAATAAGCTGTGAGCTATTCTATGCATGGGCTTTTGCTTTGTTCCTGCTAACGGGACATTAGAAACATTTTTTATTATTTTTTTGCATGCTCCGAATTTCAGAAATATTCATTTCCCTGGTAATACTTTCAGATTTTGAATAAATTTGATATTTTTCCTTTGAGAGATTAAAAATTTGCCAAATTTACGGTCTAGTACGAACATGCTCGGACGCAACACAATTCTAAAGTTAAGGTTGAATATATTCGCTCGCTACATTGCCCTCCGCTTAAAATCTGTGTCTGTTTCTTGAAATTCGTCGGTCGGTCCAGGCGAATCACTTTCATGCTTGCCCTTTCGTAGAAACTCTACTGGATTTCGTAGATAGCATCATTCAACCGTTTAATAATGCGATACTATCCTTTCCATTGCATCTTGAACGGTAGTCTAACATTATCATTGCCATCTCTTTCCATCAATTCATCGCATTCTTCTTCCTCCCGCTTTTCTAGTGATCTTCATTGGAGTCATACTTTTCAATATCATCATATGCAGTTTCATCTTTATCGACTAATTTATGCGAATCATTGTTCGCGTAATTTTCATTGTCGGCTTCACAACTTTCATCATTTTCACTTCAATGGATTTCCTTCTGCGTATCTTCTTCGTCAGGAATTTCCTGCGGTTTATCATCTTCATCAGTTCGTCGGTTTGTTTCGCCTTTTTTCCACACTTTCAGTATTAATATTCTTTAACACCTGTTTATTTTCCTTTTTGAATCAGTAGGCTTCTTTCCTAATGACCGCTCTACAAAATGTTGGAACTCACGAATCATTTCATCTTCTCACCGTGCATTTTCGTTTAACTTTTTCCTAAAGCATTACGTCGATTTCCCCGTCTGACTCCCCGAGTCTTCTCCATGGTTTCTTCGAAATATCAATCTGGTTGCACTGTTCCTATTCTAAATTAGCGGTCATCGAAGTTAACTCCCTTTGCTTGAAATGCCGTACGCAATCTGCGTTGTAATTCTGCTTTCGTTTTCTTAGCCGGCAAATCAGCTGCTTGACTTTTAAATCCTTGAGTTTCATCATTTTGTTACATGTACTCGTAGCGCAATCCCACTTCTGACATCAATTGTTACGATTTTGATTCGCTTTCCTCACAGAACTTTCAGCACCATAACAATGAATTGCGCCAATTACAGAATTCGTTCGCATATGGTTCGTTATTGCAATCTTTAACCGTTCTTCTCGAAACATATGTTTTCTCAGATAACCTGTAGTTCTTGAATACATTTGAAATAATTTTTCTTTTCACTGATTAAATTTTTTGGGGCAACTGTAAAATTATGCAGTCTGGGTCGAATATGCTCGTACGCTACACAATTATACAGTCTAGGTTGGCATGCTATAATAACTATGTTGCAAGCTAGGATGTGCTCAAGTAACATTTACTCCTGATGATCCAAGAAAGTGTACAACATTACCACTAACCGCTTGTACACATACATGATCCAATTAGCGTACAAACGAGGAGTGATCTTATAACACATCGTTCAATAAGTCCCGAGACTAACAACGAAAACAACATTTTTTTTCAAAAATCATTCTTATTCATCAATATAACCTCCTTTTAGGGTGATACAATCTTTCCAACATTTCTATACCATGTTTATAGAAGGATTTATCCTTTGCTTCAAAATGGGCTTCAGTTTCGGCAATGAACCTCCTCATTCGAGCCAAATTTTTTTCCCTGGACCATTTTTTTGAGATCAGCAAGAGCCAGTAGTCGCTGGGGGCTAAATCTGGCGAATACGGGGGGTGGAGAAGCAAATCAAAGCCCAATTCGTTCAATTTTGCCATTTTTTTCATGGACTTGTGGCATGGTGTTTTTGTTCCACTGAAAGCAATCGCGCCACCCACTTGGAAAAAAACCTTTTTCATGCTCAATTTTTCAGGAAGGATTGTAAATACGCTTCCCAGATGATATCTGTGTCATTTCTGCAATCTCACGGACCTTGACTTTGCGATTTTTCATTACAATTTTTAACACTTCACTCACATTTTCCTGTGTAACGGCTTCCAATGGCCTACCCGAACGTTCCGCATCGTTTGTGTCCGTACGACCACGTTTAAACTCAGCATACCAACGGGTAATGTTTTTCAAGCCATTGCTGGACTTTTGCGGTGTTTTTACCCATAAAAAAACAATGTTTTATCAACACGCGAAACTCGCTTTTTTCCATTTTTCAAACAAATTACAAAGCGACTTTACTCTAACCTCGATAACTCTGCTGTCTGTGATCTGATCGACGTGATATTTTTACACGTTTCATGTAAAGGTTCGTATTTTATGGAAACGTGGCGAGTTTGGTACTACTAGTACCATCTCTGGGTTAGTCTCGGGACTTATTGAACGATGTGTTACGAGCATATTGTCAGTTCATTTTTTCTGTACATAGTACAGCAGGCTGTTCTCTTCACTCTGCACATTTCAAACGTAGCCCTTTTTGATATGAGATTGCAAATTGTGAGCGCTATTTTACTATAATAGCGAAAAAAAACACAGTCTTTGAAAAAGTATTCCATCTGTAGGTGCACGCGAGTCCTCCTTTGCTTGATAACCGAAGCAATAGCAACAATAATGCCATCACAGCATAGGATGGGTGAAAGGAAAGCCGCTAATCACTATGAAACTGGTTTTATACTGCTTTGAATATCTCTTTAAAACTAGACTTTAAGAAAATGTACTGGCATTTTTGAGTATTTCTTTTTTAATCGAACACAAATGTTCGTCAGACTATGAAACACTAAAGTTACCATTATACAAGGTGATGTAACCACAGTCTCGCAATATAAGTGAGTGGATGTGGTTATACCCCGAGACATTGGCGAAAATATATTTGATTTTAAAGTGACCCCATATAGTTTGTTTTACATCTTGCAGTATAAAGTATAAATTTGTACGTCCAAATATCACTTCGAATCTTTAGATAGGTGGTAACTGATTTGTCCAAACACTTATATTGATAAACGCATTGTTTAAATTTGGATACAAGAAGCCTGAATTATGGATTCCTTTAGGTAACTCGATTAATACTTCGTATTAAAAAGGCAATTCGTAGCAGATGATTTTAAATATTTCTTTTTAGGACAGAGCCACAATTCAGTTATAAGTAGTTTACTAGTTACAGCATACCTTCAGCACTCAAGAGGTATGAGTTCTTCATTTGATTGGAGCTGAAGGCAAATTTTCGAATGCAACGAGGAGAATATTTCCAAATTTTATTTTCTTAATTTTTTTTTTGCTTTAGCACTACAGCCTCTTTCGGGCCTTCGCTTAGAAATAGAATATTTCATTGTCTTGATCGAATACATCGGCACTCGAGAAGGTCATATGCCCAATACCATGCATTTGATAAAGATAATAAGATACTCTAACTATTTCTAAGCGAAGGCCCAAAGAGACTGTGGTGCTAAAGCATGTAAACTCACTATCGTTATTAATATTTTATTTTAGAGTTGACGATTTCACTCATATTTGTCTATAACTGACAAAAACATTGTCGTACTAATATTCAAGTAATATAATGGAAGTTAATGCACGTTTAACTTGATATTTTTATTATCTGATCTATTCTAAACATAGTGTTAGTATTCAAACCTTAAGTTATCGGTAAAAACTTCGAAGTTACATATAGTTATCTGAACATTCAAATTCTTAAATTATGTTACTCGCACAACACAACTTTCAATGGATTTGTTTAAAAATGAGTTACTGTAAATTTTAAAAACACTTTTAGAATACATGCAACTATTAATAAATGTTAATCAGAAAATGCGATATACATTAAACATACCTTGAATGCATTCACCGGAGAATTTGAATGTTGAGATCATTTGAATTTTCATCTTATTTATATCATTACAAGACATCAATTATGCGACCACGTGGTGTCGTATGAAAAATACGATGGGAGATCGCAATATTCGTTTAAGCAAGTAGTAATGCATTTGATTAGCTATTGTAAGAAGTTCTACTGCTAGACTCACCGATCCCCAAAACATTGAGATTACTACACGTGATATTAAATATTTTTTTCATGAATTTAGGATTAGTCACATACACATACCCAATATAAAATTTTAAATATTATTAAATGATGGATATATACGAATATTACTGTTTTTATGCTTTATTTTTAGTCACATATAGTCACATATTTTCCAGAATTAAATGTGTATTTTCTTGCAGTTGTAGATTGATTCCCACCATAAAAAGCTCATGGCAGATATTTTAGCTTGCAGAAACGTCCGATATTTAGGCTTTCATCAGTGCATAATAGAACATTTGTATGGTATACATTGAAAGTTTAAAATCCATAATTACTTCTTTAACTGAGCAGAAAATCATCTTCATTCGCAACACCGCAAATAAACAGTGGAGGCCATTAAAAAATTTACATTAAAAATTATCTGACAAGAGTTACGAACGTTAATTAGTTGTCGGTTAGAGTTTCGAAAATTATAAAAATCGATGAACTAATGTTACGATTGTTTGGAAAGTATCGTGAAAAGAATTTTATGCAACATACTACTAAAATTTTTTCGGTAGTCTATTCAAAAAAATTCAACAGCTTTGAGCTGTTTATGGCAAAAAGTTTCATGATTTAGAAATAAGACTTCCGCAAAAGGAAGACAACAAAAGCAATATGTAAAATCTCGAGATACTCCAGAAAATAACTTTCAATTAAGAACTAGTTAACACGGCTCGTATAACTGACCTGCCTCTGGCAGCAAGATATTTCATCGGGGATCATTTCCATTTGCATATAACTGGCAACTCTCAAGAATACCCAATTTTCACGTCATTGTTCCTCAGC
This sequence comes from Odontomyia ornata, assembly GCA_963969285.1. Taxonomy (NCBI): domain Eukaryota; kingdom Metazoa; phylum Arthropoda; class Insecta; order Diptera; family Stratiomyidae; genus Odontomyia; species Odontomyia ornata. The sequence goes on along the minus strand of OZ017740.1, from coordinate 146,531,968 downwards.
CTCACCGTAGGGCTAACAGTACGAATTGGTGCTTTTGTGGATGCATCTGAAAAGGTGTATAATTCGGCAAAATGCTTGCGGTCTCATGTGGAAGATGGAGACGTAATTATAAAGTACTCGAATAAACTAATAGGAAGCAGCAATCAACAAATACCACATTGACTCGAATTATGTGCGATTAGTCATTAGTTGTCGAGATAATGAAGGATAAAAACCAGAATATTCTCACACAAATTGATATTTAATGTGAAATTAAATATCGCAGGAGCCAATTTGTGTGGGTAAATGTTGATCTTTGTTCCTCATTATCTTGAAAACTAACGACATTTGCATAAACGCCGAGAATAAATGCAATGTTTACAGACCCTCTACCGAAGGCATCAAATTGTATATGTTAGCAGAGTGGTCATAGTTTGTGCTCAACTAAAATCATTTATAAGTGTATAATGATAAAGATATGCAACGTTCGTACATATCAAATTGTGAGAAAGTTGTTGATGAAGATTTGCAAAGAAAACTTGAATTTTTAGAGTTGCCAAAAATTGTAACTTTGAAAGTGTAAAGTTCCTGCACGATTAATTGTCGAAAGAAGCTACATAAACATTTATTAACTAATTAATTATTCATAGAACCTCATCCCACCTGACCGTTCCTAAATAAGGCAAGTGTGGGTACATTTTAAAATAAGCAGGAAAAATACAAAAGACATTACGGTTTGCTGTTTCGTAACCAAAGCTGACCACGTTGAATTAGCCACTAATTTAAGCATAACATACATTGGATCATTGAATGATTCAAAGTACGAGGAGGTAATTGCCAAAATTTCTGCTAATATAATGCTACCATTTGAGTTGGCATAAAAAATCAACTGGTTGAATTATAACCAAACATTTATTCGGGAAACGCTATAAGGACCATAAAAATGATTACGGGTCCAAAGGAATAAAATTTCATTATTTAACCTGCATTGATGGAGGAATGCACAGTCTTTCACCCTTTGCTATTGACTACTTAAATGCTGGTAAAAATATAGCAGCAGTCCTGAATAGTACGGGGTTAGATGAATGATTATATGAATCCCCATAATACCTATGAAGGGCCAGATTAGCTCAATCAACAACACGACATGGGACTAATGAAACCAATGACCTAAGATGATGATAAAGACAACATGCGTTTTGGAAATGATGCAGTTGTTGTACATTTACCTCATGATATCTACGAAAGTATTACATGCATTTGGAATATGTTTAAACATTATTAAGCAAATGTATAGTACAATATGATTCATGAAACATTCAATTGACCCGGTGTTCTTCAAGTTGAGTCACAATGATCTGAGATTATTTTCAAGCGAAGATTTCCACGACGTGCGCTTCTCGGTAATTGTAGTTGAAAGGCCACTAGTTACGCTCTTTCTAGCAAAATATATACTAGTGAATGCAGCCGTGAACGTAGGAAATCCATAAAACTTAAATAGATCATGGAGAAGAAATTCACGTTTGTACCTCTCTCTTATTCTATGTTTTTTTTCCTCGTAGCACTTAAGCTCCTCTCGGGTCTTCGCTTCCTGTAAAAAGCGCCTCCAAATTTCTTGGTACATCGGCCGCCTCCTCCAATTTCGAAATTCGAATAGCGTTGAACTATCTCCATCGATCGATTCACACCCGCAATTCCTCTGTTTCTACACTGGTGTCCACCCTTCAGTTCTCCCAACGAATACCTTTTTGGGTATACGATTCGCGTGGCCAGCCCTTTGCAGCTTACGAAGTTTTTCAATCGTTGAGACCTCCGGCTCGTCAAAAATTTCATACAGCTGATGGTTGTATCGAAATCGCCATTGGTCCCCGTCTAGCTTCGCTCCGATTATTCGCCTTAGGACTCGCCTCTCAAAGGCGTTTAATATGTTTGCGGACGCAGCGTCGAATAAGCGCAACATAGGCTAGATATGCTGTTGCACCGAGTGAGAGACTGGATGACTACTCGTGGGTTCAGTCTAGCATTGGAGAAAACTGAAGTGGTCATCTTGACAAAAAAGAGAATCCCTAGAGTAAGGATGATTGGAGACATACTAATCGAATCGAAGCCAGCCATCTACCCGGGGCTACTTCGACTCGAAGATGAGTTTCTCTGAGGAAATCAGGGCAACGGCTGAGAAGGCTGCTTCGGGCGTATGGGCTCTGAGTCGACTTATGGCCAGCGTAGGGGGACCCAACCCATCAGGAAGACGCCTCTTGATGAATGCTGTAGGACCAGTGCTACTACACGGAGCAGCAATATGGCGCGACGCTCTCAGTAAGGAGGAGTACCGAAAACGCTTGGCACAGGTACAGAGAAGAGGAGTACTGAGGATTGCACCTTCATATGCGGTGAGAGTCATGGCAAGCGTGATACTTGTTGCTCTTTTTGCTAGAGAGCGCCGCGCTATTTACCTGTGTCAAAGCGAGGACACGAGGGAGACGGTTGTCCGCGAGAAGAGACAGTGCTCATTCAATGATTGGCAGCAGTCTTGGGTGAATTGCACGAAGGGAAGGTGGACTGCGCGCCTCATCCCGGATCTGCGACCGTGGCTAAATCGATGGCATGGTGAGACTGAATTCTATCTGATCCAGCTTTTGAGCGGGCTTGGGTGTTTGGGACAGGCTGCGACGGGACCTCTACAAGGAGACGGGAGAGCTCACCTCGGATAGTATAGTCGCGGTGATGCTTGAATCGGTTGAGCAATGGAACCATGTGGCACATTATGCCCGGGCAGTTCTAAAAGATAAAAGGGACTCACAGCAGCCGGAGACGTTGGGGCTGGGGGATCGCTTGTTTGGCAATTCCTCTTCCTCTCTCCCCTCCCGCTAGAGGAGGGATCCCCCAACTTGAAGGCGCCTCACGGCGTAGCAAAACGAGACCTGGCCGGAGTAAGATGTCAAGCGGTTCCAGGCTAGGCTCTCAGGTTTATAGGGAAGTGTTTACAGAATAGTCCAGTCACCAGCGAGTATGGCAGCCCCACACTCAGTGCGTAAATGGCATTCGCCGCCCAACCGCAAAAAAAATGTTTGCGGATGCTTGAATTAGGGTCCATGTCATAGCATGCCACAGGTCTTATCACAGGTTTGAGTACTTGAACCTTTGCTGTCCTGTGTATGCAGCTGCTCTTCAAGATTGTCAAAAGTGAAATTAAAATATTTTATTTATAAGCTGTACTTTTCGGTATATTACGCCTCTTTTATTACTGGTTCTCGTTATTTTGGCGCCTAAATACTCAAATTCGCTCATATTTTCGATACTGTATTCGCCAAGTGAGATATTTTGAATATTTGAGGTATTTTTTCTCGACAGCACTATGAGTTTTGTTTTGCTTCGCTGTTGCGAGTTTCAGGAAAATTCGTTGGTGGTTCTTAACGACCGTGTAAAATGTTGATGTCGTCCGCATAGGCTACCACTTGGCTCGACTTGTATAATAACGTTCCTCTTGTATCGACAAGGAGCCATCTAGTGATGTGTTCCAGAGCCAAATTGAATAGTAATGGGGCCAGCCCAGCTCCCTGCTTTAGTCCGATATATGTGTCAAAGGCGTCGGTGAGTTGGTTATTGATGCGGACTCATGTTGTCGACTTCATTGTTATTTTGGTAAGACGGACCAATTTGGCTGGTATAGAAAACCAAAGTATTATTTAGTACAGTGCGTTTCGATCGGTGAGTTGGTTATTGATGCGGACTTACGTTGTCGACGTCATTGTCATTTTGATAAGACAGACTTATTTGGCTGGGATACCAAACCAAACCATTATTTGGTATAGTACGTTAGGATTACTACTGTCGTATGCTTGCTTAATGTCGACGAAAATTTGGTATACGTCTATATTGATCTCCCAGCATTTCCCAAGTACCTGCTTGATCTTAATCAATTGGTCTATCGTCGATCTGCTGCTCTAAAGCCAACTTAATACTCCCTAATAATACTGTTGGCGTATGGTTTGATTTGATTTTCTAAAATTTTTCAACTCGTTTAGCATATGTTTATGTTGCCAAATGTGCTGGAAGACTATGTGGATAGCGTTCTGAACACTGCTGCCACCGTATTTAATGAGCTCCAGTGGAATCTCATCGATGCCGGGCGCTTTATTATTCTTTTGGGCCTTGATGGTGGAACAAACTTCATCCAGAGTTGCTGGAGCCAATGGAGGGCATATCTATAGGCTCTGATGTTCTGAAGCTGCGCGGAGGATTGAGGGAGGAGGTTCTTGAAATATGATGCCCACCTTTTCATAATTTTGGTTTCATCAGCGATGATATTGGCGATGTTATCACGGCAGAGCGTTGTCTTGGGCTGATAACTTAAAAGGCTTTTCACTACTTTGTATGCTTATCTTGTATTGTTGCTCGCTAAACTTACATCGATGCTTCTTAATTGTTCGTCACACTAATTTTTTTTCTTAATTTTAATGATTTTATTCGCTTTTCTTCTGAGATTTTCATAATGCTCTCTCTCCGTGCTGATTTTCCTACTTAAATATTGTTTTTAAGCCTGATTCTTTTTGTCCAACACATTCTGGCACTCATTATCGCACTAATAATTTATTTTGCGCCGGGCTTGATGCCCGATCGTTTGTTCTGTCAGGGTCTTAATTGCCGATTTCACTTCCACCCACAGCTCGTTGTTTGTTTTCAGCGATGTGTCTGATAGGATGGGAGCCAGATGGTTGTCGAGGGTCTCCGAGAAATTTTTCGCTACAGAAGCCGTTTGGAGCCTGTCGACGTCGAATTTCTGTAGAGGACTGATCTTCGCCGAATATTTGAATGATTTGGTCAAGGAATGATCCTCGGTATATACGGACGTCAAGTGTTCTCCACCTATGTTGGATCAAAACATGGTCGATCTTATTTTGTGTGTTACCATCCGGTGATACCTAGACCATTTTATGTATTCGTGGATATGGGAAGAAAGGTGAATATATGACTAGATTTCTGCTACATGCGAAGTTAGTCAGAGGCTGGCTGTTGTCATTTGTTTCATCGTGGAGGTTATATACTCGAGTCGTTCCCCGATGAGATAGCTCATTGTCAACCTGAGCGTTAAAATCATCCAGAATTATCAGTCGAATAACCTTTACAGGTGATTATCGAACGTTTCCTTCATTTCTTCGTCCTTTTTCTTCTGTTGGGGGGAGTGTACATTTAGCAGCCAATTTTTGAAAAATTTCGCTTTTATAAGGAACGCACACAATCGTTCATTTACTGCCTTAAAATCTATAACGTACGATTAATAAAGACCACTCCGACATTCTAAGTTAATCTATTGTATTCTATTGTAGTTTCTTGAATATAATTGAACACGAAGAAGATATGGCACGACAGCCCAAGCCGGGCCTTAGCCTCTAGTATTAATCTCCTCCAATCACCACGGTTCTGCGACCTCGCAAGGATCTGCTGTCTGCTTTTATCGTGTCTTCTCATGCAAATTTATTTGTAAATAATTAATGTGTAAGTAATTCTTGCTATCCTGATCCTGTTTGCTGATCAAAAAGTTCAATTTTTCGCAGCATTTCATAGTAGATTGTGCAGTTCCGGGAGATTCATAAAAAATACTGGAATCAGTGCTTACATGTTAGCAACAAAAAGCTAGATTTGGGTAGCTTTGTTACGGTAGACAGGCGACCAAATGTGTAGTACAAAAAGTATTTTGAAATTGAAACTAGATTTTTCAATTGAGAAAAGAAGGTGAATTAATTAAATAATTCCACAAAGCTAGATTTGGGTAGCTTTGTTACGGTAGACAGGCGACCAAATGTGTGTAGTACAAAAAGTATTTTGAAATTGAATCTAGAATTTTCAATTGAGAAAAGAAGGTGAATTAATTAAATAATTCCACAAAGGTTGATTGTTACCCGACTTCAGAGTACTAATACATATACAAGCCCAATCGAATTTTACATGTCTGTAAGTTTTCATAAAATTTAAATGATTTGATTTTTGCAATAAGATTCTAAAGACTGGCAACGACATTAATTGACTATTTATTCCATTAATTTACCCTCCAAATTTGAATGCAAGGGTTCAACACGCGATGAAAATACTTTGTTGCAAGGTTTGTTGAAGGTAATGGAGTGGAGAGTCTGTTATCTCGATATTGGTGGCTGAACGATTCCATATAAAAATAATTAAAATTTATGTTTTTTTTTGGATATGATTTTTGTTTGACTACACTCATCATTGTTGGGTTGCGGGTTGTTTTTGTTAATTCGTTTAATATTAGTGATTAGAAATAAGGTTTGAGGTATATATTAGTTATACATTAGTTTAAGATGAATATATTGTTTTTTCTTTTCAATTTGTAGATATAAGATTATAAGACGTTAACGTTAGATTAAGAATATTGTGATTTTATATAGCTTAGGTATTTAGTTATTTGTAGTATAATAAGTAGAGTCGTTTTGCATAAATTTAACGTTAAGGGTAGAAAAATTTTAGTTATGAGTAAAAATATAATTTTTATCTTTGTAATTTGTAATATTGTTAGTTTTTTCACTTTTTTCCAATAATTTTATTCAAAATATTCATTATGTAATTTGACCTAACAGTAACGTACAATTTTAGTTTTTTAATAAATTTAGAGTGCACTCGCGGCCATTATGTTTACATATTTACAATCGAATTTAAAAATGTCATTAATTTATTTTGCTATTGGGCTATTACAGCTGGCGGAACTGAAGTTTGTTAGTGCAAAGTGCCCTGGCAGCAACAAGATTTGTTTTGAGTGGCTTCGGACGACTAATGAGAACCCACGTAGCTGTGATGGCCAATTATTAAATATCAGTTAATGATTTCACGGTCAAAAGTGATAATGACCGTATCAGCTTCAGAGTACCGTAACGGTCTCGACATGAGATGCTTTAACACATCTCAATGACAAGGTTCGATCTTGATTATTGTGAAATCAATTACAGATAACTGCAATAAACTGAATGTTTAAAATTAAGTTAAGTATTGATGTTTTTAATTAAATTGATAATTCAAACGTCATACTCGTACGTGTTATATCGAAAATCAATTTTTAAGAAAATTTTATGAAATGATTTGGCCCAGATATGATATGAAAGTATGACTGATAAAATATATTTATGAATCAGAAAGTTAATGTGGTGGAATAAGGATTCATATTTGTAGTTTTATGAATGTGTATAGGTATTTTGATAGATTTCGTCAAAGTATACAAGTTAATAAAGACGAATCTATTTTTACATTTCTCCTTTCTTATAGTTAAGGATATATGAAATCTAATAGTAAAATAATATAAGCCAATTTTAGCATGTATTTATAGTATCAACGTACTTAGTTTCGAGTCTTCAAATTTAAAACCTTAAATGTTTAGCAAAATTTAAGAATAATATGAGCCAAAAAAGTGTGACAGATCCAGCACCACTAGGTTGAAGACTATAATAAAGTAGGAATTTCAACAACTAAAAGTGAACAGTTAAACTCAATAGGCCACCTAATAAAGCTTTAGTAGGGATTTGAAATCGGCTAATGATGATTTGAAGAGAAACTTCCTTCAAATCCGAAAAAAACAAGATACGACGGTAGGTACATTGATTATTTGTAGCCTACTCATAATATTTGTGAATAAAAGAAGACTAACGCACCCTCGGAACAAGTGGAAAAAAGAGGGCATGCAATCCAATCCGAAAATTATATCCATTCAGACTGAGTGGTCTATACTTAAAACAATTAAAATACCGTAAATAAACATGACGTCATAGCGTGTACGGTTGCGGGCAATTCTTCGTCAACTTCGTCTATATCCTTGCTGAATCGATTAAGTATTCTTCCAATTGGTGTTACATCGAAGAAGGTAGTCATTGGTGCTCGCATAATGTTTCTCAAAAGTTTGTTGTGTAACTTACGCGCGGCTTTAAATGCTCCAATATACAGTGCCATGACCGTCACAAAAATGAAAAATGCTAAATTGTAAAAATGTACAATTATTTACATTAAAATCATACGTAAATGTTTCGCATAAGATGAGAAAGATCAACGATATTCCGCCGAGGGGTTTAAAATATGTAAAGATTATGCCAGGATCGAAGGTTTTATATATGCAGTATAGATTTATTTATAAGACGATAGGTCTTCAATCCTATGTTAATAATTTTGCAATAAATCAAGTAATAAATGATTGGAATAGTTTGAAAATAGAGAAATTTATTTACCACCAAAGCCTGCATAAGCCAGGAACGCATAACTGCTGGCAGAACGTTATCGACAACATCGACATCTTTTGAAAAACGATTTATTATACGGCCAATTGGAGTTGTGTCAAATACTTGCAAAGGCCATTTCAAAACGTTAGCCAGCATAGCAAGATGCATTTCTCTGGCAGCATATAAGGTTCCCAAAGCCACAGTTATTGAAGCGACGAAATGTGCAATTACTAAAGTTAAAATAGGAATCGATGATTTGGATGCTTTCCATAGATTTTGAAAATTTTACTTAAATGATTTAGTGTTTAAATTATTGTATTTTGTTATTTGAACGGTTTTTAGTCACTTCTTTGAAATTTCATAGTGATTGAGAATGAGATGAAATATATAAATCTTCAAATCAAAAGTTTTTGCAGCACAATATATCATCTCGCTAAATTTAAAGAAACAATGCATTCAATAAAATTTAAAAGAATAAACTGTAACAAATTGATGTTAACCAAAATCTTTTGATTTAATCAGAAAAAGTGAAAAAGTGACTAGTATTTGTGATGCGCCTGAAAATCGAATTTTGTCTGTATTATTTAGTGGGTAATGTGTTATGTTTATTTTTTTTATTAAACAGTTTACAGTACCTTGTCCAACGCCAAATCCTCCGTATACACCTAAGTACATATCACGAACGGAGGTATCATTTGCTGCGTTTTTATCACTGGACCATTTACTTAACCATAAATTAGATCCAATAGAGAAAGCTTGGAAAGCCATATTCAGTAAAACTGTAACTATACTTATTTTCCAACCTATGCTCTTAAGATAATGTTTATAAACAGCAAATTTCACCTGAGAAATAAAATTATTAAAGAAAAATCCAGAATGCAATATCAGTCTAACATACTCCTCCTGTTTCTGATTTTTCTTGTTCAATAAGTTTAGCATTGGCTGGTTTCTGTGGCTTCTTCTCTGGTGTATCCGATTTGACCGAATTCGACCTTTCAGTACTTCTACGTTTTCGTAAGCCTGCATCACCAGCTTCTAAATTTTGTTGAGATCCTGACACAGACCTGCAGTTCATAACCGAATCAAACATAATTGATAGTAAAAAAAAGAAAAGAAAATAATATATACATACGCTGTATCTGATTGACTTTCTGAGCTACGCTGTCTACTAATAACACGTTCTAGTTTTCCGAGCAATTCGGAATTTGGTAGAGAACCTTCTAATTGCTGTTTGATTTCATCGAGATCTTTAAAAAGAGAAGCCGTGTTATATCATGTAGCAATAATATTGTGAAAGTAAATTGATTTTAAACAATAGATAAAAACTCAAATAATTTCTAACTTGCGAACAGCATAGTTGCTTTCTTTGTCGACATTGCAGGTATATAAATATAAAAGTATTTACCATAAATTTTTATGTCAGATCATGTGAGTCAAAAAGTTGAACTAGCTTTCCATTAAAAGTATTTGAATGTTTTTGTATGTATGATTCCAAGGACACAATTAACGATTGATCGTTGACTTATGATTTAATTGTTTCTTCACTGTTTTCTTACCTTCTTCTTCTGGATTCACTTCTTGTAAGTGTTGAATCAAGAAGTCTGCAAACGATCCTTTCTTGTTAAGTAGTTCTTGATACGTTCCGGATTCACTGATTTCGCCATCTTTCATAACAAATATATTATCCACACTTGGCAAGAAGGTAATACCATGTGTTACTAATATTCTTGTCTTTCCAGCTAATAATCCATTTGGTCCGATAACTTCTTCGAAAATATGCTTTCCTACGTGCGAATCGACAGCACTCAATGGATCATCCAAAAGATAAATTTCAGCATCGTTATAAACGGCGCGTGCCAATGATACACGTTGCTTTTGTCCACCTGACAAATTAATACCCTTTTCACCGATTTCAGTATTATCCCCGGCTAGCAAGATTTCAATATCTGGCTTAAGTGCACATGCTTCAATCACTCGATCATAACGTTTTTTATCATATGGCTTGCCGAAAAGAATGTTATCTCGTAATGTAGCGTTTTGAATCCACGCTTGTTGAGGAACATAAGCAATTTTTCCATAAGTATTTACGCGACCAGTCATCTTTTCCATTTCACCAAGGAAAGCAGATACGACAGAACTTTTTCCTGAACCCACGGTTCCGACCAGTGCAATCAGTTGATTTTTCGCAATTTTCATGTTGATGTTTCGTAAGCAGATTTCTTCGTCGCCCCATGAAAAACTTCCATTTTCGATTTCCATAGGATAAGCTGCAAATTTTTCAAATTATATAATGTGGGTAACAGAAAATTTTTAACGATACCTTCGTTTGGTTCGTGGTACACATTATTTGGATCCAATTCTTCGCTATTCATAAATTTGTTGATACGTTTGACCGAAACTTGTGTCTATTGAAAAGCACAATTGTTTATGAAGCAACGAATTGATTTATCTAAATATGAGATAAATCACTCCACTTACGGTCAAGGCTCTAAATGTTCTCCACAAAAGATATATTTCTAAAAAAATTCCATTGAAGGATTCCAACAAACAAGTCTAGGAAGAAGCCAAGGTATGCTGGTTGAGAAAGTTGCAATAAAGATTTCGAAGGAATTCCGGCAGCTCCTAAATCAAATTCCTTGCTTATTTCGATTTAGATCAAGTGAAGGTATAACATTGATCGTAATCTATTTTGTAGACATACACATTGCTCCTCTGACCACTATCTCGGAGCTGGTAAACGATTGGCCGGAAATTTGTAAGCGTAAGTTTAAGATACGTGAAATATTTGCTTCACAAAAAATTCTTCGGTTGGGAATGGAAAATTTAAAACATATGGCTACTCCAACTGAGCTAACTCTGAAGAACGATTATCAAGAACTATATCGTGAATTGATAGGACCCCTCACGTATCTATTGAGCACCATATGTCCACCTATAGCCTTCCCCGCTGCTATCGAGTGCAATAACGACGGCAAGGATTGAAAAGCTACTAAGGGGGTACTTGCATTCTGGACTAACTTATGGATCAATAAATCGTGGAGAGTTAAGAAATTATGTAGAAGTCAAATGCTTATTTAATGGATGCATTTCTCCATCGCTTTGCATTTAATTTATCAAGGTTTCCAAAGGTATCAAAGAAGCTTTTGCAATGCTTTTTTCGAAGACCAGGTTACAAAAATCTTACAAATTTAGTAATGATTCAACAGAAGCGCAATAAAGCTAGACGAAAATCACGAGCAATTGCCGGAAAAAATTTATTATCGTGGAATATACGTATAGAATTTAATATGATATTGAAATATACATTTTTTGTTTGTACAATAGTATACTGTGTACTCTTTACTTTGCTATAAATCTCTACCTTTTTAATCAATAATACGAGTTTATTAGGGCACTTAATAAGCAACAGTACTAAGTGTTGCAGAGTGGCGACTACTTCTAGAGCTAAGGCGCGAATTGAAGCTACGCGTTATAGATGAGTGAGAATGACTTTACTCGGGTAAAATAAACAGAGAAGTGTGCAGCTGTTTTGCTTCAGCTACTTCAATACGTAACAATTTGAATAGGCTGATAATGAAATCAAAACAACATTCATTGCAAATAATAGCTGGCGATTACAAGGCATAAGCCAACAAGTGGGCCACCTGGAAAACTGATAGCCTGCCTATTTTACGAAGCAGAGAAATCAGCTTTATCATTGACATGATCTTTAAAAAGATATGTCGAGTATAATTCTAAATTTGAAATTGGTACAAGCTAGGCAATCAGTCACAACATCAGCCAAGAAGATAGATAAAAGTTGGCTAGACCGAAAACCGATGAAAGAGAGTTTGAACAATATTGATGAGTCCAATTTGGTTTGGCGGACAGATAGGTACTGCTTTAAGAAACAGTAATTATAATTCATCGCCCAACAAATTAGATAAAACCTCTTTTTTAAGATATCCTTAAGTATTCTACATGGTGACAACATCATCATTACGTTTGGACATAGCTGTAGTTGTGATAGGCATAATTTGTTTAGGGAATGTTTCTACAAAGCAATCATAAGTATGCTTCAATTAATAATGCGAAGAAGTAATTTTTAAACAATCGTGTGAAAAATATCGAGCCTTCATATCGCTTGTAAGTACCAAAAGTCAACTGCCCAGTGCTCCTCACAAAGACGCTGACAGCGCGTTTTCTTGTACATCATCCGTCCCCAACTAACAGAACTGGAACTGTTGTTGGTCGAACACAAATGTTTGTCATATCAGCTAGTCCCAAGAAATCCATTGAAGAGCCAAACTTGTATCTTGTAATATTTTTGCTGGATTTATAAGGAAAAATGCTAGAACACTGAATATAAAACAAATATGGTATTTTTTGCTGATGGAAAAATTTGTTCGCATGATTACAATACAAGTCTCAAGTTGAAGGCAAACAAAAATCTTCCCAACTGAATTAGGCTAAAATATGGCGATAAATTACCTCAATGCTGTTCAACATTACACTGTAAAACGTTGGGAATACATCAGCTGACGCCATAGGCACCATACTTTCCAAGTCCATGCAACTGGTAAGGATACTGATGCGTTCACTTAATCAGTTCTAAATGCCAACGAAATCTTCTTAGCTTTATTTAGAGTCAGAAGCAAAAGTAAATCACCCTTGCGATCACTGAAACTAGAATCAAATTCATTATCTAGACAAGGGAAGACACACTAACAAGACGAACAATGGATACCCAAAAAGGTATTCGTTGGGAGAACTGCAGGATGGAGACCAGTGGGGAAACCGAGGAAACGCTGGTCTGACTCGGTCGACGAAGACAGTTTATCGCTACTCGGATTTCAAAATTGGAAGACGTGGTCAATGGACCAAGACAGTTGGAGGCTCTAGTTGCAGGAAGCGAAGGCCCAAGAGGGGCTGTAGTGTTACGAGGAAGAAGAAAAGCTTGAGAGTTTGGATAGCTTGGTATACTAAGGACTTTACTTTAACTGAAAAGGTATAAAAAACCATGATTTTGTGAAGTTAACATTCCGTAAACAACACTTATTTTTTTGTGCTTCTTATTCTAAGGAAAAATAAGCTTTGCACATACACGTCACTCATAAAACCTGTACTGCTGTATAGATGCGTAGCCCAAACACAAAGTGCTTGTGAGCTTCTTTGGCCTAGTGAAGCGCGGAATACAGTGGCGACTTTGTTAATATGACAACCTCCCTCTTCTATCGTGTGTAAAACTACTCAAACTGCAATGGGCTGCCCATGTGTAAAAGGATGGTAGGGTAAATGGTATAGTAGAAGGAAATCATCCAGTAGGTAAGCTCAGAAATCAATGGGAAGACTCAGTGGAAACCGAAAGCAGATCTTTGCTAGGATTGTCTGTCGGAATCAGCGAAAGAGGCCACAGCACCTCGAAGATTAGAGGCAATTTAACCTAGACGTGAAAACCACACTTCAAATTATTCCATAAATGATAAATATTAACAAATAGGAACTAAACCACGCTAATACTTTGATATCATATATATATATATATATATATATATATATATATATATATATATATATATATATATATATATATATATATATATATATATTTGCTTTAACATTACAGCCCTTTTAGGTGATTCGCTTAGAGATAGTTAGGATATCACATTATCTTGATAGTATGTATTGGGACTCGAGAAGTTGATATGATTAGTACCACGCTTTCGCCGTTGATCCGTTCATCGAGCGGCGATACGTTCTGATTTTAAACCAGAACGTATCATAACTGCACGGGCTTCTAGTCCGTTCGAAGAATCTCTCGAAACAAATCTTGTCACCAAGGGGATTCGATCCAGGAACCTTCGGCTTAGGCAGCGAGCACTCTACACAACGCGGACTCAAATACGAGTATATATTTCTCGAGAATCTTCGGCAACAACCCGACATCATTTGAGTCTATCATGAAAATGCATTTGAACGCCTAACTAAAAAGGTAAATATGAATTAAATAAATGTGTATAAATAGGTAGGTTAGGAAATAAGAATTGTTAGTTTGCACTGAGGATGGAATTTCCGAAACCCGCGGTGTTTGTAAAAATTAATAAACATTCAACGAATATTAAAGGAAGCGTTATATTTCATTTTTTGATAATTGAAGAAGTTCGTTGAAACGTGACTAGGATTATTCATTAAAAAGGTAATTTTTGAGCGATGCTGAAGGAAATCATGTTGATCTCAGAAGAAAATATGAGAGAAAGTGGCAAACAATTTTCAAGGATAAAGACCGATGGTTTCGTTAAAAAAATCCCCGTTGGAACCACCAGCCGGATCGAACACTTTTTCGTAAGAATCATTAGTTTCAAAAACTATTTAATTTGATTGACCACCACTTTGAAAGTCAAACACTGTTAAAGGATAAAAATTTTGTTGCATAAATGTTTCTTATGTAAACTATTTCAAAACATTTTGAAGATAATATTGTTACATGTACATGTATGTTTTCATAACCATTAAGAACATCATGATCAACAAAACGAACATACTCGAAAGCACAAGAACCCACCAAGCATGATCAACATCTGAAGGTGACGTCACTGCGCCATTGCTCGAATACTCCAGGTAGTTCGCCAATGTACGAGAAATGGATTGAATGGCTAGAGACTAGAGATATAAAGGCGAGCTGAATGAATGGGGGGATTATTATAACTGATATAGTAAAACCGCGATAGTAAAACTGCGACAGTGTGGAGTGTGAATAAAAAGCGATATTGATTGTTAAGTGAAGAAAGTTGTAAGAGAAATTTATTGACAAGTGGAAGTTAGATTTTAATTAATTTTTGTGAAATAGTTGTGCATTTTTAGTAAATAAACTCTTTTAACTTAATTTAAAAGACAGTGCGTTTTCACTTTCCCGGAACATTAAAGTTATGGGCCGCGAACCATAACACGCGACAATATATTCAACACTTTGCTTGCCACTACAATATCGATTTTAGGTTGTTATCTGAATTTTGGGGGCCACCACTTTGAAATTAAGCATTCGATTATTTTAAAATACATCTCTCTTAGAATATCATCAACCAGTGCCTAATCTCGTTCAAATCGGTTTACGAATATCGTCATATCTCGTATATATATATATATATATATATATATATATATATATATATATATATATATATATATATATTATATATATTTATATATAGATGAGATACTCTTCGCAATCAGTAAATTTTACTCAAGTTTATAGTACATAAAATGGAGATGTTACGGACGGAAAATTTTTGCAACGACTCCCCAATAAATGTTGACGTCTGTTCGGCCCATGAAAAACCTTCCTGGCGCCTTAATCTCGTGCATTTCCCCCTCTCCTGCCTCCCTCGATAACGATAAAGTAATTTTAAGACCAGTTTTGAAAAGATCTCATTGATACCCCACTTGACCACCTTTGATGAGAAAATGTTTTATAGGATCACTCCTCCATATGGGGGGACCCCCTTAAAACTCTGAACATTTTTTCACTCCAAAACTTTCTAGAAGTTATAAGTTCCATTCTTTCCACAAAATTTCATGGCTGTACCTTCTATAATTTCCGAGAAAAACTGCTGTGACATACAGCCGGACGGACGGACAGGCGGACACAGTACCGATTTCAATAGGGTTTTGTATTTTAGTACAAACCCCTAAAAACGATGAAGAAAACGTTCAGGGCAAATTTTAGGTAAGAGATATGTAATATGCTATTTTTATTCGGTAATTTCAAGCATTCCTCACCACAGGTCAGTGAGTTCACAGTCCGGTATAAAAATGTCTATTCTTCGTAGTTTCCCAAGGTGTAGGAGGTTAGACAAGAAAACCATAAGTAAATGCAATATTCCGCTAAAATTAATTAAGAATATAGCTTCAGTGCAAACACTTCAACTTCATTAAAGAAATAAGGAAAATGTTGGAAAGGAAAGAGTGTACTCTTGGACAAGATTTATAACCCATCTTCCAGACAATTATTTGTCAAAATGAGAAATCGAAAAATCACAATATTATTAATAAAACATTAACAGCCAATGTGCTCAGCTTACGTAGAGACATGTTTTATGATCTATAATTCGATCATTTTTGGATTTTCTGAATAAGGCCACAAGAAGACTATCTAGAATTTCATGGTATATTGCACGTATAGCCGAACCAGTCGAAGCATTGAACAAATACAGACAGAGCTGAGTCAGCAGGCCTTAAGATTGTCAGGTCAAAGGTTTAACGCAAAAGTACAACAAAATACTCGTAAGTCAAAATGGAATGATTTCCGAAAATATTGTTCAGCGAATTACTACTCAAAGTGCAGTGAAAATGTCGATCCTAACTAGCTTGCCCATTGAATTCTGGCATTTTGAAAGATGAATAATAATGCAAATATTTAATGTACCAAAATGCATAGAATTTTTATAAAAAATGTTTAGGAGGCCAAGATATTTAGAATAACTTTTATTTATTGAAGTCTTGACTGTAAGTGAAGTAATATCGACGCTTAAAACTAAATTGATGTTTAAAGCAAGACTAGATTCGATACTTAAATATCATGTAATGTAGTAATTAAACGTATGTGTGTAAAGTAAGTAGTAATTAAAATGAGTGTGTAAAACCTCTTAATGCACTTTGAGAAATAGATTGAAATTGATGGCAAGATGTAATGTTCTTCGTTATGTTTTGGGCTAGTCTTGCTTCCACTTTGCTTCATGCTTATGTTTAGTAAGAAAAATAATGTCAATTTTACAGGTATGCATGAAACTTGTGGGTTGCTTTATCAAAGGTAGAAATAATTTACCTTTGTTTGCATGGACATCTTTATCAAAAGTATTGTTTGTTTAAGAGAGAAGAAACTTACTTGAACTATACCAGAGATGAGCATTGGTAACATAGCAAGAGGAAAACGTAAGATATTGAATAAAGATAGAGAAACGAAAGCAGTTGTTGCGTCAAGTACGTTGTTTTCATCTACTAGTACGTAAGTACCGAAAGTAACCAATGACACCTAAATGTATAAATTATCATAAAAAATTATTAGTTTAAGAGATGTTTATTAGTAAATTCATTGTCAAATTCAATATTCAAATGACGATTTGATATTATGCGTTTTTGTTTTGTCGAATAGTTTAGGCCAGAAGGAGCTTAAGTCGCCCAAATGATGGAAAGTTTAGGAAGGCTGAACCGATGAAGCCTTTCACCAATAATAATCAAAATCGTGTTTTTACCTCTGCTATATATACTATCAAAAGTGGTAGTACTGCAAGAGGATATTTCATGACATCAAACAATGCTAAACTGACGAACGCTTTTTGAGGTGTTAAATAATGATCATCGCCGGAATAAACGTAAGTTGTAAATGTGACAAGCGATACCTTATTATTTTTAAAGATACGAGAAGGAATAAAACTTATAATAAATTACTGTGAATAAAAAACATTTTATCTAATATATGGATAATTTAAGTAATTAAATTTTAGAGTTTGTAGTATTTCTGTAATACCACTTTGATTGCAGAATTTTCTTGATTTTGTTGAAAATGAAAAACATTCAATATAAGAGAAAGAGTTCGCCGAGAGATCGAGGCACGTGTTTCTTTCAATAACACTTCCGCTAAATAAATTGATTTTTTAATTCATGAATTCACGTTAAACTCCAAATAGTCATTTAGAAAAAAGCAATAAATTTCAAAACATTACCAAAAACGGTGCACAAGACCATAGGAATGATGTTCCAGCGTTTAAGTAAGCAGTCTTTTTAAGTATATCAATCTCTTTATCACGAATATTCAAGACAAGCTGTTCAAAACTAGGCTCCCAGGCGTATAGTTTCAAAACCTATTAAAATATGATATTAGTTTATAAAGAACTAGTATTACATTTTATCTCAAACCTACCTTCATACCACTCAATACTTCGTTCATTAATTTCACTCGCTCGTCTTTGTTTTTCATTTGTTTAACTTGATATCCTTTGATTTTATTTGCAATGAAGCCATTGACAGGAATCAAAATTATCATAACAGCCAAACCGGCAAACACAGATGGTCCCAAGATTTCCCATAAAAAGTACAAAGCAAATCCTATTTGTAAAGGAGCAGACCAAATCATGTTCAAGTATGTTGTTAAATCCATGAATCGTTGAGCATCTACAGCCATTAAGTTAACAATTTCACCGACAGTTGATTCTTTTCTTGCATTATTCGATATTATTAATGCCTTTCGATAAATCGCATTTATCAATGCAGTACGAATTCGAAGGCCAACAATGAACATGCGATGAAAGTATTGACCTAATACTAATGTTTGTACTGAAGTAACTACAAAAAGTAACACTGCATAGAATATGCCTCGCCATTCCGGTTCGGGTTCTGAACTTGTGTTTTCAACATAGCTAATAATCAATTTGAGTACTTGCGGAGACACAAATGTCAGAATGTCTTGAAGAAGCTTAAGGAATGATCCAAAGAGGAAGACCCCACCGAATGATTTAATTATAGGTGGCATAATTGATGCTTTTTTACGATTATCATTTGGTTTTTGGTTGGAGAAATTAACGCTAGCTGCATTTTTTGAGAATTCAGCTTTAGGATGTTCTATTTGTGGTTGCTGAGTCTGTGATAACTTTTGTACTGAGCGCTCCCAATGCTTAGCGAAAATCGGCATGACTTCCTTCGATGAGTCTTCAGGTTTTAAATCCCAAAGATCTTCGACAACAAGAGGGTTCCGAAAACCTTTCCATGCTAATATGTCGAACCACTGATATGTGATTTTGGACAAGAAACTTGCACTCAATTCTGGGCATTCTTTCTGAAATTTTTTTAGAAACAAATAAAATATTATCTAACTGCTTAAAATTTATTATTTAGTTAATATGAAGCTCTATGATGAAATGCTAAAAATATTAGCTCATAACCAAGAAGATATATTAGCAACACGAAAAGAAAATATGAAATGGTAATATCTGCCTAACATTTTTGCATATATTCTGGATATTTTATAGGAAACACCTTTTGAATAACAACAGTTTTCTTGAGAATGTAGGTTCTTTCACAAATTGCTATAACTTCATTGCATTTTATTCATTCTAGCACGCATAACGAAATAATATTCATTCGTTTTAGCACTACAGCCCCTTTCGGGCCTTCACTTGGAGATAGTTGAAATATGTCATTATCTTGATCGCATGTATCAGGACTCGAGAAGATGATATGGTCAGCACCATGCTTTGGCTGTGTGTCCGTCCACCCAGCTGCGATGCGTTCTGATTTTAAATCAGTATATATCATAACTGAACGGGGTTAAAGTCCGTCCAAGAAGCCACTCGAAACAAACCTCGTTGTCACCAACAGGATTTGAACCAGGGGCCTTCGGCATAGGGGGGGAGCACTCTAACCACTACACTATGTGGACTCATCATCATCTATGGTGCGACAGCACAAGCAGGGACTTGGCCTCCAGGATTAATTTCTTCCAATCATCATGGTTCCGTGACCTTGTCCGCCAGTTGTTTACCCCCAACAAGGATCTGCCGTTAGCTTCTATTGTGTCTTTCCATTGAGTCCTCGGTCTTCCCGATGGAAGTCTACCTTGTACTCTACCCGCCCATGTTCTTTTGGGTAGCCAGTTTCTTGCATTCTGTCTACATGGCCCGCCCAGTGCATAAACCTATAGAAACCGTTTGATCAAATTTCGGGGCTCTATAAAAAATTTTCTCATTGCGAATTTCAGAATTCCTTGACCGATCATAGGGTTTGTTAGTTAACGTAGTAATTGTAGGATAACCCGCGCTCCTCATTGTTTCTCAAACTATATTTTTCCAGCTTTTTTAAACGTTTTATGCTTCTGAGTTCTGATCATGGTGCCGTCCTTTGGCCTTCTTATTTTTTAATTGTAGCACTACAGGTCCTTTCGGGCCTTCGCTTCGAGATAGTTGGAGTATCTCATTATCATGATCGAATGTGTCGGCACTCCATAAGGTAATATGGTCAGTATCATGCTTTGGCCGTGTGTCCGTCCACCCAGCTGGATACATTATGATTTTAAACCAGCATATATCATAACTTAGGATTCAAAACAACTTTTCTAATGACATGAGTCAATGACTTAAATTATTAATTTATTGAATATACAAGAAATCATTCAATTATATACAAAAGATCGAGGGTTTCTTTCATAAACACAAAGCAGCCGCCATTTTGCTCAATATTAAAAAAATTGTCTGAATAGTCTGCCAATCGAATATATTCAAATGAAACACTGTTCTTGAAATTTTCATGAAATTCCGAAGAAAATGATGTATATCTCAATTGATTATAATCCGAATTCAATGAAATTTTGTGGGCTTTTTGGTTTCAGATTCAAAATGTTCTAATCAAGACTTTTAATATGATACCCCACTCGACAACCTATGATAAAAAAAAAAATTTTAAGGCACAGCCTCGGTATATGGGAAGACACCCCTTTAAAATCTTTGAAAATGTTGATCTTTTGGGAGGCCACCACTTCTCGCCTTTCCACAAAATTTGGCGATTGCAGCTTCTATAGTTGCTGAGAAAACTTGTTGTAGCGAACAGACAGACAGACATGATGCGAAATTAGTAGGTTTTTGTAAAAAATCTTTTACAAAGCCCTAAAAAATGGTGCTGAGCTCAAAAATTTTAAGCACTATACGTTACTGCTTATATAGTCTTACGTGCACCTGAATAAATTTGAATTTGAATTTTAATTTATATGTTAATTTGTTAGTTAAACTATTTCTACAAAGATATTAAAGTCAATTTTTAGTACACAAAATGATCATGGTCCCAAATATTGTCTACACTACATTCTTTGTAAGTTATATAACATTTTTGGTTTTTTGTTAATTGACGCCTTAGCTAAATATGTCGTCTACTTTCTACTTTATGGTTCATAAGCATTTGCCACTTGTCTGGAAGTGGAATTAAATAGTCCGCGTGGTATAGTGGTGCTAACAGTAGCTCTCAGATTCAAAGCCCGTTAGTTGTCACGAATTGTTCTAGTGATTATTATTCTGATTAGCATCTTATCCGTCTGTGATGCATATCGATTTATATATAATTAGGTAATAATCACACGACCAAGCGTGATACTGACCATATCACTTCCTACAATACGCTTTCGATCAAGGAGTGCAATGCCCATATCTCAACTCTTAAAGTTTAAATTGTACTAGTGTGCGGTGAATATTATTATATTAATATTTAAATTGTGACATATAGTGAAGACGGCGGAGCTGAAACAAATCTTAAAATGTTAAATTTTCACATAACACTATATATTATTCATTATTATAATATACTATATATTTTATTGTAGTCCGCATAGTGTTAGGAGCACGTTACAACAATGAGTTGTATGAACTGTTTGACGATCTACCTGTTTCCTCTTACGTAAAGTTACGTAAATTCTACTGGGCGGGCCATGTACATAGAATCGGTACTACATATTAAGCCATAGAATCGGTAGAAACAAGCTCTAGTAATACTTTTACTTTTTTCACAGACTCTAAGAACGCATTTAAAAAAAAACACGAATAATACAAATCATAAATTAATCACAGAAAAAATCAGAAAAAAATTAAAAGACAGATTAACACAAATCCGAAAAATTCCATACTTTTGAATTGGTAGATGAAGCGGCCAAACTAGATATTGCTGAACATGTCAAAATCATGCTCAGCAAAGCACAAAAAATAGTCATGGCCCTACGAAGACTCTTTCATTCCAGATACATTGATCAAAAGGTCAAAATTATCTGTTACAAGCCCCTGGTTAGACCAGTTTTGACATATGGATGTCGAATCTGGTACAATCAGAGTGCTAGTACTATGGAAAAATAAAGAGTTTTCGAAAGGAAATATTTTCGTGCATGTACTGCTTTGTACAGGAAACCTGAGACGGATTGGAAGCATTATATATGGAATAGAAGAATTTATCAAACTACTAAAGTGACAAGAGTCGATATCTTCATATTGAAACTTCTTCGGAATCATATCGCAAGATCTGTAACTGTGAGTGAAAACCCTTGGATTTAACAGCCGTTCCACCCTACAGACGGGTATATTGCGACTTGCCTCGCTACTGGCTTCGTTCCTCCAGAAGCATTCGTATATTTGGACATGAATTGATATGTTCTTGATTCTGACGGCGTCCCAATCATATATAACATATATATATATATACGGGCCACCGATAGGAAGATAAAATATCCTCCGAATTTGAGTTCACGAGACCAACAATTCCAATGGAGATACTCATTTGCTAGATTCGTTGAAGCTGGTAAGCTGAAACGGAGCAATCTAGGTATTGGTGGCTGAATGACAACGTCTAAATTATTGATTTTTGACTTTCAGCTCATTATTTCTATATTTGGTATTGTTGTTTATTTGTGTTAAAAATTAGGGGTAGGTTAGGTATACTCGTATGTTTTGTTTATTATATTAGGTTTAGAGATAAGGTTAAACGCATAGGTTAGGAATATTGTGATAGTTTTTTAGTACAATATAAGATAAAGTTTTTGATAGAATTTTATTTGAATTAGGTTGTAAGATATTAGGTGTAGGATAAAAGTTCACTGTTGTGTTATAATTATAAATAATTTTAGAATAGTGTTGGTTGGTTTTTTCTCTTGTTAACAATCGAATCATAAAATATGTAATCATCTTAATTAATTTGAATTTGCTATGGTTTTTTTGATGAAATATATTTAACTGATAATGTTTAAATTTAGAGAGCAAATTGGGCCATTAAGTTTTCGTATTTTTATTGTTTGAAATTTGCTTTATATTCTTTTAAAATTTATAACGATTAGTATTGAATGAATCGCTTTTGATTTTGACTTTGACTTTAGACGCAGATCCATTTCTAGAATGGGATGACTCTATCAAAAAAATGAACGACACAATTAACACAGAATGGCATGAATATTATCGCAATAACAGCACTACACTAGCATACAGCCTTTGGCTACAAACATATTTCATTTTCAGAACAAAGCCATGATTTTACTATGTCACCGCAAATGGAAATATTCAAAAATAAATTAATAGAATTCTCAATAGAGCATATAATCACAAAAGACTAAAGAAATCAAAAGTGATTCCATTCCAAGGTTGCAAGTGGTGGGATATTACTGATGATCTCGAACACAGAATACTAAATTGCAAACACTTTGAAACTACGATTTGCATTTCGGAAATAATAGCACCTGTAATGATACTGAAAAAAATAAATACCGGTATCTGGATAGCACAATTAATAATAAATAGCGCTTAAAAAAGGAAATTCAATTTTTTATTTTTTTCAGTAACTTGAAACTGTAATGGATAAATATGAAATTTTTAAAAATAACTATACTATGGTCCAATTTTTCAACACAAATAATAAAAAAATCATCATCTACGGCGCGACAGCCGAAGCCGGGCCTTGGCCTCTAGGATTAATTTTCTCCAATCATTACGGATCCGCGAGCTTATCCCTCAGTTGTTTACTCCCAACAAGGATCTGCTGTCAGCTTATATCGCGTCTTCCCATCGAGTCCTCGGTCTTTCCGCTGGACGTCTACCTTGTGCTCTACTCTTTATGTTCTTTTGGGTAGCCGGTTTTCTTCCATTCTTTCTAGATGACTCCCCATTGCAATTTAAATAACTTTATGCAAGAGGAAACAAGTGGATCGTCAAACAGTTCATATAACACATCGTTGTAACGTAGTCTCCACTCTGTTCCTTGTTTCACTGGGTCGTAACTTTTTCGGAGCACTCTGCGTTCAAATATACCCACTGCTTTTTCGGATTCGCTCATCAGGGTCCATGTTTCACTTCCATGGAACAGCAACGGTTTGGCTAATATTTTATAAATGTGGAGCTTATTTTGCCTGTGCATAGCTCTAGACCTCAGTATGAGAAGTACAGAGTAATTTATTTGCGGCATTTATGCGGCGTCCAATCTCGTCCTTTTCGGCGCCTCTTCTATTCACGTTGGCTCCAAGATAAATTAAGTTATCGACACTTTCAAGGGTATAGTCGCCTACGGTCATGTTTTGTCGAACTGAAGTTTTTTTCTCGTTTGAGTCATGAATTTAGTTTTAGTTTCATTAACTCGAAGGCCAATTCGGTTTGCTTCAAATTCTAGGCTCAGAAATACTCTTTTGGCATCTGAGATTGAACGTGTCATAATATTGATGTCATCAGCATATGCTACCAATTGTGTAGACTTGAACATCAGTGGACCCGAGGTTTCAGCTGATATCTTCCTGATGACGTGTTCCAGCATCATATAAAAGAGTATTGGGGAAGTCCATCCCCTTGTTTTAAGCCAGATTCTATTATAAAGCTGTCCGTTAGCTCATCGTTTACTTTGACTTGTGTCAAACTTAGATTACCAGGATGACAACATTCAACAAGCGGAGAGAGGACGTTCAAGTAGAGTGGGCAGTTATCGACGAGACGTCAGAGAGATCGTTGATTCATGTGAATCTTCCGTTTCAGAAGTGGGATCCGCGTGATGAAGGTAGTGGAAATTTCACCGTTAAAGGCGAAGTGTTGCGACGGGTGTCTAGTAATCAAGCAGTCACCTAAGCAAACTGCTCGTAAACCGGCATAACACGAATTCAATTTTTAATCGTAGATTTGAAAATTTAATTATTCAAATTTCTAGTTTTATAAATTATAAAATTTATAAAAAGAAATAATTTTTATTATAAATATAAATTTTTTTTTCTTTTCATATATTAAATTTAAAATTTTTCTTTAAATTTATATTCTTCATATTTATCTTTTATTATGATTTAAATTTTTCTATATATTATTATCTTATATTACTTTAATAATTCAAATCTGCAATTAAAATTCGGACATGACAACACCGATATAATGCAGCTCATCCACGGATTGCATTGTCGACTGCAATCTACAGTGGATGAGCAAGAGGCTCGTCACCAACCACCGTTGCGTTCAGATTACGCTGACAATTGGAATGAAGGAAAGAGATCTGCTTGGGCGTCACAAACCACCGCTGCGGCTTTGAGATTACGCTGGCAATTGAAATGAAGGAAGCAGATCTGCTTGGGCGGATCGGGGAGTCTGCTGGTGATTACCACCGGGAGCACGTCGGAAAGATCGGACGGCTGGATTGACGGCGTAGCTACGAGCGCCACGAAAATTTCCTTACGCGAGAAGAGTTCTTGATTTAGCTAACTGTGATACGTTTCACTCACATCGGGGATGTGCATCGTGGTTTTAATCGAAAGAATATCCAGGAATAGTTTCATTGAGTCGAAAATTAAAACTTTTAAATGTATCACCGAATGTTGCTAAAGGAACGCGTTTAAAGTGCAGTATTTGGAGAATAATGAGAGAATTGTGCTTTTTGATCGATTCCTAGACGGAACTTTGGATTGGGAGCAAAATAAAAGGCGTGATTCGGTGTAATATTGATTGAGATAAGAGGAAAACATGATGAATCGCGATGAAAACGGGAAAGAAAATTTGATTTGAATTTGCAATATCTGTATCTATTGTGCAATTAATGAAAATGAAAGAGAATAAATTATAAGCCTACGGGGGGAAAATGATCCTCATTCGAAATAAAGCAAAGAAAAATTTCCTCGTGTGGTGGACACGGTGATGACGACGTCCACGACTAACTCTATTGAGATTGTCGGTGATAATTCGAAGAGAGAGCGAATATATTTTATGGAGCTGTATTTCGTAACGGCGTAGCAAGCTCATCGCGAAAAAAAACGCAAAATCAAAAAGTGGATTACGCACGGCAGGTTGTTATTGACAACAAATTAACCTACGCGATAACAGTTATCAAAGGAAAAGTCGAGGACGTGGAAATGCCAGATGGAGATGAATAATGAGATGAAAAACAATTGCTAAATGTGTTATCGTTTAACTCAACACTAAGTGAATTATTTTTCTTTGAATTGTCTAATTTTGGAGCTGGAAGATATTCCCATTTCATAAAAGGAGTCGGTTCATCGATGAAACAATGTACCCATTACACCTATGACTACTACTTGCTATGTCTGGAAAGGAGTTTAAACAACCATGTGCGGCGTGAAAGATTTAATATAACATTCGATGCATTCATGCTCTTGTTCTGTCGGTCACTTTATCACTTTCGTCAGTTTGGAATATCACAGTTTTTTTCAGTTCACTCCATATGCTTTTTCAATTTTTTTCATAAGGCTACACTTTACACAAATTTTACTACCTGAATGTTGGATTTCCGGAGAATTTTGGTAATAGATCCCTTTCAGGCATCATCCACATCATCAACGGGCGCCCGTCGAGGATCCAATCATTCAAGCTGTTTCTAATGAGCTGCAAGGAACAGAGCTGAGTCTTCAAGTAGCAGTCGATAACATTACTAAAAGTAGACAGAAATGGAAACTTCGTTTCGGCGCCAGATGGAAGACGTCGACGATTTATAGAGAAGGGAACTTAGTAGTGATTTCAAATCCGTCCTCCGCCACAGGGGAATCACGCAAGCTGGAGCCTAAATATAAGGGCCCCCTAGCTATTTGCCAGAGTCCTGCCAAATGATCGGTACCTAGTGAAGAGCATTGGAAATAATGTGACAACAAGGCGAACAAAGTATTATTCGGGGGTCCCTGCGACTGAAAATATGAAGACGTGGTGTTCGTTAAACCCAGAGTTGGATCCATTTTCATCAAGTGACGAAGATGATGTTGGAGACGATCACGACGATATGGAACGATCAACAGCTCATACAGGATTGCCGAGCTGTCAAGCTTAGATTACCAGGACTCAACAAGCGAAGAGAGGACGTTCAAGTAGAGTGGGCAGTTAGCGACGAGATCTCAGAGAGATCGGTTAATTCATGTGAATATTCAGAGTGAATAAACGTAATTAATCAATTTCAATCTTTCATTTTCACTATCTTAAACTTCATCCTGACACTTGGGACTCTGTGCTTAGCATCGTGACCTTGATCATACGGATTCGTTTTGTTGGGATGCCAAAGTCAGGCATTATTTTGTACAGCACATTTCTGTCGACACTGTCGTATGCTTGCTTGAAGTCTACAAAGAGTTGGTGCGCATCAATGTTATATATTAAAGCTGATTGAGTTCAGCGTGTTTTTGTATTGGAGTGTACAGACGCACGACTTTCGTGCGTAACTATACTCGGCGTAGCAACAAAGCGCGACTCAGTCTTCTTTATAAATACTCGAATGACGTTGGATTAAGTCAGTTCGTATCGATCGCTCCAGTAGCACGCTCGCAAATAAACGTCTTATTAAATAAAATAAAATTATTAAACTAAAATCAACGTTTATTTATTTACCTAAACTTGTTCTCCCATTCCTGGTCTAACAGGTTATGGGCCCAGTTTACGTAGTAACTGCGAAAATTAGGAGAACAAAAAAGTGGAAAAATTAACTCGACGAGTCCCACGTGGCGCGGAACGGAGGTCGGCCATTGTTCGGTTGTGTCGAAGTTAACGAGAGTGAAAACGTTCGGAGTGTAAATCGAATCCGTGATGTCAGTCGGCATCTCAGTAAAGGGCGTGAAGCCATTTGACGGAACGAATTTTCAAGGCTGGAAAGCGCAAGTAAATGCTTTATTTGTGATGAATGATGTTCTCGATGTCATCGACGGCACGAGGTCGGAGCCTCCTGCTGGAAACGGATAAGCGGCCGCGTTGAAGAAAAATATAAAGGACGATGCAACGGCAAAGTTTATAATACTGTCGAATCTCGACGAGATGCAACAGGTGTGTGTATTGTCCTGCGTTTCTGCGAAAGAAATGTGGGATAAATTGTGCCTAATTCATGAACAGAAAACCGTAACAAATAAACTAGGTTTGCTACAAAAGTTTCACGCGTATCGAATGAGTGAATCGGATACGGCAGTTCAACATGTGGCGAAGGTGACAAACATGGCTAGTCAACTCAAGGACATCGGCGAAGATGTGTCGGACGCTACGACAATGGTAAAGATACTCGCGAGTCTCACCATGAGGTTCAGCACGCTGCAAGTAGCATGGGACAGTGTGGATCCGGTACGGCAGACTCTCGATAACCTCCAGGAACGGCTGATAAGAGAGGACGCAAGACTCAACGACGAAGAAGAAACGTCAGAAGCGCTGGCTGCGACAGCCCAAAATCGTCGTTCGCGAGGAACGAAAAGTGCTAAAAATAAAAAGACTGAAAATAAAAAGACTGAAAAAAAACAGGACATGAAGGAAGTGCAGTGTTACAAGTGCCAAGGCATGGGACATTTCGCGAGTCGCCGCCGAAACAAGCGAAAGCCACGCGATGGCGCCGAAAAAACACGTGACTGTGCATTCGTAGGTGAAATGAGCGGTTCGGTTCCGTCGGGCTTCAAAAGTGCGGGAACCGCGAAGGTGCTGTGGACAAAGACTCAAGTGATGAAGGCCGATCAGAGCGATGTCTGGCTGATCGACAGCGGCGCATCGCGACATCTAATTCACCGAGGTGACTGGCTATCAGACTACAAGTCGGACAATACGGGTGCTACAGTATCGCTTGGCGATAATCAAAACTGCAATGTCGCCGGTGAAGGCACAGTGAAAATTAAAAACTTGATCGATGGAGTGTGGCAAGATACAAAAATCGAAAATGTGCTACACGTGCCAAAGTTACGAAAAAATCTGTTCTCTGTCGGAGTACAGTGCGTTTCGAAAATAATCAAGTTATCGTGGCGCGTGACAGTGAAGTACTTGCCAAGGGAATGAAGCAAAACAATGGCGTGTACAGAATGATTTTCAAGGTCGGGAAACAAGGGAGCAACGCAGAAGCCAATGTAGTTGCGACGAATTTAACCGTGTGGCACGAGCGTTTGGGACACGTCGGGAAGCGTGCATTTTGTGAATTAGCGGAAAAAGGACTCGTGAGTGGCGTAACATTTACAGACAAAAGTGATGTTTTCTGTGAGCCGTGCAGTCTTGGAAAAGCGCACAGGTTACCCTTTAATAAGAAAATGGAGCGCGACAAGAAAATAAAGCCAAGTGAAAAAATGCACTCAGATGTCTGTGGGCCCATGTCGACGAACTCGGTCGGAGGATCAAGGTTCTTTTTGACATTCAAAGACGAAGCAACAGGCTACAGGCACTCTATTTCATGAGAAGGAAATCCGAAGTATTCGAAAAATTCAAAACTTTCGAGAAAATGATCGAGAATAAATTCGGAAGAAAAATGAAGACTGTTCGCTCCGACAATGGTCGAGAATTCTGTAACGAAGAGATGAACAAATATCTTGAGGAATGTGACATCAGACGAGAAACAACAGCGCCGTACAACCCGGAGCAAAATGGAAAAGCCGAGCGCGACAATCGGACGATTGTCGAAAGTGCCCGTACAATGATAATCGCGAAGAATCTTCCATTGACTCTATGGGCAGAAGCAGTAAATTGTGCAGTGTACGTGTTAAATCGAACCGTATGGACGAGTAGCACCGTAACTCCGTACGAAGCGTGGACTGGGAAGGTTCCGAACCTAAAGCATCTCCGAATCTTTGGATCAGATGCATACGTACACACTCCGAAACAATTCACGCGAAAATTTGACGCTCGAGCAATCAAGAAAGTTTTTGTTGGATACACGGAAGAGTCAACGAATTACCGGGTATACGATCCTGAAAAGAAAAAGGTCAGCGTTGTTCGAAACGTCGTATTCAACGAGAAAATCGGGCCGCCGTCGGTAGAAGCGAACGAGAAGGAAGATGAATATGAAATATTTCTTCCAATGAACGAGGCACGAGAAGATAACGAAGGACATGAAATCGACGAGGAAGAAGAACACGAGAACAACGGTGAGGACAACGTCGACATCAGAGAACGAGAAGAAGAAGATCACAACGAGGACAACGCACAAGAGAACGAGCAAGAAGAAGAAGATCGCGAAAATCGAAGAGTCCTGCGAGATCGAAACGCAATTCAAACTCCGAGAAGGTATCGGCACGATGCAAATGTAGCCGAATACGTGATTCCATTGACATACGAAGAAGCAAAAAAGAGCACTGAAGCCACGCAGTGGGCAAGTGCGATTCATGACGAATTTAAAGCGCATGAAGAAAATCGTACGTGGGAGCTTGTAACAAAAACGCCGGACATGAGGCTAATCGATTCGAAATAGGTATTCCGCGTGAAGACGGACGTCGACGGGAAGTCACATCGCTTCAAAGCCCGATTGTGCGCGAGAGGTTTTCTTCAACATGAAGGGATTGACTTCAAAGAAACATTCTCCCCAGTCGTGAGATATGACTCACTAAGGATTCTGCTGGCAACGATAGCAGCGAAAAATCTCAACGTAGTGCAGTTCGATGTTCAAACTGCATTTTTGTACGGGAAACTTGAAGACACAATCTTCATGAAAGTTCCGGAAGGACTGAAGCTGAAGAAGATGCAAGAAACGTCGTATGCAAGCTCGAGAAGTCTCTCTACGGGCTTAAGCTGGCTCCACGCTGTTGGAACCAAAGATATACAAAGTTTCTGAGTGAATTTAACTTCAAAGAATGTGAAGCAGATAAGTGCGTGTTTACCGGGAAGTTTAAAAACGACGAAGTATATCTGGCGCTGTTCGTCGATGATGGACTGGTAGCCTCAGACAACGTAGAGACACTTAAGAAAATCATTCAACGATTAAGCGAAACGTTCAGAATTACGATCGGAGATTCTAACATTTTTGTCGGGTTACAGATTGAAAGAGATAGAGAAAAAGGGAAAATGGTAATTCACCAGAGCGCGTACACAAACAAAATAATCGAAAAATTCGGCATGGTAGACGCGAAAACGGTAAGCGTGCCGGCGGATCCGCACGCAGCACTGACCCCGGTCGTAGAAAGCGAAATAAAAATAAACAACGTGCCATATCGCGAAGCAGTAGGCTCTTTAGTTTTTCTAGCAGCCGTTTCGAGACCAGGCATTGCTTATGCAGTAAATGCGGTCAGTAAATTCTTGAACGAACACGATTCATCCCATTGGCAGGCGGTTAAAAGAATATTCGCGTATCTGAAAGGCACGGTTAACTATGGCATCGAGTATCAAAGCGGCGGTAGCGAAGCAAAGCTGATAGGTTTCTCAGATGCTGACTACGCCGGAGATGTAGAGACGCGGAGGTCGACGACCGGATATGTATTCTGTCTGTCAAACGGAGCCGTAACATGGTCGTCACAACGACAAAAACTGGTGACGTTGAGCACAACAGAAGCCGAGTACGTAGCTGCATCGGCAGCTGCTCGGGAAGTAGTCTGGATTAGAAAATTGTTGTCGGACATCGGATGTCCTTGTGATAAAGAAACAACGCTTTATGTTGATAATCAAAGCGCAATCCAACTAATCAGAAATCCAGTTTTTCACAAAAGAACCAAGCATATAGATGTTCACTTTCACTTTATTCGCGAGAAAGTGAACGAAAAAGAAATTGTTTTTGAATACGTTTCATCTGCAAATCAAAGAGCAGATATATTTACAAAGGCGCTGCCGCGAGATCGCTTCAAGGATCTATGTTACAAGCTAAACATGATAACAGCAAACGAGAAACACTCGAACGGCAGTAGTATTAAAGCTGATTGAGTTCAGCGTGTTTTTGTATTGGAGTGTACAGACGCACGACTTTCGTGCGTAACTGTACTCGGCGTAGCAACCGAGCGCGACTCAGTCTTCTTTATAAATACTCGAATGACGTTGGATTAAGTCAGTTCGTCTCGATCGCTCCAGTAGCACGCTCGCAAATAAACGTCGTATTAAATAAAATAAAATTATTAAACTAAAATCAACGTTTATTTATTTACCTAAACTTGTTCTCCCATTCCTGGTCGAACATTATATGCCCAGCACTTTTCGAGCACCTTCTTTACTGAGAATATTTGATCTATTTTAGACCGTCCACATCGAAAGCATCCTTGATACTTTAACTTTCTTTCTATGATTTTGGAAAGCACTTGATAAGACGTACACGGTAGAGCAATGCCTCTACAATTTTCACACTTTAACTTGTGTAATGTGACGCCTACGCCCGGGAATCGAAGTGATTCCGATCCCGAACCCTTGCACTCGGCCAGATGGGTATGACCTCGAAATGCCAGCGGACTTCATCTTTCGTGCGGATATCGTTGCGCAGAAAATATTTTTTGCGCAGAAAATATTTTTTTTTTTTCTCTTCTCCAAATATTTAGATCTGTGGATTTAAATATTTGAAACAGAATATTAATCAAAACCCCGACGCATTTCGAGACATATCCATTTGGCAATGCCCCCTCCACCGTGGCCATCGAAAAACTATGCCACTGGCGACAAATGGAGATGCACATTGCCGCCATGTGGCGTGCCATTCCACACACATCTGTTTTGTCGGTGGTTGTCGGATTGACAGTCCGGCGCCACGAGAAAAAGGAACGGGGGAAATAACTGGGATTTTTAGTGGTCAACGAAAAAGTGTTCTTGTGAATAGTTAGATCGGTTGGAGAAAATTGCAAATCCCGGAAAGTTGGCAAGGTTTTCTCGATCTGCGCTATCGCCGCGAGTTTCATAAGAATATCACGGCGACGATAAAATTTGAAGGAGAAATTCTTTCTCGTTCGGTTTGGTGTTTGCCATCATCGGGTCTTGTGCATAGGATGTTGGTGCGGTGCTGATTGGATTGAATCTGATTAAGAGGTAATTTTTCGTTCGGCTTACATCGACGAATGCATTACCGTGTTTGCTTGCAGTTATTCGCTCCATAAATTTGAATGAGATGCATGGGAGCGAATCGAATTCGCCAGTTCAGCTAAATCATGGCAATGTAAAAATTTTGAGTGGCTGTCAGGGGCCGGAATCGCCACCGACGTCAGTGGAAGCTAATCAAGAGGACCTAGTCGAGCCTGCAACAACCATTACAGAGCCACTCCTCACTCCTGAGTCGCCGGTGCAGGAGTCTGCTCCAACGGAAGATCATCTGGATGGCCCACAAGGCGATGCCAACGAAAGAAGGGCTCGAATGAGGACATACCGTCGACCCTCGAGGGGCGAACCGTATGGGGAGCAGGTGAAGTTGTCCAGAAGACATCGATGGATGCCCATCAGCCTGTGCACTCATTAGAAAGATTGCTTGCTAGCATTCCCACAATAGTAATCGGATTTGCTGTGAACAGTGTACAAATTTTTATTGGGAGTGTGAGCAGTGTTTGCTATCAAAATTGAAGCAAAAGGAGCTATGTTATTTCTACTTTCAAAAAGAAGAGAAAGCAGTATATATCAAATTATTGTAAGAGCCCTAGGACGAGGCATATGTAACGTATAATTACTTTGCACATGCCATAAAATCAATGTACACCTCCGGGAACTCTTAAAGTGGATTCCAAAGACATTTATTTGTTATTTCGTAGAAACTTGACTGACGGTAATTAATGTATTTTTCATTATCGGAGACTAAACGACGGGCAGACAACCTCTGTCAACTCGGCTCCTAGTACACTATTGAATTACCTATTATTGTTTAGACAAAGATAAGATATTACGATGGGCGGTTCTCGGAGGTTGATAATTAGTTATTTTTAGTTCCATGACAACTGTTTTTACCTCAACCAACTTACATTGAGTGATCATGTATGTATAATACTCGTATATTTTCAATAGTGTCCAGGAGCAGACTATTTTTTTTCTGATTGCCATAGGAACGAAAATTCCAGTTATTTTAATCGCTTCCTAGTAATTTTCAATATCAGTCGACTGATTTTCGATTTTTGCCTCCTTAAAAGCTTATATAAGTTTACTCTATTACGATAAAAATAATTTTTGATGATATTCTAATATACGAGTGGCAAAACAATACAAATATTGATACGAATGGAATCAGTTCTTACCCTAACTATAAGTTATACCATTTAAATCGTTTAACATAATTAATTTATTCAACACATTTGCATTAGCGAAAATTGCGTTGAGAAACCAAAACCGATGATTAAATGTAATTATGACAAATAATCTGTTAATGTAGTCGGGATTCGTTTACTTTTTTTTTCTTAATAATTATTATCGAATAAATCGTTATATTAAACAAACTATTAATCATAATTTTTCGGGAATAAAGGGTTTGAAAAGTGTATAGTTGATAAAAAAAAAGGAATTGTATGAATAATAATGGACTTATGAGTACATACCTATAACATTTAATCTTTGACTGAGTAGATTCCAATACTTATGACTGAACTGTACCTTCCATACAATTAGAAATTCCTGAGTTCCTTTCATTTATAAGAATTATCAATAATAAGACAGCGCTAAATAACTTGTAGGCAAGAGCAAAAATGCAATGGTACACCTATTTTATGAAGATACAAAAAAATTAAAGAAACCTACCAATGTTATAATATCAAACGTTTCTACTAATTTACACAATGCATAAAATGAGTAAAAGTTGTACGCGCTGGAGCTGGAATATTTGATTTTTGTACAAATATAAAAGGCTATAGGTGTAACCGATTAATATCTTCTCACTATATTGTAAAACGTAAAATAATAAATAAAACCATGAATTGCTAAAGATAATCACGACTTTCCTTTTCAGCGGTTTTTCTTTTTCAGTGGGAAGAGAGAGTGCAGGGTAGGTATGCCGTCGCGAGGGTAGGGTTTCGACAAATCCGCGGAGGTCGGTTTCGCGTCGCGCGCGGTACGCGGTACCTTTGTAGGTTTGACATTTCGTTAGAGTAGTTTTCGTCGAGTTAATTTCGAGTAGCATATTTTTCGGTACCGCGTCGAGACTTCGGAAACGCGAAATGAAAATTAGATTTTGTATTCTTAACTGGATGAATGAAGAAATACGGAGTAGCGTAAAGTAGGGTTCTTCTCCGTATGGTTTGGTTTTGATAATGCGTTTTGAAAACGGGCATGTTCAGGTGGCTGAAAATGTTGTAATTGAGCGTAACCCATTCGGAGACCCGCGACCGAAATCCTCTCCGAACTAGCTGGCCGACAAGCAGCCACCGCGTGAATGGGTTACGGTGCACGGATTGGTTGACCTGTTGGTACCATCCGTTGGCACTACTCAGACTTAACGTCTAGAACCGATGAGAGGTCGGTTCCGCGTTCGAACTTGAAATGTAGAAAATCATTACACTTGTCTCCCTTCTTGTGTAGAGGACATCTGATACTTTTTCGCCAGTCCTCTGGTAACTGCTCCTCTGACCATATTTTGCATATTAGTCGATTCAGAAGGTTACTTAGATACCAGCAGAACCGCTCCACAGTGGGGGTCCACCTATTCTAGGAGCCTTATTTTTCGGAGATCCCGTACTGCTACCTGTACTTCGTCTCTAGTGGTGAGACTGAGACCTCTGTTTTTAATTTCGACTGGGTTGCCCATGATTGCTTCTCGTATACTTTTGCCAGACTTGTTTGTGGATTGAAGCCGTCTCTTAGTTGTTTCATATGGGCATACGCGGATCTGACTTCTTGTAGGGTCATGTTTTCGTTTATCTGTTGGATCTTGGTGTTGATAGTCGGTCGTTTCTTTCTTCGGCACATTTTTCTAGCTTGACGTGGAAGGGTTTTATATTGTTCTTCTTTGGCCAGAGTTGGTCGCTGGATATATACACCTTGTAGACCTGGTTCCTGTTTCAACTGCTTCATTGCATTCTTCGTCGTACCAGTCGTTACTAATTTACATTGTCTGGTGCCCAAGACCACTTCGACTGCTTCTGTTACCACATCTCTTACTGTCTTCCACATGGTTTTGAAATCATTATTACTTTCTCACGCCTGCGGGGATATGTTGACGCGATTTTTAAGCGCTGGCATGTATGTGGTCGTTACCGAGCTATCATTTAGCTTGTGTATCTTGGAGTAACCGATGTTCTTTGGTTACAGCTCTTGGAGATATGACATCGGGACTTGACACTTATAAGACAGTGGTCCGAATCACAGACAGCGGCGCAGAACGAGCATGTGTCGAGAATGCTGGTGGCGGCGTGTTTTTGTATGAGAACATGGTCGCTCTGGTTGAATGTGCGACCGTCCGGGAATGACCACGTTCTCTTATGGATGTCTCGATGCGGAAAGTGTGTGCAGCTTACTGTGAAGCCACTACTAGTAGCGAAGTCTATCAGAAGTTGTCCTTTGTCGCTCGTCTTTGCATGGAGGCTATACCCTCCGATTGTTCCTCTATATGCCGTTTTTCGCCCGATTTTTGTATTGAAGTCACTCAGAACAATTTTAATGTCGTTTGACGGCAATGCATCAACAATGTGTTCTAGGGTGCTGTAAAACTCGTTCTTGATTGCTACTTCCTTGTCTTCTGTGGACGCGTGACAGTTGACCAGCCAGATATTAAAGAATTAGATCTTGATGCGAATTGCACAGATCCTCTCCTTAACGGGTTCGAAGTCGGTGATGATTTGTTTAAATGTTCTGTCGACAATGAACTCATGGCTTCCTTGCAATTTTCCGCTTTTAAACACGATGTGCGTTCGCATGTTGAATATGTCTTTTCATCCAGAAGTAGTCGAAGTGCACCTGGTCTGTTCAATGATCTAACATTTCCAGCTCCAAAACAAAGTCTTTCATACGTTGCGATAGTGGTTGCCGTTTTTACAATCCGATCCGAGGCTGTTGTCCTGCTTCCATGACAAGTAAATACTAAGTTGAGCGTTGTCAGAGCTTCGACTTGGTCGATTTTTGGTCCACGAGTGGTATTTCATTTCCCACATGCCTACTGGCTAGCCGGTTAGGATCCGCCACCTGAGGACGCGTTCGATGGGGACCGAAATGATAAAAATTACTTAATTAAATAAAATAAAAATCAATTTACTAATTAATATCCTTTCTAGATGAAGAAAACTGAACTTTAAGGCTTTTTGCAAACCAATCCGCTCAAATTCCAAACTTAAAATGTATAACTATACCATACTCTGCTATTGGAATCAAATGTATCGGCGAAAAATTTTTATCCTTTGAAGGATTCTGCAGATATTAGTAATTAAATATGACACATTGTAGTCGAGAAATCCAAATTAATGCACTTTCGTAAGAAGTATTAAATTCATTTGCACCTTTTAAGGGGTTGATAGGACACTATACATTTCATCATGAATGATGAAAAATGTCATAAATTTTTGACAAACGGTACATGTTAGTCAATCTTTTGTATGGAAAAAATTAATTTTAGATGCTGCTCAAATACTCTAATTTAGGATAAGATAATTTAGAATCATATCTTTGGACAAAATTTAATTAATTCTTTCCCTCTCAGCATTTGTCCTGCATTTGAGCATTAAAAGACAATGAACTTTTCTTAAATCCTTAGATGAAGAACTTAAGGAAATTGTACGATGTAAGATTGTAGAATTAATCGCCATTTGAAAAGCGTTCATCCCATCTTTATACATAATATGCTGGGGAAGATAAAATTATTGATTTTCCTACTAAATACCGAAGGAAATCGAGTTCTTAACGGACCTCACATAGGTCATTAGTTTGGCTCGGTGGGTTTTCTTTTTTTGCCTGATCCAAACTTTCGAATGAAGATATGGAACTGAGTTTTCAGTTTGCCAAAAGCAAATGGGAGTTAAATAAAGGATAATTATGGTTTGAAAATAAATTTTTGTGACGATGATGTCTTTAAATAACATCGACACATGTGTGGATTTCAATTATTGAGGTTGCTTATGAGAACAATCTTATTGGACTAATATGCATAGGAGTGAAACGGTGGTGCAACGTTGAATTTTGCTTATATGAGCAGGAGTACACTGGACCTCAGTGAAAAAATTGAAATTGTGTACTCTAAGGAATAGATTATAAAATAAACTTTTTCTTGTTGTTTAGAAAAACGGATTGTATGATTTGTAACAGCTTATATGGATGAATTTTAAAGTGACGAAAGTAACCTGTGGCAGAATGTTTTGAATTCATATGTTTATTCCCATATTTCTTACATAGAAGTATTACAGGGACAATTAAGGCTTTTAGAATGTTTCCGTGGATACCAACTCAATTTCTAAAAAGTGTGAAGTAAATATTAAAAAAAATGGAAAAAATAGCCCGATTAGGAAATTACCTAAAATTCGTAATATAAATTTCGAGGAATCGGTGCCAAATCAATATCCCCATTTATACGAGAGAATTTGCAATGCGTTTAACAATATGAATAAACAGAGGTGATGTGGTACGGATTCCATGAAATTTATTTCATCCCTTTTAGGGCAAACGGAGATGATGTGGCACGGATTCCATGAAATTTATTTCATCCCTTTTAGGGCATTTTGTAGTCCGCTTTCTAACATTTATTTAGTCTTCAATTTTTGTTTATTCAGAAAAGAGGCCCTTTGAAAACATATCAAAAACATCTACCGTTTTCGTTCGAAACAAACCACTTTTTTTAGTTACTTTAAATTTATCGAATTTCTGTATTTTAGCTTCTTATGTATATGATAATGTAATCCTATACATTCGTTATCTTTTCAGACAGTAGTTGCTCCACATGTAAACTTTTATATTTGTTTTCAAATAAAATTATATATTTTGCCTCCAAATAGAGCTTTCTATTAAATCCTAATGAATATAGAACAAAAGTCCTTGGCAGTACCTTGAAAATATTACTCACCTCTGTCGTCTCATATTTCATCTTTCGAGGCTTCTTGTCCCCGAAGCAATTTAATATTACTAGGGCACAACAAGCAGCAAATGATACCATAAAGCTGATGTATTTGTATTCGGCCCATGAGTCCTCGATTCCGTTATCAACACGCATATTCTTCAGTCGAACTTCGGTTCTACATCTTGGTATACTCAGTATGGTAAACAAGAACCAAAACAAAAATATCAGTCCAGATGTTCGAACTCCATTTCTCACATTAAAGAATGTGAGAATAGCCACAAGTGTCTGAAAGGATTGACGTATGATTTATTGATTTTCACTGTTCCAACGAATTTGAATGAATGAAGTGAAATTAATACTTACAAAGCTTACGGCCTTGATCAACGGCGTGTAGTAATCAACCGGCGCTATGAGACTGTCGCCTGACCATGACAAGGCGGAAATTAGGTCGATTACACTTATAATTGTCAATAGAATGGTTAACAATATTTTGCTTAAGTTTAATGGATTCCATGGTATATCACGATTAAGACTATTGCGAATGTAGTAAACATCTAGCAGTGCAAAAACCCATAGCAAACCGCAAGGAGCCCAAACCAAGATAGTTTGTTCAAAGCAAGGCAATAGATCCGGGTCATCATTATTCCACGTTATATTCGAGTTCTGAAATCAAAAGAACGAAATTAATTTTTAGTTTGTGCTGTCAGCCTCATGGTATGATGATTTTTAATATCAATCAGTTCGATTATTACTGATAACTTACCCAAAACTCGGAACCACAAAACTTATCCATCGACTCATTGGCCATGCCGACTGACTCTGTAAATTACGTCAGTAGCTGAAATGTCAAATTGCAGATTAGCATTTAAACATACTACAATTATACAAATTTGGTTATAAAATGCTTAATAATCAATATAAACGCCTAAATTAATTTTTAATATGCTAAACTCTTTAGTTTAATCCTTAAATAGTATATATCGTAAAAAATAAGTAGAAACGAGATTTCATAAAACCTGAAATAGTTAAATTTCTGAACTACTCCTAACAGCCGATTTCACTGTTCAGCTGAGATGTTCTAGTACTACATCAGCTGTTATCTGACATCTTTGTATGCTTCTAGAAATTAGTGTCAGTTGTGCATTGAGTTTAATTGTGTGTCGTTTGTGCTGGATATCAAAATGCCGAGAAATAGTTATTTAGAAGCAGACCCATCTATAATGGAAAACAATCTTCGCTTTGTTAAGGTAATAAATTAAATGAAGAAGCAATGGTTACTTGTAAACAATCGGAAAATTTCAGAATGAAATGGAAGACGAGTTAGAAAGTTTGTTTGGTGGTGGTGATAGTAAAGCAAATCCAATCGCCGTCGATTCTAAAGTTGTTTTGCCGACACCAGGTGAGTTGCCGATTTTATTTTCACTATTCTTTTATTAACAGGAATCTGAACATCAAATTGGATCTTGTTACATATTTCACTAGATGGAAATGACCTTTTCACCCGAATGGTTCTTTGCTAACTTCCTCAAATCAACAAAATAATTGGAAATTAAGTGGGGATAACAACTTGGTAGTAGGCATGTCGAAATCACAAAAATGCAAGTCATGCCGGCTTTTTTTAGAATCTCCATTCGCTATCACTCACTCAACTACACTTTCTTCGTCGCACAACGCTCGTACGATCTGTATTTCACGTTTCGTCGCTTCGTCAGGTGTGTCTCCCAGATAATGTAAAAACATCATTATAAGGCTGACACACAAAATAATGTGAATTACTCCTCTCATGCTTATCTAGTCCAATCCGTGAATTTCATATAATAGGTCGCATTAAAAACACTCCGAGTTTATATAAAAAAGCTTCAAGTATCGCGACGATAGAGTTGAAAATACCCTAAGATACTTGAAATCTTCAGGCGCAGGCTTCAAACAGTATTCATTAGATGATGCCTAGGTCTTTTCTTAAAAATGAAAAGTGAGCTTGCTTCCTTTACCATATCTGGAAGATTGTTACACATATATAAGCAGAGCATCATTCGTAGCATCGTCCTTAAGCCGATATGGTCTGGCAAAATATATTAAGGAATGTTTTGCATTTTCGCATTGTATAGGTTGATTTACGATACTTTAATTAGTGGAGTTTTCGATCCGTTCGTTTTTAGACATTTGAAAATAAATTTGGCTTTCTCCATTCAGTGACTTGACTAAAGATTAATTTAATTGCTTGGTACATCTGTCTAGCATTGGAAGATTTAGGATATTTTTATGTGCTTCGGGCAGCTTCTTGATATAATATTACGATGTTACTTTGCCGATTGACTCCAAATTACTACTCAGTAATGTAATTTCGTCAGTACAAATGCATTCAGTAAAGTTTCTTTTTGTGTATTGGGAAATCCTTATATATTATCTAGTCTATTATTGGAGCTAATTAAGCTCCTTAAGCTATTTATGTGTGGCAATCAGGTCAAACAATGCTGGGTTATCAGATCAAGATTTTTATTTTTAACACTTTCGCCGTTAAAATTTAAGTCGACATCTGTCTTCTTTATTCTTTTACTTAAAAACAATATATATGTATATTGTGGCGTGTAATGCTACTTTATTTTTTAATTTTCCTTCGTTGATAGCGTTTTTAATGGCAGTGTGGTCACGTCCCGGGTAAAGTAGTACTGTACCGTCAGTGTATAATGTGATATCTAGTTAGTCTACATGTATCAAATTATTAGTGTATAAGAAGAACAAAGTTGGGCCATGGAGCCCTGATTTCATGGGTTCTTTTTCGCTAAAGACATTGTTGATTAGTGTTCTCTGGGATCTTCCTTCCAAGTAACTTTTAAAAATTTGGTTCGGTCTGCCTTGAATACCATATGACTCAAGCTTACAAAGTAATACACCATGATCAACCGTGTCAAATTCTTTTTTCAGATCCACAAAAATTGCAATAATTTAATCTCCCCTGTCAAGTCCCACTATGATGAAACGTGAAACAGAAAGTAGTGCATCTAAAGTACTCTTCTTCTGAAAACCAAACTGTTTATAATTTAAGATGAAGTTGTCAGTGGTGTTAAACGATTATTTGTCAACTTTTCAAATATTTTACTAAATCCTGTCATTAGCGCAACCGGGTGATAATTATTCGTGTCTAGATGATCTCCTCCTTCAAATATTATAACTATTTTTGCAAGTTTCTCCTCCTCCGGAAATGATCCATTCCTAATATGTACGTTTATCAATTTTGCCACGAGCTCAGCCGTATCCTCTATGATCAAAATAATTTCATTCGTGGTGATAGTATCGATACTTGGCGCTGTATTCTTTTTCAAATCTTGGATTGCACTTAACACTTCACTGCATTTACCTGAATAATGTGCAGTCGCTTTCCATTTTTTGTCCGCCTAGCGTGTACAACTTCCATTTTGCCCCTCTCCCCTATATTGGAATTTAATGATTGAATATCATTCCTTAGTTCCTCATTGGTAAATTGATTTTCTAGACCGTTGGTGGCATGTTTATGTTGACGTAATGTAGTCTCCGTGATGTCGTATTCATCCTATATTATATCTCTCGCTAAATTGTAAAGCGATGTCTTTTCTTTGGTGGATGTTTCAATTATCGCCGTACCATTGAGAATAGGGTTTTATTTACCATGTCTACTTCAAGCATTTGCAAGGACTGAGAATGGTGACGATCTCACATGGTTTAGTTGCAATTATAATACTGTTGCGGGTATTTTTTTTTAGAAAACTATGTTTTCCCATTCGATCTACGTATGTATATTTAGATCAGATTTGCAAAAGATTCTTAGGGCTTTTTAGCACTTTAAGGATAGGGCGAGTAACGAAAACGGGTAATGAAAGAGACGAAATACGCCGGAGAATACAGCTCGCAAATAAAATATTTTATTCGGCATTGACGATCTTGAAGACCAGCTGCATACACAGGAAAACAAGGCTCCCAAGTATACAAATCTGTAATAAGACCTGTGTTATGCTATGGGTGTGAAACATGGACCCTAAGTCAAGCATCCGCAAATATATTGAACGCCTTTTTGCGACGGGTCCTGAGGTGAATAATCGGAGCGAAGTTAGACGGGGACCAATGGCGAATTCGATACAGCCATGAGCTGT
Organism: Odontomyia ornata; assembly: GCA_963969285.1. NCBI lineage: Eukaryota > Metazoa > Arthropoda > Insecta > Diptera > Stratiomyidae > Odontomyia > Odontomyia ornata. Next base: position 146,489,064 of record OZ017740.1, on the reverse strand, counting down.
ATGAAATTTTTGATGAGCCGGAGGTCTCAACGATTATAAGACTGCGGAAGCTGCAATGGGCTGGCCACATGAATCGTATGGACGAACAACGGATACTCAAAAAGGTATTCGTTGGGAGAACTGAAGGCTGGAGACCAGTGAGGAAGCCAAGGAAACGCTGGTCTGACTCGGTCGACGAAGACAGTTCATCGCTGCTCGGATGTTGAAATTGGAGGACGCGGTCAGTTGGAGGCGCTATTTGCAGGAAGCGAAGGCCCGAAAGGGGCTGTAGTGCTAAGAAGATGAAGAAGAGGAGTCTTAATCGAAACACGTTATGGACTAGCCACGCCAGTTGGCGTCAACTGAAACAAGCGTTATTTATTGAAAATTCTGATTGATTTCATGTACGAAATAAGTAGCAATAATTTCTATATGACGTAAAAATGTATACGTAATTATTCAACCAACATTTTAGTGATAATTCGCAAAAGCGAGAAAACGGCAATAGTGATTTAACGCCAAAGGCGATCAAGGTACGAGTTTATCAACTTGATTAGTGTGTCCTGTTAAAAATCAGTTGCACAAAGTTTTTCTGTTTATAATTTCTGATAATATAATTTGCATGTTTATATATTTGCTGTAAAAGTCGTTTCAGTTATGAAAATTTAGGAAAGAAACTAAGTTAACGAATGGTTGGATACGTGAGTTTTTCATATGTTCCCGACCGTCAAATACGTAAAAATTAACGTTTTCCAAACAAGGATGAGGACTTTATAAATATTCCGTGTCGAAGACATGCATACACTGAGTCAAATCAAACATTTCTTCACATTTTCCAAATAATTTCTGATGTTATTTTAATGTCAACTTTTCAAATTTACTGTTGCTACCGATAGGAAATACTCGTATATGCGATAAATTCATCGCAAACCATAGAAATCGACGCAATTGAATATATCAGAAGCCCATAAGAAAACGAAAAGAAGGGGATAAAGGCAATATGAATACCATAAGAACGCAATATGAATACCATAAGAACGCGATAACTTTATGCGATAAAAATGCGTCTTGTAAATGCAATAAGAATGCAATAGGCCACTACGATACGTTTATCCATCAAATTTTTCCTTAGAATAACGTACCGCATTTAGCTCACAAACGACAAGTACCCCGGTATTCAATCCCACACAAATTGTAGCATATGTTGATGATGACCGCAGTATTGATAACTCAATTCCAGATTTCTTGGGAGCCTTTTAGGCTGAGTTAGGCGCAAATAAAATCTCTGAAGTTCAATGAAAATAAAATTAAATTCATCATCCAAAATGTCAAAACATAAAAGATATTATTCAATTGATTGTTATGCAGCATTTAAGGCTTGGTGAATTGATTAGTGCCCTATTCTTATGGTGTGCCTAGAGTTTCGCTGGCATATCCTTTTTTCTTTGGAAACTAATAATCTACTCTGATTCCAGTCATTAAAGTTATTTCTTGATTAGGTAGCTTTTACTCTGACTATCTCATCTTTTGCGATACTGCTCCGTAGTAAAATAGAATGTGTATCATTAACGAATTTGCAAAGCTCGCAATTCGCGCTCTCTTCAGATGCATCGTTTTGAGATGTGCTCGGAGTTGATATTATCTCGAGGGAAACCTTGTTAAGATATTTTGTTGCTTTATTTCCAATTGGATATGTGTAGTAAAATAGAATGTGTATCATTAACTAATTTGCAAAGCTCGCAATTTGCGCTCTCTTCAGATGCATCGTTTTGAGATGTGCTCGGAGTTGATATTATCTCGAGAGAAATCTTGTTAAAATATTTTGTTGCTTTAATTCCAATTGGATAGAAGCTCGGAAATTATTCTCTTCAAGGTTTCAACGAAAGTTTCGTTGTAAAGTTCTCTGAGCTAACGAACCCGGTCGCTGCTATTTTACTCGCTAGTATATCAGCCGATTCTTTAACCGCGATTTTTGGTGCTGAACACAAATCCTCCAATTTCCATTCCGTCTGATGTTTTGGATGCAACTATATACCTTTCAAACCCATATGGCGTCATAAGGCTCAAATTGGATTCAAAGCTCCGCACAGCATTGTACATAATATTTGTTAGGATCCTTTAAAACACCTTTACAAAACCCTATTCGCGACCTGTCTATCCATCCTGTCGTCTGTCCGTCTGTGCGTTACAATAAATTTTCTCAGAGTCAAATGCGCTTTATTTCATCATTTATTATAAATTTTATAAAAACATAAAGCAGTAACTTATGACCCACTAGGCACTCTAAATTTGAACAATATAAATTTGAATAAATTAGGCAAAAAGAATAATATATCTTCCTCAAATTAGAATTATTATATTCAATTAATTAGAAAAAAAAAGAAAAAGCTAACCAACTCTTTTAAAAAATACATATAATATCCAGACACATGTTCAACACTGTATTGAAATGACCCCTTGTCTCGTATTGATTTCTGCAACTTTGCCCACCTAGGAGATTGTACCGTAGGACATAATTTGTGTTACTGTAATCGTAAGGTAGTAAGTATTCGAATACATTTTATTTCTTTCTGAATCTCGATAGTCCAATATTGGCTTTTTTGCGAATGGTACTGTTTATGTTCCCAATGATAGTTCGTTTTTCTATTTAGTAGAAATACTACTTAAAAAATTCGCACGAGGGATATGCGATCAAGAAGGGGTATTAGAGGAGATGGATCTTTTAAAAAACTTCGCCAGCACCATCTTACCAGCTTTCATTTACCTTCTACACCCGGCATCTATGTGTCACAGCATTTTTTCTCCGAAATTATAGAAGCTACAGTAATGAAACTTTGTGAAAAGGTCGGAAATTATAATCTCTTGAAAGTTTCAGGATGAAAAAATGTTCACCGATTTTTAAGTGGGTCTCCCCTTATAGGGTGGTGACTCTTGAGTCATATTAAGCAAATGTTGTCGAGTAGGGTCTCATATGAAAGGCTTTAATAAGATCTTTGCAAAGAGATCTGTTTAGTCAGGTTCGAGGTGTTCAGGACGGGAGGGTGTACAAAATATTTGAATATTTTTGATAGAAAAAAAAATTTTAAGGGTCACCTTTGATCGGAAAAATTTAAGCACAACAACAACAAATACCCCAGAAGTCAATATTTATACAACTTTGTTAATGTAAGTATCATGTATCAACTTTACATTTTCGTGAATAATATCGTAAGGGCAAGGGCTATGGTGGTTTGAATTTACTTGTATTAAAACGATAATACACAACTATGCAACAATATACCCTTCTATCAAATCGAATTTACACTTTCTGGGATTTGCACAAACATTTCAGAAATTGTGTATATCCTGAATATGTTTATGGATTTGTTCAATGAATGATAGGTATTAGTAGAGGCAAAACAAAATCGGGGCCGCTTTACAATTTTATTTAGGGTCTTTGATTTTGTTATAAATAAAACACCTTATTTGGAACGGGCTAGCGACCGTGTTTTGAAATTTATTTAAAATAATATATCGATGTTTCGGGATTTTCACTCCATTTTCAAGACAACTGAAAACTCAAATTACACATATGATTGTAAAAACGTGCCGCAAATCATGTCTTTTCTCATAATACTTAATACTATTCACAATTATTGTTACATTCATCAGAATTACATCACACAAAAATATGAATAAATTTAAAATAAATAACAATATAAAAATTTTAAATTTACATTACACATCAGGTTAAGAAGTACAAGTTACTCTATACGACATATTTAAAACAAACTAACTAAAATGATCAGTAGTTTGGCTATTTACGAATAGTTGGGGTTGTGCATACGAGGGTCATTCAACAAGTACTTAGCCTCACCCCCGATGGCGCTGCTTTACAAAAGAGTTTTACCATCGTGCAGTACATTCTTTTAGTATCCTACTGTCAAAGTTTCAGTCAATTCCCTTCATTAGTTTTGTTGAATGTACTGCACGATGGTAAAACTCTTTTGTAATAGCAGCGGCATCGGGCGGTGACGCTAAGTACTTGTTGAATGACCCTCGTATATTGTAGTACATACTTATATTTTCACGAAACCATATTTACATACTATAGAAATTATCAATGAATAATTTTATGCAAAACTTATTCATACACAATTTCCATTATGCGCGTGACTCGACACTTCTTAGCTCAAGTGCACGTTCTACATGTGCATTGAACATTGCATCACACATGCATTCTTATCCATTCATTGTTACATGACTCTTGGGTAGTTTTTCGGCACGAGACAAGAAGTGTTGAATGTTACAGGGGGAAACACAAACATTACAGTTGCATTGTTTTGCTTTATTGTTTTGAATGAATCAATGCGATTGAAACTGAGATGTTTTAGTGTCACACATTGTCACCTATTGATTTGAATTTGATTTATTACTAAGCATGGGAAAAGGCCCATCGTCGTGAGGATAGAGTTACGAAAATTGTATAAATAGCTAAGTAAAATGTTGTAAAATGGACAGTCGAAAATAGAGAAATTACGAGTGCATTCCTTTACTGAAAAGCACCGTAAGTAAAACTCAATCGAGTTTTTTACTTCATTTTAGAAATAACGGCTCAGCTTTCTTAAGCGAAGCCATTGCCTATCGGCGTGCAAAAGTTGTTTTATCTTTTCCCTTTTGTACTCCAAAATTTTCCAAATTTACATTCTGACTTTTTTGCGTTTCAATAACGGCGTATAGGTTAGTGATATAGTTTCTATGTCACGTCGCTTAGTTACCGTTTGATGGCATAAAATTTGAAAACTTTCCTACAACAAACGGTGCTCTAAGTTCTGTTCTTTGGCGAATATTAAACGAATAGTTTTATTTCCGTACACGAAGTCATCAATGACGATGACGGTAATATTGTTGTTGTAATTTCCTCTCGTTCGTGCATGTCAGTGCGATTTTTGAAGGCGTTTTTGGTTTGACCTATATGTGTGTTGCATAGTTCGGTTGTTTTACCCTTACATGGAATTTTATAGATAGTGGTGATTTGTTCATTTGCCTCAATTTTTAAGACTTTGTAAAAAAAATTGTTAAATACCCTATTAAAATCGGTACCTGTCTGTCTGTTCCTCCATCCGTCAGTGCGTCCGAAGCATGTTTTCTTGGAGATCAGAGAAGCTAGAGTCATCAAATTTTGTGAACAGCTCAGAAGTTTCTGGTTAATGAAAGTTCGATAGCCGAAAAAATTTCTAAGGATTTTAGGGGGTATCCCCATAAAAAGGATGCGACCCCCAACCTATTTTTTAATCGAAAATAGTCGAGTAGGGTATCAAATGAAAGGTCTTGATGAAATCTATTAACACCAGCTTTTTAAATGAAAATATCGATAACGGGGTACGTAGGGGAAGCAGAAGAACACGAATCACATTTGCCAAATGAAAAGACTAATTATTATTGCAAGATATACTCGTATAACTATTATGAAAGCTAAAAATGAGATGTAGGAAAAAACCGAGAAATTATATGAATGGAAAAATTTTTGAATGAACAAACATTAACAATATGTATTTTGTCTCAAAATAATTTTGCACACTATTCTGCAAAATATTTTGCCTCTGAGTGGATTAAGAAACATGCTTAGAAATTTCAAGATATCACATTTGCAAACAAAATTATATATTAGGTGAAAATGGGACGAAGAGAAATATCGATAAATTACATGAACGAGGGGAAAAAAGTAAATTACAATTTTTTTTAATAAGATGTTAGAATTGTTTTTGAGATGTGTTTTATTAAAAAATTCAATCAGAAAGAGGCTGGACAAACCCCGAAACAGCTGTTTGATTTAAGGGGAAAAATAAACACAACCTGAGAACGGATTTAAGTAATTTTTTATTTCTTACTTTCCCAATGGACTATGGGACCAAAATGATAGCTTTTGCTTTAGTATTCGATTTTATCCAGTACCTTTGTGAATAAAATTGAAGGCCACATTTTTCCAGCAAACAAGTATCCGGATGCGCAACCAAAATAAATACGGATTATGTCGTAAGCTGTTTGGGGACAATTTTAATAAAGGCCGCCAAATGGTTTGGATAACATTCAATCAGGCTTGATGTAAAGAATCGTGTTTGTGCAAAAAGTCTTTAGTTTTCGATATGATGAAGTATCGAAAGCCCGTTTCGGCTGCAATCTTCGCGGTCCTTCGACCTGGTTCGCCGATTTGATATTCGGAGTAGGAATCTGCTGTCCGTTTCCATGGTGTCTTCCCGTCGGTTCCTCGGTTTTTCAACTGAACGCATCCCTTGTTTTCTGCCTTGTAGAGTTCTTTTCGGTAGTCGTTGTTCATTCATGCATTCTACATGGCCTGCCATCGCAGTTCGCGTAGTTTTATGCATCTAGACCAAAGACATAAAGGAAACACTCAAGTGGCTGTCTAGTCGCTCTCACGAAAATGCCACTCCTCTTATACTTTAACCCCCGAATTGTCAACGAAATATCAACAATATGATTGAAAACATATGATTCGTGAAAATTCGACAGATTTCGGGAAATATCTAATCAAGTTGAATTTGAAATTGTACGCAGTACATTTTTTTTTAAGATAAACCGTATTGAATGTAGTGCAGAATCGTTGCAAAAGTGATAATTAAGCTGAAAAGTTTGCCAGGGATCGCGAGTGTTGTTATGTCGGGAAACGAAAAATGTAGTGATGTGTGTGGGATTGTAAAAACAGATATAGGAAGCTGTCAGGGACGTATCCTTCGTAGGGTGTCAAGTTGAATCTTTTATATCGTTTAAGTCAGAATACCCACACGAAAATTTGATTTAGTTAAAGATGCGGAAATTGGTGGGAGACGTCACGTCAAATTTATTTGAAATTCGAATCAACAGCTGATAACACGCCAACTTCACGCCACATCATAGAGTGCTTCAATTCTCGCGATTTATTGCGTAGCCATTCTCTCTGATATCTATGATCTGGACATAGGTGAATCGATATAGTTGTAATGAAGTCTCCATTCCGTTTCATGCTTCACGGAACCAAAAATACTTCTAAGCACTTTTCGTCCGAGCATGTTCAGGGCCTTTTGGGAATCTTTTGTTAAGGTCCATGTTTCGCTTCTGTATAACAACACAGGCTTCTTCTTCTTGTTCGTTGCACTACAGGGCCTTTCGGGCCTTCGCTTCTCGCAACAAGCGCCTCCAATTGTCTCGGTCCATTGACCGCATCCTCCAATATTGAAATCCGAGCAGCGGTGAACTATCTTTGTCGACCGAGCCAGACCAGCGTTTCCTCGGTTTCCTCACTGGTTTCCGCCCTTCACTTCTAACGAATACCTTTTTGGGTATCCGTTGTTCGTCCATACGATTTACGATTCAAGATTCTCAAAACTAAATAAAAAATTTTATTTGCGAGCTGTATTCTTTGCCGTCTTTCATATTTTTCATCAGCATTTATAGTTATTTTAGCGCCTAAATACACAATATTGTATCCACCAAGTGGGTTTTTTTTGGGTATTTGAGGTATTCTTCCCCGACTGCGTCAAGAGTTTTGTCTTATTTTCATTGATTTGTAGCCCTACTAGTTTTGCTTCGCTGTCGAGTTTCTTTGGCGGTTGTTAACGACCGTGACAAAATGTTGATGTCGTCCGCATAGGCTACCACTTGGTTTGAGTTGTATAGTAACGTACATCTTTTATCTGCAGGTAGCTTTCTAATGACGTATTCCAGAGCCAAATTGAATAGCCAGCCCACCTGCCTGCTTTAGTCCGATATTTGTGTCAGAGGCATCGGTTAGTTGGTTATTGATGCGGACTTGGGAGGTTTTTGACGTCATTGTCATTGTAGTAAGACGAACTAACTTGGCTGGGATACCAAAGCAAACCATTATTTGGTACAGTACGGTACGATCCATACACAACACAGGCTTAATATAGTCAGGTTTTGTCAAGCTTGCGTGCTACGTCTTGTTTGGGTCATGAATTTTGTTTTGCTTTCATTTACCGTTAGACCAATTTTATTTGCTTCGGAGACTATAGTCAAGAATGTTTTTTCATGGACTGGAATCGAGCTAGCCATCATTTTGACGTCATCAGTGAATGTTACTCTTTGCGTGGACTTAAATAGTAGCGTACCTGTAAGGTCTGCCGCTATTTTTCTGGTAACGTGTGCTAGTGCGATGCTGAAAAGCATGAGGGCAAGTCCATCGTCCTGTTTGAAACCTAATTCCATTTTGAAGACATCCGTTAGGCCCCCGTTGACCTCGATTTGAGACTCCACGTGTTCCATTGTAAGCTTGAGAATACGGACGAGCTTGGTTGTGGCGCCAAATTCAAGCATTATTTTGTACAGGGCATTTCTATCCACACTGTCATATGCTTATTTGGAGTCTACGAACATTTGGTGCACATCAATGTTGAATTATCAACACTTCTCGAGTACGTGCTTCACTGAGAATATTTGATCTATCGTCGAGCGTCCTCCTTGAAAGACGAGTTGGTGCTCTCCTATTATGTTTACATAAAAAGGTTGTAGTTTGCATGCAATTATTTTGGAGAGCACTTTATAGGATTTGCACATAATGGCAATGCCTTTAGAGTTTTCGCAGCATAACTTGTCTCCCTTTTAGTATATCGGGCATATGATACTTCTACGTCAATCGTGTGATAATTGTATCGCTTCCCATATTTTGCTTATTAGCTTATGAAGTAGAGTATTTTAGGTAGGGGTTTTCTTTCCTGGAGCAGCTCTGCAGGTATTCCATCAAATTCAGGGGCCTTATATTTTCAAGGTCGCGTTTGGCTGGGTCCACTTTGTCGAAAGTTGGTAGCGAGACGAAGACATCTCGATCACAGCTTCTTAGTACTATGAAGTATAAAGAACAGTATATTTTCCCACGGAAATTACGTTTGACCATTGGTCGAACCTTATGTACAGTTTTAGATGTCTCATAATCGTATGACTAAACATTCACCCGTGAGGGCGTTCAGTAAGTTTTGTGAAGGAAAGATATAATTAGCCATTGACGATTTGACATCTTTTCAGCTAAAAAGCTGAAAAATTAGAGAATGTAGTCTTTATGTGTACAAGGGGAACAAATATTTTAAATTAAAAATTTGTTCAGAGTGATTTTTAAATTGACACTTTCCACAATAAAATCGTACTTAAATACGAGTAGTCAATAAAAGGCCGATGTATCCAATGAAATCACAGCCGTTTGATGTTTCGTTAGCAAAAACAACGATAATACACGGTTATTTACCAATTTGCGATTCACAACCAGCCATAAACTACAGTTTTGACCGAATATTCGCTTAAAATTGCAAATGAGATAAAAGAATCAATATTTTTAAGAATCAACCAGTCAACGGTCTTAACGATAATGAAACAGAAACGGACTCAAAATATGTATGCATTAATCTTTTTTACATACCATCGAAATGCTTACTGAGTATATTCATTAATGGCTTTAAAAAGTGTACATTTCATATGTTAATCACAAATTTGGTTGGATGGACAATAAGAAGAACAGGTTGAGTAGACAGAACTACGCTCATGTCAGAAGAATTTTGTACCCAACCTACGATATGCAGACACCAATAATAAATTAACTCCAGAAAAACTTTAGCAACATCTATAACAAATACATATGAGTATCATACATCTTCTTGTATGATACTCATAAGTTCGGCAGTGCCAGACATGCTTCTAAAATTTATATAAGGTAATTGTCTTGGGTCCTACAAATTCTCTTGGTCATTTGGTTGAATAAAGCCTTTTATAAATATAATGAAGCTCTTAAAGACGTAGTTAAAAGTTGCTTTTTTAATGCACCCTGTTTTCCTATACGTCAGTCCGTCTGTAATGATACAGTTAGTTGATGTGTTTCTCTCCGTAATACACATAATAGTGATAACTGTAATTTTTTCAGTCTATTAATTTTCATTCTGAAACCAAGAGACGCAATTTTTTTTATGTTCTTTCTTCACCCCTACAAATATCGAAAATGCAGTCTGATGTGAAAATTTATCGTAGGTAATACTACTCGATTTGATTATCTTCTATAAAAACCAGTAGGGCTACAAATCAATGAGAGTAAAACAAAGCACATGACACAGTCGAGGAAAAATACTTCAGGTATACAAAATATCTCACTTAGCGAATACCGTACAAAAAATGTGGGCGAATTCGTACATTTAGGCGCCAAAGTAACGAAAAACCGGTAGTGTAAGAGACAAAATACGCCGAAGAATACAGCTCTCAAATAAAATATTTTATTAAGTTCTGACCAGCTGCATACACAGGAAAACAAAACTCCAAGTATACAAATCTATGATAAGACCTGTGATATGCTATGGGTGTGAAATATGGACCCTAACCCAAGTATTCGCATCCGGATGGACCCTAAACCAAGCATCGAGAGGCGAGTCCCGAGACGAATAATCGGAGCGAAGCTAGACACAGACCATTCGATGCAACCATGAGCTGTATGAAATTTTTGAGGAGCCGGAGGCCTCAAAGATTTTAAGTGCGGAGCTGCAATGGGCTGGCTACATGAATCGGATGGACGAACAACGGATATCCAAAAAGGTATTCTTTGGGAAAACTGAAGGCCGGAGACCAGTGGGTAAATCGTGGCAATGATATCTGACTCGGACTGCTCGGATGTTGAAATTGGAGGACGCAGTCAATTGACCGAGACAGTTGGAGGGACTTTTTGCAGGACGCATACGCCCGAGAGGGGCTAGGGCTACAAAGAAGAGTTCTTATATGGAAAAACCCTTTCAACATTCTTTGAAAAATATTCACCCACACAACTTATATAAGACGACCACTTATAGTTTGTTCACAAAGTTTGATACTTCTGAAGTTCTTGAAAAAACTTTCTATGCCGCACAAACGGAAGACAGACAAGCAGGTGCCATTTTGATAGGGGGTTGTGACTGTTCACCCAACAATGTGTTAAAGGTTGTGTTATAATAAACTTACTCGTATAATCTCTATGATTCAACATTAATAAACTAGCTACTTACAATCTTAGGCGAGCATTCTAATTTTTATCAACACGACCTTTTTAAAGATTGCAGCAAGTTAAGCTGGTGTCTATCAGTTACGTGTCGGTCAACTTCATCAATGACGAGAAATCCAATGATAAGCTTCAAAATTACTTTTACATATTTCAAAAGCCAGCAAAGGCCAGTTTTATTTTATGCTTTTGTACGAAAATTTATCTTGCCACAATATAAAGCTCGATAACCGCAATATGTTGACCACCTCAGAACATACACGTAATGTTTTGCATACACTCATCAAATAAATTCGCACTACGATAACATTCCGTTCTTATAATCAAATCATCGTATTCAATGCCTAATCAGATGAGCTGATAAAATTAAATATTTGGAAACCCATGAAAGCAATGCAAAAGATAATGGTTCGAATGAAGACGATAATGTGTTCTCTGTCAATTGTAAATTTTATATATAATGAATTTTCTTTACATATCAAATTTTCGATATAATAAACCTACTTATTTTCAAAGCAATATTGACTTTAAATTAACAATGCATCAAAACACATATTTTGTCTTTATATATATCGTGGAATTTAGATTACCCCGCATATAATTAATCATATTCGTTTGCTATATCATTTAATCTCAATTGAAGTTGCTACCCAGGTAAATTAATAAATAATAAGTGCGCAGATTGATATTAATAAGTCCAATAGAAAGGTCAGCACACGATTTTATGTTGAAATAAAAGAGATATTAAAATAAGCTTCAGCGTTAGCGCGTTTAGCGTCTTTATCTTGAGATGTGGACAGTACTACGATTCCTAGCTTACTTTACATAAGAGGTTAAAATTCGTTTTTCAGCTTTATCGTTTATTTCGAACAAAAAGCAAATACATACTAAATTGCTCGTTTTGGATATAGCATGTTTAGTTTCAAATTGTAAATAATATTCAATATTGATCATTAAACGGTATTGAAAAATTTGCTTTCAAAATATTAATTCCTATGTCGATTAAGGATTAATTGAAGAATATTATTTAATTAATTTTAATGCAGAGCCCGCTCATGTTAATTTCTTAATTTTTAAAAATATATAGGTGAGGTGAGGTGTTATTTTGAATAGATCTTGTGATTTAACACCTTGTGACCTTCCACGTGGGCCACGTGAAAGAGAAGGTCTACGCCAACAGCCCAGCGTCGGTTCAAGACCTCAAAGATGAAATTCGTGAGGCTATCGAAGACATAGGGCAGCCACTTTGCGATTTAGTTATGGAAAATTTCATGAAAAGTATATGGTCCTGTAGGCGTGTCGTGGTGGTCATTTGCCTAATGTTATTTTTCACTATTAACGGCATACCTTCCTCTTTATAATGAAATAAACATCCGATCATTCTTTTAATATCAAATTAACACCTCTTATTGGATTTGGTTATGGAAAATTTCATGAAAAGGATATAGTCCTGTAAGCGTGGTAGTCATTTGCCTGATGATATTTTCCACTATTAACGGCATACCTTCCTCTTTATAATGAAATAAACATCCGATCATTTGTATTAAGAACTGGCATTTTTCTCTTAATATCAAAATAAAACCTCTTATTGGAAAACCCTATATTTACTGCATACTCCTAGTAATGCAATAATATGATATAATCAGTAACCTTACTAGTATTTTGAGAATATTTTTATTTTTAAAATGCCACTGCTTAAAACCTCCGAAGGTGTTAACAAATTGAAGTAAACTTTATCTCGTTTGCTCGGCCAGATTCTGTTTTAAATACAACAGTTACTGGATCCCATTTTAAGGGATTTGTGAAAATTTTTTTTTGGTTTTTTACAATACTCTTATAAAATCGGTGCCTGTCTGTCCTTCCGTTCGTCGGTCCATCAGTGCGCTGTAGTGAGCTTTCTCAACTAAGGTAGTATAATCAAATCTTGTGAACAGTTCATCAAAAGTTGTTGGTCAATGAAAGTGAAAAAATATCAAAGGATTTTAAGAGAGGCCTCACCATATAAGGATGGGACCCTTTAAACATTTTTTTCATCGAAAATATTCGAATAGGGTCTCAATAAGATCTTTTATTATCATGACCTGAAATTGTAATATCGATAACGAGGTAGGCAGGAGAAGCGGAAGAACATGAAGAAATTATGTCCATCTCTCGCGATTGAATACCTGCCGACCGAAAAATTTGAAAAATATCATGTAGGTAGGTAGGAGCACAATAACGATAAAATCTTCAGAAGTCTAAATTTTGACTTCAACTTTGTTGAAATTAGTAGAATTTGTGAATTTCACATTTTCACCAATAAAATCGGATAGTTAGCCTTAGGTTCAATATAATTTTTGTATCAAGGTAGTTCAATGCAAGGTTGTTCTATGTGTGAATTTTATAAAAATCTAACAGTATTCAGTAAAGTAAACGTCATTTGATTTTTCATTTGTCACAACAACAATGCGCAGTTTTTCTACTCTAAGAGCTTTTGATCCAACCAGATGCTGTATTATTGATGGGATCTTTTAAAAACTTCAAAACATGAATAATTTCAATACCGTTCATACTCTGTACACTGAATGATATTTGCTATATTGCAACAAAATGGTAGCTGCTTAAATTGGAGTAAAAGATGATTTCTTATAAACCTTTTATTTAACCTTTGTACATATCGTAGAGAAGTATTTCTTGAGTTTTTAACATTGGTTACGTAGCGCAAATGCCTGCATTTCATAGGTTTGAGTTCAAACCGCTTTTGGCAAGAGCTTACTTCGGTCTACTCGCCTCGTTATTTGAGTTGTTTTTCATCATTTTAATGGCCTTAATCTAGTTCGATTATTATTTTTGGCACCTACTTTGATTTGCATTATCGACCATAATTAACCTAATAGAAATAAGACATAGACGCGACATTTCGTAAAGTCGCTGGGGATTATCCACCTATTTGAATTAGTTTAAATCCTTTTATTTCACTGTTTTTGAAGTAATTTAACCCTTCAAAAGCGTCGCGTTGAATTTCTTAATGTAAATCTCGACGAGTTACTATATGCTCCCAGTCTTAAGCCTTAAATTTGTTTGTCCTAATGGTGAAATATTCTGTGCTGGATCCGCTTTAAAAAGTATCTCGTTTTTCTGGTTTTGCAAACGATTTTACAAACTTCTACTAAAATCTGTCTTGCGTCACCTGAAGCTCTTTCAAAGCCTCAAAAAGCTACTGTCATGAATTTTTATGAATAGGTCAATAATGGTGCGCTTCCTAAAGTTCATACGATTTTTAACCGCCATATGTTATATGCAAAAGATTTAAATGCAAAAAAAAATCGTACGAAGAGTCTTAGTGATTGATGCATATCTCTTTAGTAGTCCGAATCGTTCAAGAGACATTAGAGGCAGAATGCGTTGGCAAAGGGAAAATGTGTGCACGGGAAGAGGTCAAAGATAGTGTTTTTGGAGGGGATCGTATAATCTACGATTATCGTGGAGTGGTTAGTTTGGTTGGTGATCCATCTCCCTTGTTTCAGTTAATCCGCAGAATACCTGCGGCCTATAGATACGAAACGTCCCCTCATCCGGCTGAAATTTAACTTGCAGCCATGCCATTCTTCTGAAACTGATAAATGCTACAATGTGACAGATCACTGCTGTCTATTCATTATCTTGGTGAGTTCTTGCCAAATTGATAAGCAAGTAAAATTGTAACTCAAAGATTAGTGCAAAATAGCCTGAAAAAACAGGCATTTTGAAATTTTTGTTAAGACCTGTACTTTTGATAGGCCGCTACTTTTGACCTTTTCACTTAATTTGGGCTTTCTATCAGCTAAAGTTTCTGAGGAAACCTACTGTGATGCACGGACAGACAGACAAACAGATAGACAGACCGGACGCGAAACTATTAGGTCTTTGTAAAAATGTTGTTACAAAGCCCTTAAAAATTAAAAATATAGGGAGACTCCATTGAGAACCTATATCATCAGAACTTGAAAATGCCATCACTTCTGATCCATAAATTAGAATGTGCTTTTCGGTCTGCCATACAAATTATCAGATCAACAGCAAACGCTACTAATGATCGAGTTTCTTTTTGCTTTTGCACTACAGCCTCTTTCAAGCCTTCGCTTAGCGATTGTTAGGGTGTCTCATTATCTTGATCGAATGTATCGGCATTATCTTGATCGAATGTTTCGGCACTTGGGACGGTGATATGGTCAGTACCACGCTTTGACCGTGTGTCTGTCCGCTCAGCTGCGATACGTTCTGATTTTAAACTACTATGTATCCTAACTGAACGGGGTTATGGTCCGTCCAAAGAATCGGTCGAAACAAATCTTATTGTCGCCAACGAGCCTCGAACCAGGGACCTTCGGCTTACGCAGCGAGCGCTAATAATTGCATTTGCGGCACGTTAAAATCAAAGTCGTTCAATACCTTGCGAATAAATATGCCGAAGAGCATGAGCGCAGTGACTCTTCCTTGCAGTAAACCACTCAAGACCTTAAATTTGCGCATTGTCGTCAGATTACCATCAGTTATAAGAAATGATTTCCCGTACAACATACGACAAATGATGGCTATACGGTATCGAAACACCTTGCTGATGTTAGGCAGCAAACTGATTGGGTGATAGCTTTTGGGGCTCGACGATTCCTTTCCTTTCTTCAAGATCGGAAACACCAATCAATCGAGAAATATGAATTGTTCAACATGTTGTTGATCAATATGGAATAATTTCTAATAGCAACCTCAGTCGAATGTAGTACTACGTTGGGAATATGAAACACAAGTCTTATAGCTGAGAAAATAATTAAGATTACCAATCGATATGAGGTCGACAGTCAGTGAATTGAAGAAAAGATTCGCCGCTCAGTCTTGCTTTGAAATCAGCAACTTTTGCTTCAACGACTTCGGAAAGTATTTTTGTCCCTCTCTCAGGGTTTGGTAGGCGGACCAATTCAAAGTAAACTCCAATCAAGTCAAGTTTCTGTATTCCATCACATATAATCCTATTTCAATCTGCAACCGGAGTGTTACTATCAATATCGGTACCAGCTCTATCTAGATGATTTATCTCATCACTAGCGACTTTAAGATTCGGCACGTTTACTCGGGACTTCTCAAGAAATATGCTATTCACTTTTGTGAAAATGCCATCTGGGTCCTGTGAGCCTATATTCAGTTTCTCCGCCCATTGGTTGCTGGCCACTCCTGTAGTATGAACGGATTAAGCTGCGAACATTCTTAAGGTGTAATTTAAACAAGGCCAAGAGAAATGGTTGTAGTCGAGAAATCGCGGATAAATATTGATGCGTATGAGAAGGCTTTTGAATCTTTTCAACCTTGTGATGGTCACATTGCTTCGATGTTTAATCTTGGGAACTACTTTTTCAGTCGTTTCCAATGTTAGCTTCTCTAACAAACAAATTTCGCATATTATTCACAGTATTGTCTCCTGGCCCTCTAGCGGCGAGTGCAAATGACATCACGGGCTTCACGGCACAACAAGGTATCACACTGCGGTGTACTTCTGTTAGTTTTGGCGTAAATTTAATTTTATTTACGTATACGCCGAAGTTGACGCAGTATAATTTGTCTTTTGGTTCCGTCTTAGCCAATTTCCACTTACCGGGGGCATGAACATGTTTGCATTTAACACATCGGTAGCATAAAGTGCAGTTACCAACCGAATGGCAAAATCTTTGACACCGATAACACTGGTTGACCTCTTTGTTTTGCAATCTTTCTCACCTCACAACTTTAAAGTTCAAGTACCTTATCTGTTGAAGGGTACTTGGACTCATGTGAAACTTGGAGTAAATGGAAAGGTTATATTTTTCCATTAACGCTTGATCTTTTTGTTAAAAAGTTTTTAATTGCAATAAATTTAACAGCTGGTGCCGCTTGCTGTAACATCGCAAGGAGATCAACCGTATCTTCTCCAGTTCAGACCCTTCAATAGAAAGGTTTAATTTTTTTCGCCTTGTAAGTATATGTGAATGGTGAAACTTTCACATCATTCAAAGCTTTGATGAAGTCGACTAGTGATGCGGTTCTGATAGTAATTTTATCCGAGTCTATTCTCTTGACTTGAGAGTTTTTAATTTTCTTTTCGGCTGGCAAGAGCTGGACTATCTCACTACCGCGCTGTCCGAAAACATTTATCGGCGGTACTTTTTCTTTCTTACTATGTTGGCCCTGAAGACAACCAGAACACTGGTTGGCCCTTTCCACCAGAACTTGGTTGGCCTTTTCTCCGTATTTTTTCTTTCTTATTATGTTGTCCCTGAGGACTACCAAAACCTCAATTTTGTTAAAGGGACCTTTATTTTTGTTATTTGAATCTTCCGAATCCGTTACATCCATGTTGTTCGAAATTATACAATTCATAGCATCAGTCATCGCCGCAAGGACAGTATAATAATTTGAACCGTCGTTGGCACCTTCAGTGCTCAGTATTTGATCGGTATCTTGAACAGGTTTTTTCACTTGTTTGAGCTCTTACGTTGTATCCTTCATATAGTTTTTATTCCACTGATTAGATGTCTTCGTTTTGTTGGTATATTTAACAACCTTTTTCAGTATTTCCTCCTATAAAAGAATCCTTAGCTTCAGCTCTTCGTTTTGTTTCACTACTTTATCCAAATCTCCACTGTTTGTCATTATTTGAAATTTTAGTTTTTCGCCAGTTATAGCTTCGCTTTCCATTTTCCGTTTAAGGGATTTTTAAATTAAAGCAGTATTTGATGTTTACCTCGACTATGGGAAGCTGTCGAGCTCCTCGATGCGGCTGGTCCTTTGAATTTTTTCGCTTTGTGGTTTCAGTATTCAGGCACGCTGTACGGAAATCCAATGATATTCACCGATGAATTGATTAATTTTAGTGGTGTACTGTAGTAACTAGTAATAAATTTTTGCCAATAAAATAAGAAATTTCAATTGACGTTTAAAAAAAAGGACGCAAGAATGCTAGAAGTAGAATCGCGCTTCGGATTCATCTACCAAGTTATAGTTTTGAAGAAATATTTCTCTGACAGTAAGACGGACAGACAGCTCGTGGTTTCAATGGTGTTTTATAAGTTAACACGCAACCTTTTTCTCTTTAAAAAGGCCTCGGAGCTTGCATGTTTGGGTGAGCTGACGCGTACTGGTCTGCTGATATCAAACGAACAAATTAATTGACTGTAACATGCAACCCTTATGACGATTTAAAATAGAAATCCTTCTATCTTGTTTCTAAAGCTCGGGACTAGTTGCCACCATCACGGTGGCTAGGTTTTCTCCACAGAAACCATGCACTGTTTTGTAAGATGCTCAGTTTCTTTTGAATATATTTTCTCTATTTCATGATAGATCTCATCATTGGTGGGTCTGTCGCCATTAGGGTATATGGGAATGCGAACGAGAGATTTCCCTTTTTTTCAACTGCTTGCTCTCTGTTCTTGAGAAAGAACAGGGAGCAATGCAGTTGGGAAAAAAGAAAACAATAAAAATAAAAATACGATGAGGTTCTCCAGAAAAGTTGATGGTCGTTCTATATAGGTAATTCAATATGAGATTTGGTTTTTAATCTCAAATAAAAGGCATAAAGTTGAATTAAACAGCTAAATTGTTATTGTGAGTCGAAAGAACAATCTATGCCATTTATCTTGTTTAGATGATGACCGCGACTACGCCGTAAATGGTCCATCATGAGGGTCCAATTTTGGACGACGCCTTCCAGCATAGCAACCGGCATCTCGCGAATGACACGAGTAATGTTGGCTTCCAAAGCGTCGGTTGAAGCTGGATTATCCCTGAAGACCAGAGACCGTGTAACCCCAAAGAAAATAATCTAAAGGTGTGATATCACGCAATCTAGGCGGCCAATTTACTGGTCCAAAAATCAGGTTCCCAGGTTCGGTAGGTCGATGATGCACACCATAAGTTGCTCTAAGGGCATGAAAAACATTTCTCACAAAACGCTGATTTTCGTAATACAACTGAACATGTTGGATACGTTGTTGCGATCTACGTTTTTCCATGATGATTCGTCAAATAAAACTGAATAAAAATTTCATTACAGTTTGACAGGAATCACGCGTGATCTGTCAAAAAAAAAGTCTATTGAAAATCATACCTCATAATGAAGCACCCTCTATAAATTAGTTTTATTTTTCGGTTTGATAACCTTCTGTCTTCGCTGATCGCAGTGTACAAGCTTATCGATACTAAAGGACTGGCCGGTTTACCGCAACGCACATACATAGTAACCGAAATCCACGAAACGGTAAAAATTGGTGTAAACTGAATTCTGCTTTCTATTTAGATTGATTAGGGGGAGGGATCACCAACATTAATTGTCAGAATACTATTACAAATCAAATAATTATAAGTACTATTCAATTTACGCATCAACAAATCAATGACCGGCAATACAACAATTATGCATCGACACCCATCGATTTTTTTTAATGTGAAACGTTTGGAGAAATGGCCACACGTTGATTGAGTTACTAACTAGTTGCGAAACAAAAGGTTAAACCAACAAAAAATGTAAGGTCACAAAGTTTTTGCTTGAAATTTGATTGCCTAGACGTGTCAATAATGTTAAGTTTTAACTTCATTTCGGTTAAGCTACATAACAGTACGAAGTTTAAGACTAATGATTTTATATTCATCTGCTCATAGTACTCGTAGATGTTTGTTATTCACTTGATTAAAGTGTTATGAGATTGATAAGATATTATCATTAAATAGATTTGATTAGATTATTTAATTACAAGTAGGAAAATGGCAAGCGAACAATGCGTGGTATAATAGAGATAATGATTATTCTTGGGATAATGAGTAACGCCATGCAAATTTACCCAAAGGTGTGTATTTAGGAAAGCAAAATATTTTTTAATGTTATAGTGGCGACGCTTTGTTTCATATGTTTGAAATCAAAGTAAAAATTGCACGAAGTAATTTTAAATAAAATCGATAATTGAATGTATGTTGCCCGCGAAATTTGGAAAGTCACCTTACTTTGTAAAAAGAATAGGTCTTTGTTTACCTCATTATGCTAGCTGTTAGTGGATAAAGTTGACCGTGTGTTTCATTTAGCTGCTCTAAAAATTGTAGATGCACAGTTGACAGTGCAAGGTGAATTTTAAGCATGCAATGAGTGTGTTTTGTACATTTTTCATACGAAACGTAGCAAATATTGCACCATGCAAGATTTGCTTTTGCCGAATAGGCTGACAGCTCTCGGGAGCTTGCCACAAGTATGCTGACTACTACAAATGCAAATTTCGCCTGGAGGGCTTGTTGCACTTACGTTGGTTTCATCTTCAAGGGAATGGATTTTCATGAATGTGAAAATGGATTAATTGCTCCAAAAGTATAGAATATAATTCTATTTTACTTCTTCTTTGTAGCACTACAGCCTCTCTCGGGCCTTCGCTTAGATATAGTTAGAGTATCTCATTTTCATGACCGTATTGATTTTTTCGGGAGTTGGTTTGGTCAGTACCATGCTCCCGTGTGCTTGCTCAGCTATGATATGATCTGATTAAATCGGTACATATCACCACTGAGTGAACACTCGTAGTCTGTCCGAAAAATCTCCTGAACTAAATCACGTGGCTCCCAACGAGATTTAAACCTGGGATCTCCGGCTTATGGGTTCATGCTCTAACCACTAGGCCACAGGCTACTCTATTTTACTTACATCCTGGATATTGCTTGTGCTGTCTTTACCATTAAAAATGTCTAAATTGTACCTGATAATAGTTGCTCCTATTTATATAATATGTAATATTTATAGTGAAAATAAAGCAACGGAACGCATTCATCTCATAAACCACAAGTCAGCAATTAATCACCGATCACTTTTGATTGACAGTTCAATGTCTTGCGTTTCATGAAGGCCATAAGATAAACATTTCAATAGGATTAATATTAAACATTAACTCGATTAAATAGAGAGTCATTTTGTTTTGTATAGTTAATTTCTGAAATCAGCAGAATTTAGAATTGATTTATGTAGCTTGTTTTAATTTTCTCATGAAACTATAAACTTTAAACTGAAGTGATCATAAGGAATTAATTTCTTTTATTTGGATTTAATAATCGGTAGTAGAAAACGTCGTTGTTAGCCGCCTTTCAGCTCAAACATATGTTGTATTCGATTGTACTAATTCCATGCAACTCAAATTTCAAAAAGGTGTTTCTTATAAGTCCGTTTATATATTTATACATTAACTATTGATAAAGATAAAGAAAAATAACAAATCCTCTATGATAACTAGTTTTAAACAATGGATTGTATGTAGAAAAAAAATGCTAAATAATTCATACACTAGTGCTAATCATTTTCTTATTAAATTTATTCTACTTAAAGCATGTGTGAATTTTAAGCTAAATTTGAATAAAAAAAAAACTATCGCGAGCAGATCACTTCATCGAGTTTGAAAACGTCAACTGATATTCATTTCGCGTGTCCAATAAACACTCAAGAAAGATCGAATGTTTGGTGGTCATCACGAAAATAAATTAAGATTAAAGCTTTAATTTTCTCACCTATACATAGATTTTTCGGAAAAATTCTGTCATATATGGCTGAGTAATAGAAAACATACATTCCTAATTTATTTTAATCCAGCTGCATGCGAAGCACAGCAAACACTGATAATGAAAATGGTTACTAGAATGAAATGGTTGACTCTGTTTTTGTGCTAAGTGATAATAAACTTTTAAATGCAAACATTAATTCAACATAAATTAAAAAAAAAATAGTTCCTGTTTAACAAGCTAATATTTTCGAGTTTAAAGAAAAAGTATGTTGCTACCTTTTTCACACCGGTCTTACCTCCAAAAAAATCGACTAAAATTATATGCTGCCAGACGTCATAACTGGTCAAAATGTCAAACTCTTGGATTCTTCAACAATCCCTCATCATTATATTTGTAAGGTTTTACCAGCGACATACAGAGGTGGCCAAAAGTGATCGGACAATACAAGAAACAAGCAATAAAATATTTTTACGAGCATAAGCTTTGAAATGAAATAAAAATTTTTCCCTTATATAAAAGTTACTTGTATTCTCAATTAATTGCACAAAAAAATATAACAGAAATAAAAAGATTTTCACCAGAAAATTAACAACTAATTCAAATTCACATTGCATCAAGTGGACAAAAGTAATCGGACGTTCAATTGTAATACTTTTCTTTCTGATGATTCCATTAGAACATAGGCTTCTAATATCTAGTTGCGTATCCTTTTTGTTTTATAACTTCTGTTAACCTATTGGGCATAGACTGTACCAACTTACGGGTAACGTCCGGAGTAATGTTGTCTCATTCTTCTAATAACACCGTCTTCAGTTGACTTTTATTAGTAATGTGATGGTTCCTTATTTTTTTATCCAGATGATCCCAAAGATGTTCGATGGGATTTAGATCTGGGGATTGCGGTGGTGTTTTTAATTGACCAGGAGTGTTGAAAAGGAGCCACATACGAACATCATGAGCTGTATGCTTTGGGTCATTATCTTGCTGGAACAAATAATGACCATCAAGACCCAATTTTTGTGCACTTTTTTTCAAATTTTCTTTCAAAATCGACAAGTAACCTAGTTTGTCCATAGGTTCGTCAATGAAAACAAGTTCTCCTACACCGTTGGCAGCCATGCAACCCCAGACCATTACACAGCCACCTCCGTGTTTTACTGTATGTTGAATGTTTTTGGGATGAAGCTCACTATTTTGAGTTCTCCACACCAACAACCTGCCGTCGGAGTGGTAGATATTAAACTTACTCTCATCAGAGAATATTATACGAGTCCAAAAGTCGAGCGGCTTGCTTTTAAATTATTTTGCAAAGCATAATCTTTTCTTCTTATTAACTTTGCTAATTAGTGGTTTCTTTCGAGGTACTCTCGCTTGATAACCAGCACGGCTGAGAGCTCTACGAATAGTCCGGGCACTAACATTGGTACCATTTACATCTGCTAATTGATCCCTAATACTTCTGGACGTTGTAGTCGGATTCTTTTTAACAATTCCTAAGATTTTTCGTGCGTCTGTCTCTGTTAGTTTACATGGTCGACCACTCCTAATTTCGTTTTCCACCTGATTATTTTTTCTGAACCGTTTCACGATATCGAAAACTGTCGAACGACTTCTTCCAATTATTTTTGATATTTCAGAAAAGGATTTATTCTCTTTATACAACTTTATTATAACTTTTCTTTCATGTATACCGGTTTCTTTGCGATTCTTAGCCATGTTTAACTTTCTTCACTTAAAACTGACAAGTAAATGACTGATATCAGAAAAACACATATCAACATATAATTAGGGGAATTCCCTTTTAAACTCGGAAATGAAAAGAAAAGAATTGCTCCAAACTTCAATGACTAATTTCACACTTTTCAAAATGTCCGATTACTTTTGTCCACTTGATGCAATGTGAATTTGAATTAGTTGTTAATTTTCTTGTGAAAATCTTTTTATTTCTGTTTTATTTTTTTGTGCAATTAATTGAGAATACAAGTAACTTTTATATAAGGGAAAAATTTTTATTTCATTTCAAAGCTTATGCTCGTAAAAGTATTTTATTGCTTGTTTCTTGTATTGTCCGATCACTTTTGGCCACCTCTGTAGTTTTCTATGTCCCTGGAAATGCTGAAATTTGAGCCAAATAAGAATCATACACTGGTAGTTTTTTCTTTTAATCCATAAAAAGTCAGCGGTTGAGTTGCGTCGAATATTGTTGGAACTTATGTCTAGGCTTTTTTTTTAGTAAAAGAATGAGTTGCAAATGGCTCAATGTGCAGGAGAAGTATCCCAGACCGATGAAAAACTTTCAAGATACATACAAAGGTATTAAAAGATGAAAATCTATGTCAAAGTCAACATCATTTTGGGCTTGAGTCAAAAGTCAAATTTTAATTGTTCGCAAATGTAAGGAAATTAAGTGCAGTTCGAAAAGAAACCTAGAGATTTAGAGTTTTAGGCTACTGTAAAATTTTTTTACAATATCCTATTAAAATCGGTACCTGTCTGTCAGTGCGTCCCAGAAAGTTTTCTCGGGAGTTATAGAAGCTACAGTCATCAAATTTTCTGAACAGCTCAGAGGTTTCTGGTTAATGAAAGTTCCACAGTCAAAAAAAAAATTTCGAAGGCTTTTAAGGGGGGTTTCCCGATATAAGGTTGTGAGCCCCATAAACATTTTTTCACCAAAAATAATCGAGTAGGGAGATGAGATCTTTTGATATCCGCTATGAAAATGTCAATATCGTTGACGCGGTAGGCAGGGGAAGCGGAAGAACACGAAAAAATGTTGTCCCCCCTCGCGATTGGACATCTGTAGACCGAAAAATCTAAAAAAAATCATGAAGGTAGTTCTCTATGTGTACAAGAACGACAAATATCTGAGAAGTTGAAATTCACTCAAATTTTTTAGTAATAGTATGATTTATCAATTTTACAATTGAATAAAATGTTACAACAACAATACATGACTATTGGGCAATATGTACTTCGAGTCGACTCAGACACTACGAGCTTGTTAGGATTAGCATAAAAATTTCAGGAAGGATGCATTCCATGCACATCTTTGAGAGCCGGACCAACAAGTATCAGTAATCGTAAAAAAAATGGCGGCCATTTTAAATGAAAATATTGAGCAACAACTGAAAGTACAGGCTATTAACTCTTAATGAAAACATGCGTTTGAAAGGTGAAAAAATCATAGGGGTAGGTTTTAATGAGTACAATAATAACAAATACTTTGGAAGTTAAAATCCGCTCAACTTTGCTAATAATAATAGACTTCGTATGGGTACTCTTCTTATGATCTGGAGGTTTCAATAAAGTTAAATCGCATTCACGGAAGTAACAGCCATTTGAAAGCTCTCCGAATACAACAAAAACGTACGGTTTTTCTACCATACGGACTTTCCATCGAACCATACACTGCATTATTATGACGTATTCCAGAGCCAAATTGAATAGCAATAGGGCCAGCCCATCTCCCTGCTTTAGTCCAATATTTGTGTCAAAGGCATCGGTGAGTTGGTTATTGATGCGGAGGTGGGAGGTTGTCGTGGACTTCGTTGTCATTTTGGTAAGACGGACTAATTTGGCTGGGATGCCAAAGCAAAGCATTATTTGGTACAGTACGTTACGATCAATACTGTCGTATTCCTGCTTAAAGTCAACGAAAATTTGGTGTACGTCTATGTTGAACTTCGCTCATTTTTCAAGTACCTGCTTGAATGTGAATAATTGGTCTATTGTCGATCTACCTGCTCTAAAACCACCTCGATACTCCCAAATAATAGTGTTGGCGTATGATCCGATTTTATTTTCTAAGATTTTAGAAAATACTTTGTACGCCGTACAAAGTAGTGATATGCCTCTATAATTTTCGCACTGTACCTTGTCACCTTTTTTGTGGAAAGGGAATATAATTGATTGTAAGAAATTTTGTTTAAGGAATGCGGTTGTCCAGTGAAAGAACTACATTGTTCTTTCACCCGAGCATTTTAGCTATCAACTTAATAGCATTTTTCGCTCGATGGACTTCAGCTGGTTCCAGCATATAGGCTGGTACGAAACTGCGAAATAATTGATTGGTTCCACTCTTTCGGCATATATTCTTGTTGCCAAATACGCTGGATCACTTTGTGAATAGCTGCTACTGCCACCATATTTGATGAGCTCCACTGGAATCTCATCGATGCCCGGCGCTTTATTCTTCTTTTGGGCTTTGATGATGGAACCAACTTCATCCAGAGTTGGTGGAGCAAATGGAAGCTCTCCAAAGACATCTATAGGCTCCGAGGTTCTGGAGCTGTGCGGAGGATTAAGGAGGTTCTTGAAATATGATGCCCATCTTTCCTTAATCTTGGTTTCATCAGCGATGATATTGCCGATGTTATCACGACAGAGCGAGGTTTTGGGTTGGTAACCACGTTTCAGGCTTTTCACTACTTTGTATGCTTGTGTTTGGTTGTTGCTCTCTAAACTTACATCTATACTTCTCAATTGGTCCTCATAGTATTTGCTTTTCTTAATTCTAATTATCTCATTCGCTACTCTTGTGAGAGTTTCCTACCTACGTATTCTTTGTATGCCTGATTCTTTTTATCTAACGCATTCTGGCGCTCATCATCGAATCAATAATTTCTCTTGCGCCCGGCTTGAAGTCCGATCGTCTGTTCTGCCACGGTCTTAATAGCCGCTTTCACTTCCATCCAGGGCTCGTTACTCATCTTTAACGATGCGTCTGATAAGATGGGAGCCAGCTGGTTGTCGGGGGTCTTCGTGATATTTTTGGCCACAGACGCCGTTTGAAGCCTTTCGATGTCAAATTTTTGTAGCGGGCTGGTCTTCGCCGAATATGCCTTTGACATACGACATCGATAGGTTAATTTGATCAAGTAATGATCTGAGTTGGCTCCTCGGTATGTACGGGCGTCAAGTATGCTCGAGGCCCAACATTATTGGATCAGAACATGATCGATTTGGTTTTGTGTGTTGCCATCCGATGATATCCAGATTATTTTATGAATGCGTCGATGTGGGAAGCAAGTCGAACGTATGACTAGATTTCCGTTTCATGCAAAGTCAATCAGGCGCTGGCCGTTGTCATTTGTTTCATCGTGGAGGCTATATCCTCCAGTTCCCCGATGAAATAGTTCATTGCCAACCTTAGCGTTGAAATCACCAAGAATTGATTTTAAGGCAATAAACGAACGGCTGTCTGCGATCCGTGTAAAAGCGAAATTTTTCAAAATCTGGCTGATAAACGTTCACGCCCCGACCGAAGAAAAGGACGAAGAAATAAAGGAAACGTTTTACAACCACCTGGAAAGACTAGTCGACACATTGCTACAAGCGACACCAAAATAATTCTTGGTGATTTGAACGCTAAGGTTGGCAATGAGTTATCTCATCAGCGAACACTATTAACTAAAGCTTTTAATTTCCAGATAAAATGAATAATAAAAATATCTTTAAGATTCATCATAGTTATCGATTTATCGATAGTGCTCTCAGACCGGGGAACCAAACGCGTCCCCAGGGTTGCGGATAGGGGCAGACCTTTCTCGAAAAGTTCGCTGCGAATAACCAATAAGCAGCCGCGGACAATGGTCGGCAGTGAAGGGAGAGTCTCAGGACAAATACCTGAGTGTCAATGATCTTCACTGTGACATAACGAAATATATGGCGTCATCAATTATTCATATATCCTGGCAGTAGGTAAAATGCTATGGGAACGGAAACCCAGACAGAAAACCAAATCATGCAGGTCCACAAGGGGAACCAAATTACGGTGCAGGGGTCGGATCCCCAGTTCCGGCGGCAGAGGGTAGTGAGCGAGCAGGCTCCCGGCCGTCGTCATCCAGCGACTGCAATGTTATAGAAGTGGTGAACTTGGCTTCTGTAACAGATATAACTACAAGCAAACAGGACAAAAACCGCTGTTGGCAAGAACACCGATTGCGGGGGGAGGCAGCAAACCCCAGAAACACTGTCAAAGTCAACATCACAGGTTAAATCATCGGAGACAGACGACAGACGGACTAACGAACGAAAGAAGGCAGAGTGCGTTGTGCAACCTGGCATCATTGCGGCCTTTGGGCGCAGAAGAAGGACTATGCGCACCCCGGAGCGTCCAGTGCAAGACGTACACAATCCGGATCAAGCTTCGACACCAACAGAGGCCAGTATAAGACTGGGGGAGGGAGAAGTTTTGCCGTTGGCCGACGCCACTTCAAACGTCACCCAAGCGATAGAAGCAAAAGGGCTAGGAAACGGGGGCCTCTCCCAAGAGGTGGCGCCAAATAACACAATCGCCCTTGACCGCGCCGAAGAGGAGCGGCTTACTCGGAAAGCGGGGACTATCGTCAAACAACTGAGGGCTGCCTGCGAAGTGCAGAAAAACATAGGCAAGAGTGTCAAGAATGGCATTCTTGAACTGGAGGAGCTTTTTGGCCGCATAACGCACTACAGGTGGAGGTGGCTTGCAACCGAAAAGCACCAAAAAGACACGCTCTCCCTCGAGGCATCAGTGGGTCCTAGCAGCAGCAAAAGAATGGCCGGTAGCCCAATTGAAGGCGACCGTGAGAAAAGGAGGAAGGACGAGACCATAAACGAAGTTGACACTCCAGGCGAGGAGTTTCACGTGGTGCGAAACAAGGCAGCGAGAAAAGCGGCCAAAAAGCTACTCCTAGAAAAAACAGACAAAGAGCTCAACCACGAAAAGAACAAAGAATCCCCCGATATACCGCAGAAAACAAAAAGCAAACCGCGGCGCAAACCCTTGCGAGAGGCACTGCTTATTAAACCCACTAAGGGCCGAACCTACGCAGATGTCCTCCGTGAAATTAAAGGAGCGGTCAAGCCAGACGACACCAAAACTGCCATCAAAGCAGTTCGACCAACCCGGACCGGTGGCCTGCTGGTGGAATTCGGGCCAGAGGCCACAAACAAAGATGCATTCCGTGACGCGGTTCAGAAGGTTCTTGGAGATGCGGCAACGGTTGCCTCGCTCGAACCAATGGCCACCCTGGAAATCAGGGACCTCGACTGCGTCACGGACAAAGCTGAAGTAGAGGATGCCATTAGGAGGGAGTTCCCCAGCTTAAGTGAAGTCAAGGCAAGATTGACACGTGAAAACACAAGGGGGCAACGCATGGCTATTGTCGAACTAGCTGATAAAGACGCCCAGCAAATCCTGGCGAAGGGCAAAATTAAGATAGGTTGGGCGATCTGCAGGATACGGAGAAGAGCGATCCCTCTCCGCTGCTTCAGATGCTTCTAATACGGACACACCGCGTATGGCTGTAGGGGACCCGACAGGAGATCTCTGTGCTACAAATGTGGTGAAACCGGGCACAAAAGGAAGGAGTGCATGAACGAGGCAAAATGCATTCTTTGCAAGGATGTTAAGCTAGCACCCGGCGACCTCAAACATGATCCGGGGACAGGGAGATGCTAGTTTTTCAAGGAGGCCCTAACTAAAGCCAAATCGATACTCAAATGATCCGTATCCTGCAGGTCAATTTGCACCGAAGCACAAACGCCCAGGACCTACTTGAGCAGTTTGCGAGGGATAAGAAAGCTGACCTCCTGTTGCTGAGCGAGCAACATCATAACAAGAACTCGCAAGCGTGGTACCCTGACAAATCTAGTACCTCGGCCATCTGGGCTCGAGACAGCGCCCGCCTTCAGGTGCAGGGCCATGGACGCGGGGATGGTTTTGTGTGGGTGCGGTGTTCAGGGATAACATATTTCAGTGTTTATCTGACGCCTAACAAGGCAATGCGAT
The DNA here is from genome assembly GCA_963969285.1 of Odontomyia ornata. NCBI lineage: Eukaryota > Metazoa > Arthropoda > Insecta > Diptera > Stratiomyidae > Odontomyia > Odontomyia ornata. The sequence continues at coordinate 146,459,803 of OZ017740.1, read as the reverse complement.
CTTTTCGAACCAAACTCGATGCCCTGGAGGACGCTGTCTCGAACACAGAGGGCCACATGCTGGTCGGGGGAGACTTCAACGCTAGAGCCATTGAATGGGGTATGCCACAATCCGACCCAAGGGGAAAGCAAATCTTGGACATGGCGGCCAGAACAGCGCTTTTTGTCCTAAATACTGGTAACACCCCTACTTTCCGCCGCTGGGGTTGCGTAGGAACCATACCCGATGTGACACTCGCTTCGGAGTCCCTGGTGCCTAGAGTACACAACTGGCGAGTACTAGAGGACTACTCGGCTAGTGATCACCAGTATATAGCGGTTGAGATTCACGACAGTGCCACTCTGCGTGCATATGCCCAAACTTCAATCCTCGGATGGAGGACTGGGAGGATGGACGTTGAGAGGTTCGCTGACGTGCTTACGGCAGGCGCACCGTTGCTGGGAGCTCCGCCAGGGAGTGGAGGGCCTACAGCCAAGGACTTGGTGAACTCAACTATGAGTACCATCATAGCTGCTTGCGAGTCTTCCATGCCCCGTCGGAGACCCCGATACGGTAAGCCTCCAGTATACTGGTGGTCAAACGAGATCGCCAAACAAAGAAGCGAGTGTCACAAACTTCGGCGAGAGGCCCAGCGGGCGCGAACACGGGAGGAGGCAGACACTAGGCTAGCAGCATACAGGTCCGGCAGGAAATATCTTCGCAGGCTTATTAACAAGAGCAAGGCCCGATGCTGGCAAGACCTCGTGGACGATGTAAATAGGGATCCGTGGGGTCTTGGCTACAACCTGGTCATGGGGAAACTTGGTGCCCTACGGAAGCCTTGTATACATGACGCGGAAAAGATGGACGCGATAGTGCGGGGACGCTTCCCCGCCCATCCCGTCCGTGTTGACGCTGTCCATGGTGAAACAGCAGTCGAGTGCCCACTCTTCACACAGCTGGAACTGGAGGAGGCAGTCCTCTCCCTGAAAGCGAGGAAGGCTCCAGGTCCAGATGGTGTTCCAGCTGAGGTTTTGCAGCTCGTCTATCACCATTGTCCTGACTTGCTGCTCAGCACATTCAACGCTTGCCTACGGGACGGGGTTTTCCCGGTACGATGGAAGGTGGCGAGGCTCGTGCTGGTCAGCAAGGGGAAGGGAAATCCCGAATCGCCGTCTGCATACCGCCCGTTATGCATGCTAGACACGGCTGGGAAAGTGCTAGAGAAACTCATCAAGGGAAGACTCACTGACGCGATTCGTGCTGCTGGGGACCTATCTCCTCGGCAGTACGGCTTTAGAGCAGAACGTTCTACCATTGATGCGATTGCAGAGGTGGTGAACGCGGTCCAAAAGGCAGAGGCATATAGTCGCACCAAGCGACGGATCGTCCTGTTGGTGACACTTGACGTCAGGAATGCCTTCAACGCCGCTAGATGGGTGGATGTTCTGCACACGCTGGAAAACTCTTTTCAAGTTCCAGAATATCTAATGCGGCTTTTGAGGAACTACCTAAAGGACCGAAGCCTGCTCTACGACACGACACAGGGCCAACGAAGGATGGAAATTACATCGGGTGTTGCCGAGGGATCTATCCTTGGTCCGGACCTGTGGAACGTGTCTTACGACGGGCTACTGAGACTTGAGATGCCAGATGAGTCGCACTTGGTCGGCTATGCGGATGATGTTGCGGCTCTGGTCGCCGGACGCACCGTTGAACAAGCGCAACTTAGGCTAGGTATGCTAATGCGCCGAGTGAGGGACTAGATGACTGCTCGCGGGCTCAGTTTAGCACTGGAGAAAACCGAAGTGGTCATCTTGACAAATAAGAGAATCCCTAGAGTAAGGATGATCAGTATTGGAGATATACAAATCGAATCGAAGCCAGCGGTGAAGTACCTGGGGCTACTGATCGACTCGAAGATGAGTTTCTCTGAGCAAATCAGGGCAACGGCTGAGAAGGCTGCTTCGGGAATATCGGCCCTGAGTCGACTTATGGCCAACGTAGGGGGACCCAGCCCATCAAGAAGACGCCTCTTGATGAGTGCTGTAGGGCCAGTGCTACTGTACGGAGCAGAGGTATGGGGCGATGCTCTCAGCAAGGAGGTATACCGAAAACGATTGGCACAGGTACAGAGAAGAGGAGCACTGAGAATTGCATCTTCGTATCCAACAGTCTCCGACTCGGCGGTGAGAGTGATTGCAGGCGTGATACCTGTCGCCCGCCTTGCTAGAGAGCGCCGCGCTATTTACCTGCGCCGAAACGAGGATGCGAGGGAGATCGTTGTCCGCGAGGAGAGACAACGCTCGCTCAACGATTGGCAGCAGTCTTGGAGGAATTGCACGAAGGGAAGGTGGACTGCGCGCCTCATCCCGGATGTGAGACCGTGGCTAAATCGAAGGCATGGTGAGACTGACTTCTATCTGACTCAGCTTTTGAGTGGGCACGGGTGTTTTCAGTCTTACCTGCACAAGATCGGTAAGTCACGGTCTCCCGATTGTCGGTTTTGCCTGTCACACATTTTTTGCGTGTACCAAATGGGCCAGGCTGCGAAGGGAACTCTACAGGGAGACGGGAGAGCTCACCCCGGATAATGTAGTTGCGATGATGCTCGAATCAGTTGACAAATGGAACCAGGTGGCACATTATGCTCGGCCAGTCCTAAAAGATAAAAGGGACTCGCAGCAGCCGGAGGTGCTGGGGCTGGGGGGTCACTCTCCTGGCATTTCCTCTTCCCCTCTCCCCTCCCGCTAGGAAAGGGACTCCCCAGCTTTAAGGCGCCCCACGGCGTAACAAAACGAGACCTGGCCCGAAGTAATGTGTCAAACGGTTCCAGGCTAGGTTCTCAGATTGACAGGGGAGGTGTTTAGTGGGTAGTCCAAGGGTATCCTCCATGGGAGTCCCACACTGCCAGACTCGGCGGGCGTAAATGCCTTCACCTCACTACCACAAAAAAAAAAACAAAATCATCTAGTCAATTGTTGTGATATTGCAACAAAATGGCAGGAGATTAAAATGTTGTAATAATGGGTTTTTCTTTTAAAGCAATAAAGTTTTTTTTGTAGATGTCGATAAAATTTTTCTTGAGTTCATTCATCATTGGTGTTTGCATATCGTTGGTTGAGTACAAAATCCTTCTTACATGAGCTATAGTTCTGTCTACCCAACTTGTATAGAATATATGTATGAATCAAGTCTTGATATTCAAAAGATTTTGTTTGAGCTAATAATAATTACAGTACCCTTCTGGCAGGAGCACTCTCTTGCCACTTCAATTTGTTTATTCATGAAGGAAGTGTAACAGGAAGAAAATTTTTTGTATTTCAAATGGTGAAAATTAGATCCATTACAGTAACATCTATGGTTCGAAATGCTGTATTTTTGGCAGGATTATCTGAGTTTCTGTGTTGATTTCGCCTGGCACCAAAAGTTCATAATATATCACATTTTGGACTTCTGGTGCCGGTTGAAATCAACACAGAAACTCACTTTTGAACACAAAAAATGCTTTCGAGCGGAGCATGAAAAGATAAAGAGCAACAGTACGAGTAAGCAAGTGCAAGTAGCAGGAGAGTGCTTCTGGTAGAAGGGTATTTTGAAATAAATAATTACTCAAACAATGGCTTCTGCATATTAAAACTTTACTCATACATATATTCCATAAAATGAGCTTGGAAAACCATTTTATTTTCAGTCTGTTGGCCTCACTTTTGCAAACGCGTATCTCAACAATATCACATTTTATTGTTGTTGCATATAATTGATAAATTTTCAATCGACTGTAACTTTTCACGCCTCGATTTTTATGAAAACATGCGTTTAATATCAAGAAATCCAGATACCAATTTCTGGCACAATTAAGGGCCATCTTTCGATTTTATGGACGAAAACGTGAAATTCATAAAATGTACAAGTAGCAGGAGAGTGTTTCTGGTAGAAGGGTATTGTAAAATAATTAATTACTCAAACAATGGCTTCTGAATATTAAAATTTTACTCATACATATATTCCATAAAATGAGCTTGGAAAACCATTTTATTTTCAGTCTATTGGCCTCACTTTTGCAAACACGTAGTTTTAGACCTTTTTTGAAAAGTTCTCATCAAAACCTTTCACCCCCGTATGGGCAAATAATTGGAGCGAAGCTAGACGAGGCCAATGGCGAATTCGATACAACCAAGAGCTGTATGAAATTTTTGACGAGCCGGAGGTCTCCACGATTGTAAGACTGCGGAAGCTGCAATGGGTTGGCCACGTAAATTGTATGAACGAACAAAGGATATCCAAAAAGTATTCGTTGCGAAATACATTTTCTACCGAGAGGGAACGAAGAGGCATTGCTAGAAAGGAGAGCGCTGCCCGAGCGTAACCCGCCAGTGCCAACCGATCTAACCATATCTCTGTCAGCTATTTCCTATTGGCCTCCACGCTGCCTGTCCCATCTTTTGCGCGGAAATTTTTAGCAGCATTCATCCTTTTCTCCTGTACAGAATATACAGTCAGAAAACCATGATTTGTACAAGGATAAACTGAAACCATCCATGCCACCTCAAAAACAAGGTCAGTCAGAAGTTACCCTCATCGTACCTTCAATTGATCCAGGCTCTTAAGTCGCTGTTTATCTGTTTGGCTAATTTCTTTCATTGAGGATGGTTGCCAATCGCTAAATAATTGCTTTTTCTCGTGAGCAACAGCCTTCCTATTGTCTTCCTTTTTACACGAGCTCTTTAGTCCTTGAAAGTTTCTGAATAATCCACAGTATTTTAGGAGATTCTGAACCTATGATTTGATTTTGCAACTGCTTTTGATTCCTATCTTGCAGAGTAAAATTTCCTGTAGTATTTACGTATTCTCTAACATATTGCTAGCCAAAGTAGAATAAATTCCATCTGTAAGAAAAACATCCTTTTGTGTGGAAGTACCATCATAAAATGTTTGTTCTTCTATGCTAAACTCGTATCACCTTCTAGTGCACGCTAGTCATATACACACAACACATTTCAACGCCAAAGCTCGATTTGGGCTATTTTTCGATTGGTTACTACTTTTCACTCAGCTAAAAAGCAAATGTTGTGTAAAAACCACTTCATCATGTAGTATTGCGTGAGGTTTTGTATATTTATCAACAGATCAATGTTATACGAGCAATACGCTCTTGCTTGAAAAACATAACGTCTCATTTCTCTTCACGGGGAAAACTAGAGATTTTTATAATATTCATTAACATTGCCTTAGTAATTTGCCATAATCCTCAGGCCGCCAAGTTCAACAGTTTTTATTGGGAGAATCGTAGTCTTTGGTTGAAAAAACAAGGTTTGATTTAAAAGAGGGTTTACATTTTATAGTTATATGTAGTTTTCCGGATCTGTCTATGTATGTTGTAACTGTTTATCGAAGCAATGATCAAAAACTAAAGGGTTTTCCTATTAGAGGTGTTATTTTGAATAGCCCGCTATTTCGGTAGATGTCACTTTTGAAGCTGTCATTTTTTGACATTTGACAAGCATAAACTACGCCATTAATAAAAATGGAACGATACACGCTTCAACAACGCATTGAAATTATTAAATTTCACTATAAAAATGGTCAACATTTGGCAGAGACGATTCGTAAAACTCGAACATTTTTGTGTCGTCGTGAAGCACCTTGTCGGACCGCAATACAGAAATTTGTGGGAAAATTCGAGCTGTTGGGACAACTTAGTGATGTGAAGAATAAAACCCGTGCACGTCACTCAAGAACAGCCGAGAATATTGTTGCTGTAGCCGAAAGTGTTGAAGAAAACCCAGGTTAATCCATTCCTTGTCGTTCTTTGGAATTAGGCATTCCACAAACGTCATTTCACCGTATTTTGCATAAAGATTTGGGTCTTAAAGCTTATAAAGTTCAGTTAACACAAGAACTCAAGCCGGTCGATCATCAACAACGACGCGTATCTTTGCTGATTGGGTCCTTGAAATGCATGAAAATGATCTGGAATTCCATCGAAAAATCATCTTGAGCCCATTTCCACCTCGGTGGCATGTCAACAAGCAAAATTGTCACATCTGGGGCTCGGAATACCCAAGAGTTATTGTTGAAAAGCCTCTCTATCCTCAACATGTGACTTTTTGGTGCGGTTTATGGTCCGGTGGTGTCATTGGACCTTAGTTTTTCGAAAATGAGGCTGGAGCAACAGTTACGGTGAATGGATTGCGCTATGAGAGATGATTAATGATTTTTATGGCCGGAATTGGATGGTATTGATCTGGACAACGTTTACTTTCAACAAGACGGCGCTACGTGCCACAAGAGCAACGAAACCATTGATCTTTTACGGGAAAAGATTCCGGACCGTGTTATCTCTCGAAGAGGTGATCACAATTGGCCACCGAGATCTTGTGATTCATCACATTGTGACTTCTTCCTTTGGGGCCACGTGAAAGAGAAGGTCTACGCCAACAGCGCAGCGTCGATTCAAGACCTCAAAGATGGAATTCGTGAGGCTATCGAGGACATAGGGCAGCCATTTTGCGATTTGGTTATGGAACATTTCATGAAAAAGATATGGTCCTGTAAGCGGGGTCGTGGTGGTCATTTGCCTAATGTTGTTTTCCACTATTAACGGCATACCTTCCTCTTTATAATGATATAAACATCCGATCATTTATATTCAAAAATGGCATTTTTTTTTATGTCAAAATAACACCTCTTATTGGAAAACCCTGTAGAAAGGACGACTTTAATAATTAAGAGCAATCATTTATTCAAACGTTTTTATGAAAAATTGTCGAGGTAGGTATCAAATGAAAAACTCAAATAAGCTACTTTCAAGAAATTTATAGAAAATATTTTTAGGGCCTTATGCTAACTTCTTCTTCTTCTTAGCACTACTGCCCTTTTCGGGCCTTCGCTTCCTGCAAACAGCGCCTCCAATTGTCTCGGTCCATTGAACGCGTCTTCGTCGACCCGTCGCTCAAAGGCGTTCAATATATTTGCAGATGCTTGGGTTAGGGTCCATGTTTCACACCCAACACAGGTCTTATCACAGATATGTATACTTGGAGCTTTTTTCTTCTATGTATGCAGCTGGTCTTCAAGATCATCAATACTGAATAAAATATTTTATTTGCGAGCTGTATTCTTCGGTGTATTTCGTCTCTTTCATTGCCCGTTTTCGTTATTTTGGCGCCTAAATACACAAATTCGCTAACATTCTCGATACTGTATTCGCCAAGTGTGATATTTTGTGCATTTGAGGTATTTTTCCTCGACTGCGTCATGAACTTTGTTTTATTTTCATTGATTAGTAGCCCTACTATTTTTGCTTCGCTGTCGAGTTTCAGGAAGAGTTCTTTGGCAGTTGTTAATGACCGTGACAGAATGTTGATGTCGTCCGCATAGGCCACTACTTGGCTCGACTTGTATAGTAATGTACCTCGTGTATCGACAGGTAGCTTCCGTATGACGTATTCCAGAGCCAAGTTGAATAGTAATGGGGCCAGCCCATCTCCCTGCTTTAGTCCGATATTTGTGTCAAAGGCATCGGTGAGTTGGTTATTGACGCGGACTTGGGAGGTTGTCGACTTCGTTGTCATTTTGGTAAGACGGACTAATTTGGCTGCAAGCATTATTTGTTACAGTACGTTAGGCTTGCTTGAAGTCAACGAAAATTTGGTGTACGTCTATGTTAAACTCCCAGTATTTTTCAAGTACCTGCTTGACTGTGAACAATTGGTCTGTTGTTGATCTACTTGCCCTAAAACCACCTTGATACTCCCCAATAATACTGCTGGCGTATGGTCCGATTTTATTTTCTAAGATTTTAGAGTGATATGCCTCTATAATTTTCGGACTGTAGCTTGTTACCTTTTTTGTGGATAGGGAATATAATTGATTGGCTCCACTCTTTCGGCATATGTTCTTGTTACCAAATGTGCTGGATGAATTTGTGAATAACTTTATGAACATCGCTGCCACCATATTTGATGAGCTCCACTGGAATCTCATCAATGCCCGGCGCTTTCTTATTCTTTTGGGCTTTGATGATGGAATAAACTTCATCCAGAGTTGGTGGGGCCAATGGAAGCTCTCCGCAGACATCTATAGGCTCCGATGTTCTTATGCTAACTTACAAAAACATTGAATTTGTACCCTGTCTGATCGTTCGTGTCTCACGACAGTTTTTCTTGGAAACTACAGCTGCTGCAAGCACCAATTTTGGTAGGTGATTTGAAAATTATTACCTTTTGATAGATCTTGTTCAAAAATTTTTCAAAGCTTCTATTCTTCTTCTTTGTAGCACTACAGCCCCTCTCGGGCCTTCGCTTAGAGATAGTTAGAGTATCTCATTTCCATGACCGTATTGATTTTTTCGGAAGTTGGTTTGGTCAGTACCATGCTCCCGTGTGCTTGCTCAGCTATGATATGATCTGATTAAATCAGTACATATCACCACTGAGCGAACATTCATAGTCTGTCCGAAAAATCCCCTGAACTAAATCACGTTGCTCCCAACGGGATTTGAACCTGGGACCTTCGGCTTATGCGTTCATGCTCTAACCACACAGCTTCTATTGGTGGGTATCAAATATACTCGTAAATGTATTGATAATATTTCAAAATGGATCTTGAAACTACGTTACTAGCATACAGTTGAAAATGTATGGAAATATTGGCATATCCGCAACACTGCAAGAAATTAGTTGCCGCTTAAAATGGAGCAAACATTATTCAATACAGATGCAGAGAAAAACATATTCGTGCATTTTTAGTCAAACTGTTTTCATATGTTGCTTGACCTCTAAATGGCATTGTGTTTGAATGGGTGTCTGTCGATGATAACAAGAGGCTATGCTAGAAACAGATGCGTTTCAGTTGGATTTACAAAACTAAATTTAATTAATCTTTCTTGTATATTTATTCTAAAATTTCAAAGCGATGATTTTTTATCACTTCAATTGTCCATTCCATCACCTATCGTTATATTGCACTCACAAAAAATATATGCATGTTTCCCAAAATAACGCGATGGAACTGTTAAACCGGTCGTGCGTTAATTCCCTTAGCAAAAATAAGAATTTAAATGCTAACCATAAAAGTTCAAATAAACATATGTATACCCGTGCTATGTGGGTAAAGTCAGTTGCCATACAATACTGCAAAATTTAAGTTAGGCGCCCACCAGGGCTCTCAAAATATCTGCATTTTTGTGTATATAATGTATTATTTTTTCACATACTGCCGTGGGGCAGTATTATTTGCGCCATTTTGAGATAGCGAGAATATTAACTTTGTGGTTTTTCCAGGTTTTTCCTCAAAACGGCGAGATCATTATCTTTAATCGATTGAAGATTGAACTTGAAAATAACTTGAAGAACGTGTTCTGTTACCATGAAGTCACATTAACATATACGAGTATATATTTGTATGTATATGGCATTTGCGATAGACTATTATTTTTCTTTGCCCACGAAAATTGTAGACTTGAAAAAATCAATGGTTCATTTGAAATCAATCCCTGTCAGCAAAGGGTTTAATGAGATGTTTGACCTTCTAATCTTTGAGATGCTCCATTATTTTATTTACGAGTACGTAGATAAAATCTCGGTGATGTCACATTTCAATCTGTGGGATCGTTTTCTGACCAGATTTATGCATACTAATAATTTCAGGTTTTTTTTTTTATTTATAATTAACAATGAAGGTGAAAACTTGAAGAATTAAATAAGCTTCTATATGAAGCATTCCAAACACGCAAGGTTAATTAAAATTGCTATCATTGAAACTCGGTCTCATAAGGTTTTGTTGAAGTTTTATGAAATTAAGATGCTCTATTGGAATCACGTTCTATTTGTCTGATCGGTCAGTAAAAATTTTAAATATAGTTTTTTAGTTAAATATATTAAATACACAATATTATAAAATCCTTTTAAAGTAAAATACCTCTACAAACAAAATGATGCACTCATTTTTTTCAATAAAGTGATAAAATAGTCGAAAATGAGCTTCTGAATTGCCTTGTTTTTATTCGAAGCTCTAACTTAAAAATTAATTCTTCAACAATTTTAAGGAAAACTACAGATGACGTGAATAGCCGCAATCTTGGGCAATAGAGGTCGTTGCCGACATCATATTCCTGTCCAGCAATCTCAAAAATCCATGAATAACAAATTGGAAATTCCCTCATTATTTATCGAGTTATTAATTTTTCGTCAATCACCTCATAGAGCAGCCTTTCTCAACCTTTTTAAACGGCGGGCAAATTTTTCGTGCATTTTCTCTTCCTGGGCGCCCTCTGAAGCAAAAAATACCAGTTTAAACCCTGTTTTGAAAAGTTCTCATTAAGACCTTTCATTTGATACCCATATCGGCGACCTTTGATGAAATATTTTTTTCAGGGGCCTCTCCCCTATATGGGGAGACCCCCTTAAGCACCTTGTAAAAAATTACCTGTAGTGAAACTTTGAAGAGGGCATCACTTTACACCTACTATACACACACAAAATTTTAAGTTTTTAGCTTATACGGTTTGCGAGAAAAAGTGCTGTGACACACGGACGGACGGACAGATGGACAGACAGACAGGCGCGATTTTAAAAAAATAATCCTTTATTCAGTATGATTTCAATTCTGATGAAGGTTAATATTGCTACTAAAAATCATGAAATAAAAATACTTTTTAGGAAAATAAGAAAACTGAGTTCATAATACCCTAAAAAAGACGAAATAAAATTTTTAAAATCGTTACCATATCAGTTTCTCTGTTTTGGAAATGTAGATGGCAACCCCTTCATAATTAAATAAACTAAACTGAAACGGTTAAAAACTGATGTTTTAAATCCATCCAAAAGCATTTTAAAGTTGTTTGTTTAAATTTCCTCTCTAAAGCTGAGTCAGAACTCGTTTCAACCAATTGGTTTTCCTGGGTAGGTGTTAGGCCTTTGATATACGGAACTTTTATATTTAATGGATCTACAACCCAATCATTATTTTTGTCTGGGTCTGAGGAATTTTCTCGAAAAGATAATTTCAAGGCTCGAAAATGTTGAGTTATTACATCTTGCACTTCTTTTCGCAATATAATCCCACCAGATGATTCAAAAAATTACGTAAGATTGAGGAAGATATCACAATTTTCTTGAAGCGATTAATTCATCCATAAAACGATTTTTCAACATTGATGTTACTTGTGCGTTGTAAGTTTAGATTTAGTGTATTAAGAGTGCTAAAGATGTTAGCCAAGTAGGCCACCATAGAGAGTCATTGAAATGAGTAGTACGCTTCTTGACGCTGCCAGTAGTGTCAGAATTCTTTAAAGGCATTCGGATGTCCTCTCTCAACTCAATGCACGCCGCAGCTTTGCCACGAGATAGCCAGCGCACTTCTGCATACAGTAGAACTTCTGCATGCAGTAGAAACTACACAAGAATTCTGGAGTTTAAAGGCTTAGCAGTTATAAAGTTTACTAGCATTATAATGTCAACCAAACCAATTTTCAATCGACCTAGCATATTTTTAGCAGCTGAAGCATCCTTCTGAATGCAACAATGATGCTAGATAATAGATGGATTCATAGCTTTGACAGTGCGCAGTCCATACCACCTTCCCCACTCAATATCATGACCTGACAAAAAGTTGTTTAAAGCTTGAAATATCGCTTCACCTTAGGTATTCGAAGGTAGTCGTTGACAAAACATGTTCGTAACGAACAAAAGCGAGCAAATACCGGTGGTCTCATCTAATTGCAAAGCATACGAGTAGTATCGGAGTAGGGTTTCAAGGGAATGTTTGAAGTCCGTGCAGGAATCGGGTACCGATGGTCCAGCACAAGCTTCAGCGAAATATAAAAGAAAAGCGAGCTCAGCTGACTAGCTTCTCTTTGCAACCCCGTACACGCATGCTGATCGGCTAGCTGTTTGCGGGATCATATGCGGCGGATTTTTCATCGCGCTACAAAGCTGCACTTCGAAACATTTATCACGCATACTCGATTCTACAATTCACTCCGACCAATTAATATTGTCTTTAAAAATATGCTACAGTAATTCAAAATATACGTCAGGGGGCAAAAAGGAATCGTTACTTTCCCCATAGAGGGTGATTGCATTATAAGGGAATGCCAAACCTAAAGATTTGAAAATGGGTGAAATGAACCACTCATCCCTGTCTAAGTGATGAAAGCTTGACGGATGTAGTTGCCTATAGCATAGTGAGCAATTCCTCACCAGGAACGGCCACTACCAATCGCCACGGAGCTGTTCGGCTGCTTAAGTTTATTACATTGGCTTGCCTTGACGTTCGAAATCAGCTGTTCTTTAATGTTTTCTGACATTTCATGAATTTTGTTTTCCACAGTATAATTGGATAAGGTATATCCTTACTTCACAGCTTTCTCTCTCAACAAAGCGTAGACCATCATTTTAGCGGCTGGTAATATTAGCTCCTCAGTAGTGGTGTGCGGTTTGTCACTTTTTGCAACGAGTAAAGTTACTTGATAGATCCGCTATTGACGGTCGCAAGCCCGGTTGACAAAGGAGGATCCCGTGTTTCCCTCACCCTTAGCTTATATGATTCCTCATCCTTAATCCCACGAGCAAATTATACTAAATATTCTCGGAGTCGCACGTTGGGTTTACTGGTTCCTAAATGATAGGACACTAAATGCTGAGAAATACCAATGACTGCAAATACACCTGCAGCTCTGCTACTAAATCCTACTTACATCCACCTACTTTGTGGTGACGTAAAAGAGTGAAAGCGAGTCCTCCGCGCCTGATTATGGAATTGAATGCAATAACCATGCGCCGGAATGGAGGTTGGGCGATGTAAAATCCTACATTGTTTCAAAACCTGCAGCAGAGCCTCGGACTGGATTGGATCTACGGCAACGACCTCGCAACCGAAAAAAGGACTATGGCATTGAATTCTAGAATACCAGATCACTGAACTACCTGGCGCTGATGAAGACTTTTTACAACAGGCCAGTCAATATAAATTAAACATACGGGCAATCCAGGAAACGAATTGGACTTGAAGTGATATTCAAGGCATGAGATCGCACAAAATATTCAAAAGTGGGAAGCATACTGGAAAGCGCGAATTCGGAGTGGCCTTCATTGTGGATTGGGAGTTCAAATCGCACGTTATTGATTTTAAGGCAATTAATGAACGGTTGTGTGCGATCCGTATAAATTGTTCAAAACTTGGCTGATTAGCCTACACGTCACGACCGAAGAAAAGCACAAAGAAACATTGCCTACAAACGACACAAAAATAATTCTGGGTGTTTTCAACGCTAAGGTTGGCAATAAGCTATCTCATCGGAGAGCGACTGGAGAGTATAGCCTCCACGATGAAACAAATGACAATGGCCAGCACCTGATTGACTTTGTATGTAGCAGAAATCTAGTCATACGTTCGACTTGCTTCTCGCATCGAAGCATATATAAAATGACCTGGGTATCACCGGGTGGCAACACACAAAACCAAATCGACCATGTTCTGATTGAACAACGTTTCGCTTCGAGCATACTTGATATCTGTACATACCGAGGGGCAAATTGTATCGGAACATTATTTTATCCCGAGTGCTCCATGGAATACGTTGGTCAGACAAGAAGATCGGTAAAAACCAGGGTAGCGGAGCATCTCCAAGAAGCAGCACTTGCCAGAAAATTCGGGAGAAGGACAAGAAGATCTACGGTAGCGAGGTACATGGTCGAATCAGGACACAATATTGCATGGGAAAATGCAACCCCGTTGGAAGAAATCACCGATTGGAAAAAACTGGACGCTACGGAGAGCTATTGGATATCTAAAACTCCAGAGGAAAAGCGGTTAAATACGGACATGGGAAACATATACAGCAGCCTATTGAAACTAATTAGTGATCTACATTATGACGATGGGCAGGTAGTCAACGAAGCAGCGGCAGCGGTCGATTAATTAAGCAGGGCGAGTTTCAAAATGCATAATTAATTACTTTTTGCAAATATCTTGTATCTTCCCCTTTTTAAAAAAGTAATTAGATAATCTTTTTAAAATGTGATTAGATTAGATCGACTTTTAACTTCTTAGCTATATAAGCCAAGAAAATGTAAAATTAGGATTAGTTGCACTAAAGAAGACAGTAGTTTGCTGTCGAAACGCCGGTGTCTGCATAAAAATAAATAAAGTTATTGTAGCGAAGAAAAAGGAATTTTTTTATTATCATTTATTTACATTCCGCTACACAAATTTACCGCATATAACAAAACATACAAAGTAGTTATAAGCTCCAAACCACGCTCTGCCGTGATGACATCGGCAACATCATCGCTGATGAAAAGAGGATTAAGGAAAGATGGGCATCATATTTCAAGAACCTCCTTAATCTTCCGCACAGCTCCGGACATCGGAGTCTACAGATGTCTGCGGAGAGCTTCCATTGGCCCCACAAACTCTGGATAAGTTTGTTCCACCATCAAAGCCAAAAAAAAAAATAAAACGCCGGGCATCGATTAGATTCCAGTGGAGCTCATTAAATATGGTGGCAGCGATGTTCAGAAAGCCAACCGTAAAATCATCCAGCACATTTAGCAACAAGAACATATGCCGAACGAGTGGAGCCAATCAATTATATTCCCTTTTCACAAAACAGGTGACCAGCTACAGTGCGAAAATTAAAGAGGCATATCACTACTTTGTACGGTGTACGACATATTTTCAAAGATCTTAGAATGTCAAATCGGATCATACGCCAACAGTATTATTAGGAAGTATCAAGGTGATTTTAAAGCAGGTAGGTCGACAATAGACCAGTTGTTCACAGTCAAGCAGGAACTTGAATAATGCTGGGAGTTCAACATAGACGTACACCAAATTTTCGTTGACTTTAAGCTCGTAACGTACTGTACCAAATAATGCTTTGCTTTGGCATCCCAGTCAAATTAGGCCGTCTTACTAAAATGACAATGACGTCGACGACCTCCCAAGTCCTGATCAATAACCAACTCACCGATGCCTTTGACACAAATATCGGACTAAAACAGGGAGATAGGCTGGTCCCATTGCTATTCAATTTGGCTCTGGAATATGCCATCATAAACCTACCTGTCGATACAAGAGGTATGTTATTATACAAGCCAAGTTAAGTGGTAGCCTATGCAGGCAACATCAATATTTTGTCACGATCGTTAACAACTGGCAAAGAGCTTTTCCTGAAACTCTTCAGCGAAGCAAAACTAGTAGGGTTAGAAATAAATCAAAGCTTATGACGTATTCGATGAAAAATATCTCAAACACCCTAAATATCACACTTGGCGAATACAATATCGAAAATCTGGGCGAATTTGTGTATTTAGGCACCAAAATAACGAGAAACGCGAATGAAAGAGACAAAATACGCCGAAAAATACAGCTCGCAAATAAAATATTTTTTTTCAGTTTTGACGATCTTGAAAACCAGCTGCATTCACAGCAAAACAAAGCTCCAAGTATTCAAATCTGTGATCATACCTGTGTTATGCTATGGTTGTGAAACATGGACCCTAGCCCAAACATATTGAACACCTTCGAGCGACGGGTCCTGAGGCGAATAATCGAAGCGAGACTTGATGGAGGCCAATGGCAAATTCGATACAACGATGAGCTTTATGAACGATTGTAAAGCAGCGGAAGCTGTGATGGGCTGACCACATGAATCGTATGGACGAACAACAGATATCCAAAAAGGTATTCGTTGGAAGAACTGAAGGCCAGAGACCAGTGAGAAACCGAGAAAACGCTGGTCTGACTCAGTCGACGAAGATATTTCATCGCTGCTCGGATTTCGAAGTTGGAAGACGCGGTCAATGGACCGAAACAGTTGGAGGTGCTATTTGCAGGAAGCGAAGACCCGAGAGGAAATGTAGTGCTACGAAGAAGAAGATAGTTACTTGATAAAAAACCAATATAGCACTTTCATTGTTGGTTCCGCAAGCTGTCTTATTCGTTGCTATCTTATCTCTTTCTAGTTCAGTAGCTTTTAGCTTGAAAAACTCCTTACGCTTAGAAGAATGCTCTATGTGCTTAGTTTGTAAATGAGATCGAAGCTTGGCCGGTTTCATCGTTTCATTCGACAAAACTTCAAAACAAAACATATGACACAGTGTAGTTTTTCTAAATTGTTTACAGTGATAATCGTGAAACCATAAGCTAAATAATCTTCTGAAAATTTACGACACTTCACTTCGGACCATAAGATTCACTCCTTGCTGAACACGAAGAGCTTTCATTTGGTTAATTTGAAGGGATCATTAAATTTTAGTCTGCAGCATTTCACCGCCAGTGGGGAAACCGAGGAAACACTGGTCTGACTCGGTCGACGAAGACACTTCATCGCTGCTCAGATTTAGGAATTGGAGGACGCGGTCAGTGGACCGAGACAGTTGGAGGCGCTATTTGCAGGAAGCGAAGGCTCAAGAGGGGCTGCAGTGCTAAGAAGTAGAAGAAGAAGATTTCACCGCCATCTCAATCCACTGCACATCGACGGAATCATCGTTAAAACCAATGATGGCTATTGTAGAATCATACATTCGCTTATGATCATCTACCATCCTTAAACCATCATCCGCCATTTCAGTCCATTGCACTGGCGGAATCAGTGCTGCGACCAAGAACGGCTGCCGTCGAACCATCACACATTCGCTTAATATCATCCGTTGTTTCCACTACAATCCGTTGCACTTCGACGGAATCACTGTAAGTGCCAAGGACGGCTCCTGTCGAAACATTTCGCATTTCTTTATGATCTTCGACTACCCATAAACCATCTTCCAACGTCGCCGCTTTAATTCACTGCACATTGGCGGAATTAGTGTTAAGATCAAGAACAGGTATGGCCGAATTAGGATACATACGCTTATGACCATCAAACAACTATAAACCATCATCTGATGTCGCCACTTCAATTCATGCAATGGAATCACCGGAATTAGTGTTAGGACTAAGGGCGGCTACCTTATATTAATCATGTATTCGCTCACAATCATCAACCACTTACAATCCATCGCCCTCCGTCGTGACTTCAATCCATTGCACATCGGGGGAATTAGTGTTTGAAACGAAATTCGTCGTCCCTTTTTGAGTAAAAATTTGATTTCATTGTGTATGTTTGTTATCATAAAATTAATTTATCTCAGGCAATCAGTGTAAATGGAGTTTGTAGTTTGAATTTTGACTAGATCAGTTGACTTCATCTTCTTCAACCACGATGCCTTTCGTGGCCTCATATAGAGGCGAAATCGAATTTAAAATATCCTTGATTTCAGTGGTTGAGCATTCAATAAAATTTTCATCAATTAATGTCTTCATTTATGTTAACAGATAACGGCTGCAGTAATCGACCCAGCTGGTTACGATAAGTATTTTCATCAAAATTGTTTCATTAATTGGGTAGCCAGCGTTTCTGATGGAGATACCGCTTTCCGGGATATTGTGATCCAGGTGATGGCCTTCAGTATGTCAAAGCCTTTACTCAGTTCTTTGGCTAACTTATTTAAATACATGTTTGAAATTAAATATCTTAAGCTAATTTTGCGAAACAACTCCTTGATCTAATGACTAAATTGGCGATGTGATGTTAGGCGGGGAAAAAACAAGCTTAATTTTATCTAATGTTATATGGTCATGAGGCGTGGCATTGTTCAAAAACAATATTTTTGGATTCTCAAATTTCATTTTGCGGTTATTTGCTTTCTATTGGAATCGAAGAAATCAATGTTAACGTTCTTGCAACATCTGGGTTTTAGTGATTTTTCAATTTCTAGAGACTTTTCTTTTTCAACTGATGCACTAGGAACTGTGAGACGTTCTTTAGAGATTTCACCTCCTGAACAAGTGTCGCCTTTGTAGCTTAATGTCTTATTTAGTAAAGTGTGAAAAAAACAATCCGATTTCGTCGGCATTATAAATTTTTTAGGTTCGTACGGGTTAAGCTGTCAGCAATTTTCGACTTCCATTCTCTGTCTACATTAGCGTCGACTGGTGAGGGCTCTCCTCATATCGCTTTCAAAACAATCTTATGCCTTGATTTAAATCGATCAAGCCACTATTTGATGCCTTGCAGTGTGAAGCGCTTATTGTATCGGCAACTTCTTTTGCTTACTATAAGCATTGATACTGAAATCAGAATATTTTGAGGACGAACGCGATTAAATCATTCCAACACAGTTTTGTCGATTATCTCTCCCGGAGCAACTGATCGACTCCAAGATGAGTTTCTCTGAGCAAATCAGGTCAACGGCTGAGAAAGCTGATTCAGGGGTATCGGCTCTGTGTCGACTCATAGCCAGTGAAGGGGACCCAACTCATCAAGAGGATGCCTCTAGATGAGCGCCGTAGGGTCAGTGCCATTGTACGGAGTAGAAATATAGGGCGACGCTTTCAGTAAGGTGGTGTACCGAAAACGCTTAGCACGGGTACAGGGAAGAGGAGCATCGAGGATTGCAACTTCAAATTCGAAAATCTCTGATGCAGCGGTGAGAGTTATTGCTCTCCCTCTTTGCTAGAGAGCGCCGCGCTATTTACTTGTGTCGAAACGTGGATATAAGGAAGACAATTGCCCGCAAGGAGAGACAGCGCTCATTCAACGATTGGGTGAATTTCATGAAGGGAAAGTGGACTGCGGGCCTCATCCCGGATGTGAGACTTAGGCTAACTCGAAGGTATGGTGAGACTGACTTCTATCTGACCCAGTTTTTGAGCGGGTATGGGCGTTTCTAGTCTTACCTGTACAAGATCGGCAAGTCACGTAAGATAAGATTTTGTCCAGGAGATAAAAACGATACATGCCACACATTTATTGCATGCAGAAGATCGGACAGTCTGCGACAGGACCTCTACAAGAAAACAGGAGAGTTCGCCCCGGATTATGTAGTCGCAGTGATGCTTGGATCGGTTGACAAATGGAACCATGTGGCACATTACGAGTATGTTGGGCAATCCTAAAAGATGAAAAGGACGCCAGGACTAGTGGGATCACTTATATAGTAATTCCTCTTCCTGACTCTCCTCCCGCTGGAAGAGGGATCCCCCAGCTTCAAGGCGCATCACGGCGTAGCAAAACGAGACCTGGCCCGAAGTAACGTGTCAAACAGTTCCAGGCTAGGTTCTCAGGGGAAGTGTTTAGTGGTTAGTCCAGTCGCTCGCGGGCATGGTAGCCCTTCAGTGCGTAAATGGCATTCGCCTCCCAAAAAACAAAAGTCAATTAACTATCATCAGGGGCCCTCGAGAATTATGAAGCATTAAGAAACTGTTAGTGCAGCTACTGATACACTGTTGTAGATTATTTTTGTGAAATTATAAATTTTCGTTTGACAGCTTTTTTGGTTCGTCTTAAAATAATTCAAAATACTGTAATTATTGCTTCTGAATTTCTGAAAAGACGTAGCCTTGTATATCAGTTTTAAAAATATTTATATGCCTCAGTAGAAATGACAAACATTTATGGTTTCTATCAGCTGAAATTTCGACAATCGATGGTTATTGCAATTTGGCTATGATATTGTTTAATGCCTACTTGGAGCTGTCTAAGTAAATTGATAGATGATCTTGTGTTCGAACTCAAGATTGCAGTCACGATCACATTTGGCGTTCAGTTTCCCATCTTTCTTCTATAATTCATTTCAATGAATAGCAATAGTTCCTTTAAAAGGTAGATAGGCCTATGAATATTCCTACTGGGAGAGTTTTGCAACAAATCTAATGAAGACACTCCCAGTTTATTAATGATCGCACTATACTGATTAAATTTGCTATTTTGAAATTACTGTACTGTTTTAATACTTGTAGCACAATTTTCATTTGGAACTTGCATTCGTGTTGTATTTAACGATTTTTTTGGTAAAAAATCAAAATTAACAATTATGCTATTAACAAACATGACCAATCGCTGTTTATTTTTCTAGTTTGCCTTCCTTCTATGTATGCGCTTTTAGTTATAACACCTGACACGGTGTCAGTGACACCCTCGTTCCGCATCTAGTGAAGCAAATCACAGATCATACTTCCCCATAAAAAGAACCTCCTTTTTAAGTTATTGGAAGCAACACTTTCAAATGGTCTTGATCTAACCAATTAAAATTGATTTAATACCGTTTTTTACGAACACCTAAAATCGCCGGGGTAAATATTGATTGACTCTCTACATATGATATCACCGACTGAAATGTGCAACAAAATAGCATCGTTTCTATTACTTTCTTGAATCAGAGTTGTAGAAGCAATTGCTATCTCCACAAGCAATAAAAATCTCGGCAGATTCAATTTTCATCTCTAATTTACAAAAACATAAAATAAAACCTAGGTAACATGCAATGTCGCCATAAAACCTGCAAACCTTAATTAGCAGAATCTTTTCATGGCGAGCTAATATTTTGTAGGAAACCGGTTTCGCTATGATTAAGAAGATACTTGCTGAAATTTTACCCGACCCATAAAGAAGCTAAGCTCTCCACTGTTAATTCCAAACTACACACAAATTTTCATTATTTCTTACATCTTCACTTTGTATCCCACGTCACCAAAAATAAGACAAATAGTAAAATTGATTCGTCATTGTCGACCTAATAATATGTGAATACAATAAAAGATACCGAGTTGTGATTAGAAAAGAGCCACCGGGCACTGATACATTCATACAGGGGCTAAAACTGCTTCCACAGCGTACTATCTAATCAAAACAAATGGCAAAGAGAATTTATTAGAGCGTGGTTCAAGTCCCATAAACTTTTTACTAAATGCTCTTTCATGGTAAAATGCAGAAAGTTAAAATCAATTAAAATTGTTTTCTTGTTTGAATATCGCGTAATTATACTGTTATCAATTATTCATTTCCATAATTAATAAATTTTATATAATTGTTGTATAAATTGTGAAATACTGGATTTTACGTCAGCATTGTACGCCGAATGCGCACCACTAATAATTTGTTTTATCAAAAAAATTTCAACCTTATTCAAATGTATTGTAAAGTGAAGTGGATATATCCTTCTAATCCTTGTCAATTGTTCAGACACAACATATCACAGTCATCTTTTCATTTCTTTCACTGATTTGATCGTATTTTGGGTGAAAATTGCAACCACACTCACTACACATGTACTTCAACTGTAATTTAACATCTCTTTTGTTTATCGATCACTGGATATCTATGAAACACTACTTCAACTTACAATTTATTTGCACTACCTAGTTTAGCGAAAGCAACCATCACCGCTAAGCCCTACCAAATAACTGAATACTCGCGGAATCAGCGATCGCTAAAGAGAACCTAACGTGTTCACTGCTGGAAATTTGTTACGAAATTTCCTACAATATCTCTATCTATATACATTTACATCTATCTAAATTATGCTGCCAATCTGACCGCCACCGAAACTTTCTCTCTCGAACACGCATTTTATGTTTGCAAATCGCGATATAGCCGAACTCTTCAACTTTTTAAGCTGGAGAAGTACTCGTATTTTGAAGTTTCATTAAGAGTAGAGGAAAACTCGAGAACAGAGAGATGATTTTATTGTATTTATCGTTTTTCATTGAAAAGTCAGAATGAACATTGTGCAGTGTTCATAGTAATTGTTGAATCGAGTTCCACACCATGAGCACAGACAAATAGAATGATTCAGTTGTTACACCAGCTGTTTTTTTTGAGACGCGATTCATTTTCCTGGATGTTTAGTAGAGTCCCACTTAATGTATTTTAATTTAAGGAGCAACTAATTCGTTTAGATAATTTCATTAAAAATGTTTTCTTCCTGTGAACTTGTAAATTTGCCTCCGAAAAATGACCTGCTACAAAAAAAATCCCGTTGGAAACACCAGCCGGAAAGGCAAATTTCTCGTAGATACCCTTATTTTTTAAAGCAAATAATCATTTTATTGACCGCCACTTTGAAAGTTAAACACTGTTTGAGGCAAATAGTCTGTTGTATAAATACTTCCAATTTAAGCCATTTCCAAAGTTTCCACTTACACTTATTTTCTGACTTTTGCGAGCCGGCATTTTGAATTTATGTATCTGATTTTGGATTTTTTGAAAACATGAGTGTATTAGAGTCTCATTATTCATTGTATCAAATCTCGTTCAAATCGGAATTTTACTCTAGACAGGGCGAAAGTATTAATTTAAAAAAAAAAAACGTAGCTAAAAATATTATGTTTTAAATTTTCGACCTGTTTATTTTTCATCTGATTTTGATAATTAGGGTTTTGTAAAATTATTTTACTACTACTAAAATCGCGACCTGTCTGTCCGTCTGTGTGTCACAGCACTTTTTCTCGCAAACTACTTAAGCTATAGAAACATCAAATTTTGTGTGCATGTGTAAAGTGGTGCTCTCTTCAAAGTTCAACTACAAAAATATTTTTATAAGATATTGAAGGAGGTCTCCCCATATACGGGAGTGGCCCCCGAAAAAAAATGTCATCAAAGGTAGCCAATATGGGTATAAAATGAAATCTTTATGAGAACTTTTAAAAACAGGTCTTAATTTGACACTTTTATTTTTGTGGGGCGCACAGGGAATGGAAATACACGAAAAATGTTTGCCCCCCTCGCGATTGGGCACATGTGATCCGAATAATCTGAAAAAAATTATGAAGGTAAGTATTTATGAGTGCAACAACAACAACCTTTTTTTTGTGGTAGGGAGGTGAATGCTATTTATGCACAGAGTAACAAATACCTTAGAAGTCAAAATTCGCTCGACTTTGTTAATAATAGTATGATATTCGAATTTCACATTTTCCCCAATAAAATCGTATAGGTACCCTTAAACTGAACGAAATTCGATATTTAAGTAGTCCTATAAAAGGTCCTTAAACTTTGTAAGTTTGATGAAAATCGAATGATATACACGGAAGTTATAGCCATTTGAAATTTTTCCAAATACACCAACAATAACACTTGATTTTGGTATTTTATGGACTTTCCATCGAATCAGTCCCAGCGGCTTTGATTTGATTCTCTTAAAATTTTCAAATATGGTCAATAACATTAAAATTCTTGGGAATTCATAATTTGAGTGATTTTTGTTGGTTTTCAACAAAATGGTGACCGTTGAAAATAGAATAACAATGGATTTTCTTATAAACGTGCACATCTCTTTGACATATTTCTTGACTTTATTTGTAGCTGGTGACTACATTTCTGAGAAGTTGTGTACAAAACACTTCCGACATTAGCGTAGGTCTGTTTACCCAACTTGTTTTTCATCTGATTTTGATCATTTTTTACAAGAACTTAATAAAGTTATCCATAATTCCATGTTTCATTAAAATCTGTTGAAAAACGTGGCCGTTACAGGCCCACAAAAATCTGAAAAAATCACATATTTGAGCCGCCGCCCCTGCATTGTACATCTGCTGAAATCTGCAGGGTCCATGAAATTCTATTCTGATACATTTTAGTCCGAAATCTCCTCAACGTCTACTTTGATTTTAGTTTTAGTTGATTTAGGTTTCGTAAAAATCCAATAAAAATTGCAGCTTTAAGAATCCTTCGAAATTTTGAGCTTTGCCTAGGCGCCATTTTGATATTCTTACCCGACCTTGAAGTTTTTTTTTTAAACTGTTCAGTAGACATTTACAGTCTCTACCACATTGCTAACTTTCACCAACATTAAATGGTTTGTTCGCAACTACGGTTATAAAATTCTGCATGTTTTTCTACATTTGAGCGGTCGCCCTTTTGTTTTAGACGTTTCGACCTTGGTTCATTACACAGTCAAATGAGCCTTTGTACCGATTTTTGTCCAAATCGGGGCTATACTTTGGTTAGAGCGCAAGTCATGAATTTTCATCTAAAAAAGGCGCCAGTTTGTTTTCTTTCGTAAAAAGAAAATTTAATAACTAGCATGAAATTATTTTTCTAACAAAAATTGATGTAATTCAATAGAATACATAAAATTAAAACTTAGACATCGTGCAGTCAAAAAGTTAAAATAATGGATTCAGTAGGATACTGCCAAAAAAATCCTGCAAGGATGTGTTAATCGAGTGATTCGCCCCCATGAACTACTCGATAAATCAGCCAATGCACCCACGAACATTATTGACACATTACCCCCGAACTTACCGTTGGACTGTAATTCATCAGTTTTCTCATACGCCAAGATGATTGACCCTCAACTATAAACTCGAATCACTTGTCCTTCAGTCTCCCCATGCCTGTCTGCCATCGTGGACACTGCCCTGTAATAACCGCCGATCCCGCAGTGCGATACCCGACAGAGATAGGTCATCCCTTCACAATTGCGATCAGCTGGCAAGCGTTGTGGGATCGGTTTCTGCCACTGAACCGCCACTTGACGTTGGCAGTGAGGTGAGTTGGTTAACACCTTAATTTCTGCCACTGGACCGCCACTTGACGTTGGCAGTGTGGTGAGTTGATTAACACCTTAATCTCTGCCACTGAACCGTCACGGTGGTTGGATTCTCCTCTTCTAAAGTAGCTCTCGCCTGGGTAGGGCGGCGTTCCGCACAGGTTTTTTATTTATATTAAATTTTTATTTGATCCTATCATATAAACTTTTTAAATATAAATCTAAAACAAATGACCACGTCTACAATGGATCTTGGTCTAGATGGGCGGGTGGTTGCGAGTTGGCACCGCTTCCAACTGGATGCACCACTCTTAGTTGGGGTTCGTGAGTATTCGGTTGTAAGGACGAAATCGTCTCCCTTTTCGTGCGCGTCAATCTAGCATTGGCGTCCATCCCAATAGTTCATTCCTTCGGTAGGTTGCTCCGGCCGTCGACAGCTTTTATCGGTTCGATCGTTCATTTTCTCGTTTATCAAAAAATTCGCAAATGCGAAATTTTTTTGTAGTGGGCCTTTGTGCTGGGGAAAAAGAGCCCGCCTCACCACATCGTAACGCTAGCCTGCAAGCGCATTCACGCGTCCTCAGACAAGGCCAATTCCAGCGAGCAGACCATCGCTGCGGTCCTTTACGAACATTCCACCACAGCTAAGCACTACAAGGGTTAAGCATTGTTATTCACGATTGAATAAGAATTCTATTTACTTTGTAAGTTGGTAACACTATTCGTTCAGCCATGGTTCTGATAGAATGGTGGTTGGCCGCGAAACGCTTGTGAAAAAATCTGCCATTAAAGGCTACGATCGGTTTTTTGTGAGGTCCTTGTAGATCTCTTCATACTGATGTAAACATTTAACTATGTCCCGCTCGAACTGCAGAGCACGTTCAACATTTGGATCAGTTTCTAAGAATTGATTTTTAAATTTTACCCCTAATTGGATCCCATCGCGTATGACACTTGCATTGAAAACTGTCAGTTCGGTCTCATTTTCTTCGAAATCATCGGGAGAATTTGTTTCATTAACCATAAATATATCCTCCTCATCTAATTCTTCGTCCAACATAAGCTCAGCTATGGTGGCTTCACCCAAATCGGCAAAAGTCACCTCCCATTCTGTGCGCTGACTTCGTTATTTGCTAAAATTGATGGTGATTGTAACGGTACTCCTGAGCTGTCACTTTGAACTACGTCTAGCCATAAATTTTTTCCACCAGGTATTTAGCTAAATTTGTCTATACAGGTACGAGAGCTCCACATGCTTAACACAGTCTAAAATAGTAAACTTTTTCCAGGCATCCATCAATTCAAGGGTTGGATTATTTTCCATTTTTTCCAAAATGTATGTGAAGGTTTGTTTTATATAGAGCCTCTTGAATGTCGCAATGATGCCTAAAGATTGCAATAGGGATGTCGTGTTCTAAGGCAGAAATATAATCTGTATGTTTTCATGCTGAATACTATTTTGACCTGGCGCAAGAACTCTAAATGGCAGTCCTTTCCCGTTTAAATATCGTTTGACATCTGGAATAAAGAAATTGTGAAACCATTCTTTGAAGAGTTAAGTGCTTTTTTGTTGGCCATCCAATAAACATGAAGATGATTTGTGTTTATTCCTTTAAATGCACGTGTCATATATGCCTTATTGACGACTAATGGTTGCTGAATGACAATGTCTAAATTATTCGTGTTTATTTTCAGTTTTTGTGTTTTTTTCGTTACTTAGTTTTTGAGTTTCAGCTCATTATTGCTACATTTAGTGTTGTTGTTTATTTGTGCTAAAAATTAGGGTTAGGTTAGGCATACTATATGTTATGTTCATTATATTACGTTTAGAGATAAGGTTAAACGCGTAGGGTAGGAATATGGTGATAAAATCTTTTTGATATAAGATAAAGTTTTTGATTGGATTTTATTAGAATTATGTTATAACATATTAGGTGTAGGATCAAAGTTCACTGTTGTGTTAAAATTATAAATAATTTTAGGATAGTGTTGGTTGGTTTTTTCTCCTTTTTCCAATGAAATCATAATATATGCAATAATCTTAATTAATTTGAATTTGCTATATTTTTTTGATGAAATGTGTTTAACTAATAACGTATAAATTTAGAGAGCCATTTGGGCCATTAAGATTTTGTGTTGTTATTGTTTGGAATTTGCTTTATATTCTTTTAAAATTTATAACGATTAGTATTGAATAAAGCGCTTTTGATTTTGACTTTGACGACTGAAATAATCATGAAATAATCTCCTGAAGCGTTGCTGCGGAATTGCACCGTTATTCGACTTTTTGCCGCCTTGTGCCCATCTTTTTTGTGGGATTTGGCTAACTAAGTCCTTTTTGGTCCTTTTTTCCAAAATAATCCGAATTCGTCAGTTGAGGCTGTTTCACCTTTTAAGTTTGGATTATACAGGGAACGCCTTTCTTTAAATTTCTCAAACCATCCAGCGCTTGCACTAAACGGTTTGTTCTTTTCTGCTGGAGAAGACGATGGTAACTCAAGCCTAAGTTTTTCGTAAATTTGTAATGCCATGTTCGCGATAATACTTGTGTTTAGGGGTTTGTAAAATCATTTTACAAAACTCTACTAAAATCGCGTCCTGTCTGTCCGTCCGTCCGTGTGTCACACCACTTTTTCTCGCAAACTACATAAGCTAGCAACATAAAATTTTGCGGGTAGGTGTAAAATGACGCCCTCTTTAAAGTTTCATCACAAAAAGAAATTTAAAAGGTGTTTAAGGGGGTCTCCCCATATAGGGAAGTGGCCCTTGAACAAAAAAATTTCATCGCATGTAGGCAATATGGGTAACAAATGGAAGGTCTTGAAGATAACTTTTCAAAACAGTTCTTAAAATGGTAAGTTTTGCTTTGAGGAGTGCAGAGGAAGGGGAAATTTACGAAAATTTTGTGTCACCTTTGACCCGAAAATCTGAAAAAAAAATCACAGAGGTGAGGCTTTAAGAGTACAAGGGCAACAAATACCTCAGAAGTCGAAACTCGATCAACTTTGTTAACAATAGTACATTTTATAAATTTTAAATTTTTGCTTATAAAATCAAAATGGGACCCGTAAATTTTCCAAAATCTACAATTTAAATTTCACAATAATTGAACAATAAACAGCTAAGTTACAGCCGGTTGAATATTTAACAATTACAACAACATTAACACGTGATACGAGGGAGATACACGTTTGCAACGGAAAAAA
>OZ017740.1:146244795-146427295 GCA_963969285.1 Odontomyia ornata | reverse complement strand
AGACAATAATTTTTTGTTGGCAATGTCTCTTTTCTACTCCACAAAAGTCTTGGTAGAGTTGCAGAAAATGTCCTGTTATTTGTAAAAAGGGGAATCCCCCAAGTACATATTATCAGAGTGAGTTAACAACCGTAGGCCGGTGTCTTTAATATCGCGTCCGTATTCGTGGTGTATCTTTTATTTAATAAAATTTTTAAAAAATGAGTCGAAAGGAGTTGAGTATTAAGGAGCGTGAAATAATTATTAATCTGCATTCAAATCAGAGCAAATCATATTCTGAAATAGCTGAACTAGTGTTGCGAAGTCCGTCAACCATTCAAAAAGTGATAAATCGATTTAAGAAGGAAAATAGAGTGGAAAATGTGCCCCGAACAGGTCGTCCATCTAAACTAAGTGCAAAGGACAAGAGAAAAATTTCGCGAATGGTAAAACAAGATCCATTTCTAAGCTGTAGAAAAATCTGCGATGTTCTTGGAATTAATGATAAGAAGGAGGTTAGCGCAGAAACTGTGCGTAGAGCTGTCGTAGAAGCTGGATTTTCATCTCGTACGCCTAGAAGAAAACCTCTTGTAAGTTCCATAAACAAGCAAAAAAGAATAACATTTGCAAAAGCATATATTGACAAACCAATAACGTTTTGGGATAATGTTTTATTTTCGGATGAGTCTAAATTTTGTATATTTGGTGTAAATGGGCATAAGAGGGTCTGGCGAAAAGTAGGAGAAGCATTTAATCCCAAGAACACTATTAAAACAGTAAAACATGGAGGCGGTGGTGTTATGGTTTGGGGTTGCATGGCTGCTGCTGGAGTTGGAAATCTGACATTCATCGAAAATACTATGGATCAGAACTCTTATTTAGAGATTCCACGAAACAACATGAAACAAAGTGCAGCCAAATTAGGTATGCGAGAAGATTTCTTGTTTCAACAGGACAATGACCCTAAGCACACTGCGCATAAAGTTCGAATGTGGCTATTGTACAATACTCGCATGCTTGCTACACCGCCTCAAAGCCCTGATTTGAACCCTATAGAGCATCTTTGGAATGAGCTTGAGACAAAAATCCGAAAAAGAGTGATATCAAGCAAGGCGCAGCTTAAGGATGCTATATTGGAGGAGTGGGCCAGAATCAGCAGCGAATTTACTAAAAAATTGGTATATTCTATGCCTAAAAGACTGAAGTCAGTAATTCAGATGAAAGGATATCCGACAAAATATTAAGAAAAGTATAATTCAAATAACTATGCAAGACTATAATTACAATTTGTATCATTTTTCTTTAGGTGTACCATGACTTTTGTGGACTTCATTCATTGACTTTCCAACACATCATATGTAATAATATATTAATACGACAGAATTTTCGTTTTGTTTTACATGAATTTAAAGTGTAATGATTATAGTTGAAGTAATACCAAAAAAAATTTTATCACTATAGGTTTTTTAAATAAAAATATCAAACAATTTTCATGATATTTATCACTGTACCTTGACTTTTGTGGAAGAGTACAGTGTATATATATATATATATATATATATATATATATATATATATATATATATATATAAGTATATGTACATTATCTATATATATATATATATATATATATATATATATATATATATATATATATATATATATATATATACAATATATATATATATATATATATATATATATATATATATATATATATATATATATATATATATATATATATATATATATTGTGTCCAAAAAATAAGGTGACATTTGAATTTAAACTGCTCGCATCGAAGGATTTGGAGAATTATTTTTTTTTTAGGTTGGTAGTACTGTCAGTGACATCTATGTCAGATTTACATATCAAATTATTCATTAGTGTTTGAGATACGCGTCGTTTTGTGAGCTGATAAAAGTGAGTTTTTCGTTTTTAGCCATGTCGAAATTTGTTGAATTTGCATTAAATTTTGTTCGCGGAATCAGTTTTCTGCTGCGGATACGTTCAGGATGGTGCAGAAAGCCTTTGGTGATGAGGCTATGTCTAAAAAAATGTTTACAAGTGGTAAAGTGAGTTCCAAGCCGGCCGTGAACGTGTCGAAGACGAAGAGCGTCCTGGGCGACCATCAACCGCCGGGCCAAACAGTCAACAAGGAATATTATTTGAACGTTATGCGTCGTTTGCGTAACGCGATCCGCCTTAAAAGGCCAGAATTGTAGAAAGACAATTCTTGTTTTTTACACCACGATAATGCACCATCCCATACTGCACTCGTAATTCGTGATTATTTCGCCAAAAACTCAACCCATATCGTTCCGCAACCACCGTATTCTCCTGATCTGGCGCCGTGCGACCTCTGGCTGTTCAGCAAACTCAAAAGACCGCTCCGGGGACACCGTTTTGATACAGAGATTCAAGCCGCAGCGAAGACGGAACTGAAGGCCATCCCGGAAACGACGCGTATCTCAAACATTAATGAATATTTTGACATGTAAATTTGACATAGATGTCACTGACAGTACTACCAACCTAAAAAAAAATAATTCTCCAAATCCTTCGACGCACGCAGTTTAAATTCAAATGTCACCTTATTTTTTGGTCACAGTATATATATATATATATATATATATATATATATATATATATATATATATATATATATATATATATATATATATATATATATATATAATATATATATATATATATATATATATATATATATATAAATATATATATATATATATATATATATATATATATATATATATATATATAAATATATGTATATATATATATATATATATATATATATATATATTGTTACATGTACAAATAATTCTGCGAGCTACTGTCGCAATTGTTTTCACAACCATTAAGAACATCAACAAAATGAATTTACTCGAAACCACGAGAACACACCAAGCATGATCAACATTTGAAAGTGAGTCACTGCTCCATTCATTAAGCTGCTCGAATATACCAGATACCTCTCGGCAGAACATTCGCCAATGTACGAGAGGTGCATTGAACGGCTGGAGACCCTATATAAGGGTGAGCTGAATGAATGGGGGGATCGTTCATTAAAACCGCGATATTAAAAACTGCGATAGTGTGGAGCGAATAGAGAAGCGATATTGATCGAGTAATAGAAAAGTGATTTTCGTTGATTGTGAAGTGATTTTAGAAGACAATTGCGATAGAAATTTATGGACAAGTGGAAGTTAGACTTTTAATAGTGAAAATTAAAATTCTGAAATAGTTAAATAAGTGATTGTGCATTTTTAAGTAATTAAATAAACTCTTTTAATTTAATTTAAAAGACATTGCGTTTTCACTTTCCCGTAACATTAAAATTATTGGCCGCGAACCATAGCACGCGATAATATATACACTACCGGTCAAAAGTTTGAGACCACTATGAAAAAATATGAGAAAACAAATAAAAGTCAAGATATTTAAAACTTTATGGAAAACTGGATTTATTATCATTTTACACACAAGATTTAAAACTAAAAAAAGAAGAAGTCTTGACGAATACAGTGTTCTTAACAAAATACACACAAGAGAGTTTAAACAGATTTTTCGTCGAAATATCCTCCTTTGCACTTTATGACTTCTTATACTAATCTAGGCATGCGAGCAATTAATTTAACTATAATCCCTTGCGAGATATTATTCCAGCTTCCTCCAATGCATTCCACATGGCCTGCTGTGAAGATGGACACTGTTCCCGAACGTTTCGGTCGAGCTCTTCCCACAAAAGTTCAATGGGATTAAGATCGGGGCTTTGAGGTGGCCAGGTCATGTTTTCTAATACTTTTTCCGACTGTTTTTTGTCTAAATAGCTTCTACATAATTTCGAACTATGTTTTGGATCATTGTCCTGTTGGAAAATAAATCCACGGCCGATTAACTTTATTCCGGAGGGAATGGCGTTTTTCTCCAAAATTTCTTTATATTGCTCCTTTTTCATTATGCCTTTGATTTGGACTAGATTTCCAATCCCATAGCCAGAGAAACAACCCCAGACCATAAAAGATCCGCCACCATGCTTGACAGTCGGCACTACACACTGCGGCATCATCTTTTCTTCGGCGGAGCGTCGGACGAAAATTCTTCTTTTTGACCCGAACACTTCAAATTTTGATTCGTCACTCCAAAGAACTTTTCTGAAGTCTTCTTCGGTCCAGTCTCGATGGGTTAGGGCCCATTGCATCCGTTTCTTTTTATTCTGCGGTTTTAACAGAGGTTTACGCACAGCAACACGGCCAAACAACTTGGCGTCTCGCAATCGTCTTTGCACTGTAGACACTGACACAGGTTTTTCCCGAGATTTGTTGACACCTACACGAATTTCTGGGGCTGTCAGACGTCTATTCCGCTTGCTGGTCACCACAATAAATTTGTCTTCACTAGAAGTTGTAGCTCTTGGTCTCCCAGAGCGCGGACGATCTTGATTACTGCCGGTTTGTTTGTAGCGCACAATAGTGCGATGAACACAAGTCTTCGTTAACTTGAGTTGACTCGCTATCTGACGTTCAGATTTGCCTTCGTTGTGGAGAACAACGATGGCAGATCGCGTTTCAACACTAATTTCCGGACTTTTCCCATTTTAGAGATGTCTTGACTGTAGGAACCACAAGATCAGACTAACTTTGGATAACTGTAAATAACCAGACAAATGCAAGGTTAAAATAATAATTAAAAATATTTTGAGAATTTAGAACAATTGTATTGTAAGTTGATGTAAAAAAAAAGAAGCGCCAGCTGCGGTAATGAGGTAATAAATTTTTAACAATTGATCTGTCGGCCTACCTCTTCCGCGGCTAACATTGATGTTTGGATACAATGCTTGTTTATTGCCCTTTCCTTGGCTTCTATACAAAAGAATTAGCTTTTAGGCAATCTTTATGAACAATAGAATATGCAGGTGTGCAGATTACTATTTATCACCAATATTTTCTAAAATATTTACTAATAACAAAAGTTTTTATTAGTGGTCTCAAACTTTTGACCGGTAGTGTGTATATATATATATATATATATATATATATATATATATATATATATATATATATATATATATATACATATATATATATATATATATATATATATATATATATATATATATATATATATATATATATATACATATATATATATATATATATATACATATACATATACATATATATATATATATATATATATATATATATATATATACATATACATATATATATATATATATATATATATATATATATATATATATATATATATATATATATATATATATATATATATATATATAGGTGCGTAAAGTTAATTAGCTTGTATTTTTAACAAAATTTAATGAAATTTCAAGAATTTTTTATACAACGTTAAATTCATATATGGCCATAAAGCTATTCAATAAAATCGCCACTAGCAGCAATAACCTCTTCGACCCGGGTCCGCAAACGATTACATGCCCGAATCAAATGCTCCTTGTTCATATTGACCATAAGGGCATTAATAGCAGTCTTCAGCGGAGAAGTGGTATTATGAGGACTCTTATTGGTGTCACGCTCAACTACGGCCCATACGTAATAATCCAAAGGATTAAGGTCTGGGGAGTTAGATGGTCATAGGTTCGGTGCTATGTGGTCATGAAAAACTTGTGTCGCCATCGCTTTATGTGAAGGAGCAGTGTTGTTGAAAAATGTATGGTCTGCCTCCGCTTACATTGACTATCCAGGGTTTCACTACCGTCTTCAAAACCTCGATGTATGCAGCAGAGTTCACTCGAAGTCCTTAAGTAAAAAAGTGTGGTGGCATAACATGTCCTTCGTTGCTGACAACACCTAAAACCATAACAGTGGCTGGAAATTTTGTGTGTATAACAACAGAAACCTCCGTAGGATTTGAACATAGCCATCTGTCATTTCTGCGATTGGTCTTTTGATCTTGGTCAACATTGGTTACTAGTAACTTTTACCTATAAAGCTTTAGATCACATGCAATCATAAGTGATCGAAATTTACATTCGATATATGTAACTGGTAAATATATAATCTTAATACAATTGATTAACAACTGAACAAACTCATGACAAACCAATTGGGATAGTGGGATTATGCTAATCCATCCGGAGCTACAGTTGGCAGCTGGCGAGTGTGCCATTGAATGACGAAATCCCAAACATGTTTCATAAGTTTCTAATAATTGTACAGAATTTAATTGTACTACAGTAAATATAGCACGAAAAAGTAGGTTTGCTCTAAGAAATGACCTACTGGGATTTGACTTGAAAAATCGATAGGGGGGCATAAAACAACTTAACTTCAGATTTCCGAAGGGATCCCCCCCCCCCCCCCCCTGCTTTTGAGAAAATCCAAAAACATTTTGAAACGCGTTTTTCTCGGAATCTATGGGTTTTAGAGAAAAGTTTATTTAACAAAAAATGTTCAGGACACTGTTATCTACATTTTATCTCATTGGAGCAAAGTCGTCCGACTTAAACTACAAAAAGTAGGTGGCGCTAAAGTATAAAAAAAGTGGTTTTTTGGCGTTTTCAATAAAAAAAAATTATTTTTTTATAATAATGTAAATGGGAAAGTTGTTCGTCATAAAATTATCTACAATTTTTTTGTAAAACTTACCGTTAACGAGCTGGAGCTTGCCAAAGTGTAAAAGTCGTACATTTATGTGCCGCGCCGATGCGTGTATTCCATTCATTTTATCGAAACATTATTTTTCGATTAATAGACCGTAATGTTTACTTAATATTCTCATTTTTAACAATAATTTTGATAAACAATTAATAATAGTAACCTTTTAGTACTGCTTGTTGTAAACGGTCAACATTGAATCAAAACAAATGTAGCTGAAGGTAGTAGTAAAAGATTCACACAAAATGTGACGACTAATTTTTTTTTAATTTAAAATTCGTAACTATTTATTTATTAATTTCAAGCATTAAACTTTACATTGTGTGATTTTATTATGACAGTAATTTAACTGGGAATACTTGCAACGAATTTTTTCCCCGATGACGCGTGCTATTTCAAGAGTAAGTCTTTCTTTTTCATCTTTCACATTTTTCTTTCGAGAGGCGTAAAATGCATCTGACAGTAATTTTTGTCCAGCTTCACTTTGAAAAAATATGACATTTCCTACACCCATTACATTGGTCGTGATAATCTTATCCTTATAATGTTCCTGTAATCGTAATGTGACAGTGTGTATAGAAGGCTGATCATCTTCGGGAATTAGTTTAAGGAGGTCCTTTATGGCGAATTGACATACATCCCGATTTTCAGCGATGAAGGAAAAGATAATTTCCATGACTTTATCGACTTTTGTTGTTGGACGTCCAAGTTGTTGGCCACATTCATTATTCCGTCTTTGAAGATTTATATAACATTTCCTATGGTACCGAGCTTTCGCTTGTACCAAATCGACATCTTTTATCTTATCTCTAATAAGCTTACTTTGTTCATCCTTTCGGGGTGTTAACATCTTCATCAGGGTATCATGAACAGAAGATCCTTTCACTTCACAAGTGTCCTTTAAGAAGTTTTGTCCTTTGCAGCCGCATAGTAAACATACGTTTGGATTCAAGACTGGGACGGTTGGTTCCGACTCCGTTGATGGGCCAGGCTCGGGTTCATCGTTTTCCTCGTCATCCTTTCGAATTCTGAAAACAATTATTCTCAATTTAGCGTCAAAATAATGGACAGTGATTTAACACTAAAAGCTGGAGGGAACATTTTGTACCACTCTTTTCAATCAACATGGTACTTATTGTTTTTGTCTTTGTCTTGATTCCGCCCCGGCCTGCCTGTCCAGTGTTAATCACAGATTAACAAATTGACAAAAGAATAGAAAATTACGTAGCGTTTTTTTTTTCAAATTAAAAGTTTGCAACATGGGCTTCAATGCGCTTTAGTTTTGAATCAAAGTAGTTTTTAACAATTTATTGATTGCTTTATGCATTTGTTTGTCAAGTAAAATTTATAAAAATTAGCCGGAATGTAACTGTCTGTTATGTCTATTATTTATCAAATTAAAATAATTAGATTGCAATGAAATTTAAATACGTCTTTGTTTATTATTGTATAAGTACAGTTTTTGCGAAATTTAAAGTTTTTAGGGTTTTGGAAATGATATTCAAAACATGAGATCGCACACAATATTCAAAAGTGTGAAGCCTACTTTAAAGCGAGAATTTGGAGTGGCCTTCATTGTGGATAGGGAGTTCAAATCGCACATTATTGATTTTAAGGAAGTTAATGAACAGTTGTGTGCGATCCGTATAAAAGCGTGTATGCCCGTGCCGATGGTCTGGCATAAGTGTCAGCGAGCTATAAACAACACCGAGCTCAGCTAACTAGCTTCGCTTAACGACCGCGTACGCGTACTTGACGACTAGCATTTGCGGGATCATATGAGGCGGGTTCTTGTCGAGCCACGAAGCTAGACTACAAAATACTTATCACGCGTACTCTACTCTACAAGACGAACCGATCAATTTTTATTGTCTTTAGAAAAGTTCTATTAGGTGTCAATTAAGCTACTCTACAGTAATTCAATATTTTTTTGCCTCGTTAAAGTTAGCGGACACGGAGGCTTGAGACAAACGCAAACATTACACAAAAAGCAACCGTCACTTTCACAGAAGAAGGTCGTTGCATTACAAGGGGAATGTCAAACCTAAATATGTTAAAGTGGCTGAAGTGAACCACTCATCTCTGCCTAAAGGATGGAAACGACGGATGCAGTTTACTTTACATAAGTAAAACAACAAACTAAGCAGTTTCGACGGGGTGACCACCTTATCTCTTCAGGAGCAGCCACTCCTGATCACCACGGGGCTGCTCGACTGCTTATGTTTATTACAATCTAGCTAATAAATGTACATGCCCCGACCAAAGAAAAGGACGAAGAAAGGAAGGAAACGTTGTACAATCACCTGGAAGACCCAGTTGACTCATTGTCAAAAACAGTTCTGGGTGATTTCAACGCTAAGGTTGGCAATGAGCTATCTCATCGGAGAACGACTGGAGGATATAGCCTCCACAGTGAACCAAATGACAACGGCCAGCGCCTGATTGACTTTGCATGTAGCAGATATCTAGTCATACGTTCGACTTGCTTCCCATATCGACGCATTCGTAAAATGACCTATGATACCCAGCTCATTTCACGATGGTAACACACAAAACCAGATCGGCCATGTTCTCATCCAACAACGTTGGGTCTCGAGCATACTGACGGCCGTACAAACGAGGAGTCAATTGTAACTTGGATCATTATTTGATCAAATTAACCTATCGATGTCTTATGTCAAAGGCGTATTCGGTGAAGGCCACTCCCCAATAAAAATTCGACATCGAAAGGCTCCAAACGGCGTCTGTGGTCAAAAATTTCACGTAGACCCTCGACAACCAGCTGGCTCCCATCCTATCAGACGAATCGTTAAAGACGAGTAACGAGCTCTGGATGGAAGTGAAAGTGGCTATTAAGACCGTGGCAGAACAGGCGATCGGACATCAAGCCCGGCGCAAGAGAAATTATTGGTTAGATGATGAGTGCCAGAATGCGTTAGACGAAAAACATCAGGCATACAAAGATTACGAAGGTAGGAAAACAAGGATAAAGAGAGAACACTATGAAAATTTCACAAGAGTAGCGAAGAAGATAATTAGAATTAAGAAAAGAAAATACTATGACGACCAACTTAGAAGTATAGATGTAAGTCTAGCGAGCAACAACACAAGGCAAGCATACATAGTAGTGAAAAGCCTGAAACGTGGTTATCAGCCCAAAACCACGCTCTGTCGTGATGACATCGGCAATTCCATCGCTGATGAAAACAGGATTAAGATAAGATGGGCAACATTTTTCAAGAACTTCTTTTATCCTCCGTACAGCTCCAAATTAGTCCATCTTACCAAAATGACAATGACGTCGTCGGCGACCTCCCAAGTCTGCATCAATAACCAACTCACCGATGCCTTTGACACAAATATCGGAATACGTCATAAGGAAGGTACCTGTTGATACAAGAGTACATTACTATACATGTCGAGTCAAGTAGTAGCCTATGCGGACGACATCAATATTTTGTCATGGTCGTTAACAACTGCCAAAGAACTCTTCCTGAAACCCAACAGCGAAGCAAAACTAGTAGGGCTACAAATCAATGAGAATAAAACCAAGCTCCTGACGCAGTCGAGGAAAAATACCTCAACTACATAAAATATCACACTTGGTGAATATCGAAAATGTTAGCGATTTTGTGTATTTAGGCGCCAAAAACAAAAACGGGTAATGAAAGAGACAAAATACGCCAAAGAATACAGCTCACAAACAATTTTTTTTCAGTTTTGACGATCTTGATAAGACCTGTGTTATGGGTGTGAAACATGGACCCTAACCCAAGTATCCGCAAACATATTGAACGCATTTGAGTGACGGGTCCTCAGGCGTAAAATCGGAGCGAAGCTAGGACCCTAAGCCAAGCATCCGCAAATATATTGAACGCCTTTGTGCGACGGGTCCTGAGGCGAATAATCGGAGCAAAGTTAGACGGGGACCAATGGCGAATTCGATACAACCATGAGCTGTATGAAATTTTTGACGAGCCGGAGGTCTCAAAGATTATAAGACTGCGGAAACTGCAATGGGCTGGCCACATGAATCGTATGGACGAACAACGGATACCCAAAAAGGGTTTTCGTTCGGAGAACTGAAGGCCGCAGACCATTGGGGAAACCGAGAAAACGCTGGTCTGATTCGGTCGACGAAGATAGTTCATTGCTGCTCGGATTTCAAAATTGGAGGAAGCTGTCAATGGACCGAGACAGTTGGAGGCGCTATTTGCAGGATGCGAAGGCCCGAGAGGGACTGTAAAGCGGTAAAATCTAAAGTATGTGAATCTGCATTAAAAATTGTCATACTCGGCTAAATGTTATTTACCATCTACTTGAAATATTATTACTGATTTTTCTACCGGTATAGTATTGGATAGCTAAACTGAAATAAAATGCTGTAACGAATTTGCCTTTATATACCGTTGACAAACAATAATCACCATTTAAACTAACATGTTGTGAAATCAATTACCAAAACACCTATACGCAGAGCATAGTAAAATAGCATAATAATTGCTCGAATTTTACATAGATCCCATTGTAAAATATAATTCGAAACTGCTACACCAATACGAGATGTGAAACTTACCATGTCAACGATGACGTTATGTAATTAGTTGAACATTAAAGTGTGAAATTTGTTACTCTTTTCCGCGATACTTTAGAACTAATTTTATAGCCGTAAGGTGAATTTCAGCTAGAGTTGAAAATCATACAAATTAATTTTAATAACCTTAACAAAGCTAAAGCGGATGTTTCTCAACGTGTTTTTGTTACCTTAACATCATTTATGTGTTCATATATGGGCATCTGTCCATGTGATATGAGTAACCTAACTATGAATAATTTTTTTCAAATTTTAAAGAAAATTTCGTAGAAGTTTGCAAGTCACTGAAAAAACATAAAATCCAGGAGTGAACTAACAATTAAAAAATTTTTAATAATCAATAATTTCGTCATTGGCAGATAATGAAAATAATGGGTACTAGCAGTCACTCATGAGATGTGCAGAATGACTTGCTTGAATGTTATCATTTTCACGGGGAAATGTTAATTGTGAAAATTGATAAATTACAACACAAAACGGAATAATCAACGTAAGATAACCGTATATGGTGATCAATGTTTTGTTTTGGTGTGGCGTGTTAACGATTGAACAAAATTAAATTTGAAATTAATAATGTTATAATACTAAATAATTTTTACTAATCTATTCTACTAATTTTTATGAATGTTTGGTATCTTTAATGAGTCAACATCAGATTGAAATTTCTCTACCTTATTTTAGGCCATTATAGTCGAGTGTGAGTGGCGTAGTGGTTTGAGTGCTTGCCGTTTATGCTAATTTTCACAAGTTTGAGTTAAGATGGTGAAAACGGGAGACTCAAGAAAGGAGATATAGAAAACTTACTTTTACTCTATTTTAAACGGACGCCATTTTATTGCAACAGTCGTTATAGCATTCAGCAGAAATCGAATCAAATATATTTAAGTTAATCATCTTACGAACAGAGAGCTAGCAACGTATTTACTTTGGTAATTTCAAAACAATGAATTCTGGCAGCCGCTTCTGGCCGGGCTGTAATGTCGTTACGTTGCAGAAGGGTTAAAAATACGTTCTACTTTTGTCATAGTATCACTTCCGAAATTTCAAGAGATTAGTTTGAATAGTACTCTTTGTTTAAAAATTATTACCAAAACGTTTCCCTGCTTCCCTTCAAGTGGTGGCAGAATGCTGTAAAAGTTCATTTATAAAGTCTTAATTTTTCTACAGAATAATTAAAATCCATGTAGAAGACGGTATACAAAATACCAGAACAAAAACGCATCACTAAGTATCTGCCAGAACGAAAAGAGTTTCAAGTGAGAGTCACTGCAATTATTTGGTTGTTCGATAATTAATGTCGTATTTTTTTCATAGTTTTCTAAGTAAATTTATTTATATTAACAACAAACATTAACCTATGGTATATTATCCATTTTGTTGAATGACCTTTTACCATCTTTCGGTAAGTTGAAAAATTCCACTTTCGAAAAAGCCTAGATTTTTAGAAGCGAAGAACTGGTCCAACTCATTTTTAACAGCCTGATCGGAAAGAAAAAATTTACAATTCAAATGGTTTTGAAGGGAGCGAAACAAATAATAGTCTGATGGTGCTAAGTCAGGGCTATAGGGTGGATATGGCATTAGTTCCCAATTGAGCTCCATTAATTTTTGACGGGTTATCAAAGAGGATTGGGGGAAC
Organism: Odontomyia ornata; assembly: GCA_963969285.1. NCBI lineage: Eukaryota > Metazoa > Arthropoda > Insecta > Diptera > Stratiomyidae > Odontomyia > Odontomyia ornata. The sequence continues at coordinate 146,414,420 of OZ017740.1, read as the reverse complement.
TGGCGTTATCATAATGGAAGTTCAGGGCGTTTGTTCTTGATTTTTTTGCTCAATTTTGATAGATGACGACAGCAGATATTCGAATCCATAGTATAGTTTCTTGGGAGCAGCTCAAAGTAGACTATGCCCTTGTAGTCCCACCACACAGAACGCATAATTTTCTTTTGGTGAATATTGGCTTTGGATGTCGATTGTAGGAGCTAATTTTGCTTGGTCCATGATCGTTTTCGGACTGCGTTATCGTAAAAAATCCACTTTTCATCACCCGTTATGATTCTTCTTAGATATGGGTCGTTTAGGTTACAATTCAGCAAAGAGTTGCATATGTTAATGCGTTTGGTTATATAGATTTCCTTTAATTCGTGAAGAACATCCAGTTTGTTTACGTTACCAAGCTGTTGTAAGTGCAAGTAAACGGTTGAATTCAATATGTCGAGCTTCTCTGCTATCTCTTGAGTTGTCATGCGCCACACAGTCGTGAATTATCCAAATAAGCTGGCCAAAATTATTTCCTTAGAAACTAATGAATGAATAAACAATAAAACATCTATTTAAAGAAGAACAGAGATTTTTATATCATTTTATTCTATTTCTAGTTCTTTTAACAAACTTAACATTTCATTATGACACACGCTTTTTGATATTTTTGAGCTTTTTCGAAGGCTCTTTATATATGGGTCGAATGATATTAAAAGATCATGAAACAAGTCTTCCATTGTGTTTAATCGTGACATTTTATGCGTATGATATCTACGATACATTTTTATGTCTTCCGATAAAAGGCCGATAGGAACCATTGCATTTTTTATTACAAAGTGTCCATGCAGGAAAACTTTGTGTATAGTGGTAGGCATTGGCTACCAAGCATAGTTCTTCGGATAAAATACTGCGGTTTTTAGACTGCATGTTTAAAATTTTTCTCCATCAATGCTCTAGCCGCTGTTCAGTATCATCAGTATAATCCAAGCTCTATAAATGCGGTTTTTATTTTAAGTAACTTAAGACGAAATCTCGTATCATTGCTGCTACCAAACTCATGTTTTGGTTTATCTACTAAGAGCCCTAATCGTTATTTAAATTCTCCTTTGATTCTTTTCTTTTCCATTGCAACAATATTTTTGTCATTGGTACTTCTTGCTTGCCACTTAACACATCGTTCAATAAGTCCCGATACTAACAACGAAAACATTTTTTTTTTTTCAAAAATCATTTTGATTCATCAATGTAATCTCTTTTTAGGGTGATAAAATCTTTCCAACGTCTTTCCAATATTTGTATATCATGTTTATAGAAGGATTTATCCTTTGCTTCAAAATACGCTTCAGTTTCGGCAATGACCTCCTCATTCGAGCCAAATTTTTTTCCCTGGAGCATTTTTTTGAGATCAGCGAAGAGTCAGTAGTCGCTGGGGGCTAAATCTGGAGAATACGGGGGGTGGGGAAGCAAATCAAAGCCCAATTAGTTCAATTTTGCCATTGTTTTCATGGACTTGTGGCATGGTGCATTGTCTGCAATCGCGGCACCCACATGGAAAAAACCTTTTTCATGCTAAATTTTTCATGAAGGATTGTAAATACGTTTCCAGATTATATCAGTGTCATTTCTGCAATCTCACGGATCTTCACTTTGCGATTTTTCACTACAATTTTTAACACTTCACTCACATTTTCCTGTGTAACGGCTTCCAATGGCCCGCATCGTTTGTGTCCGTACGACCACGTTTAAACTCAGCATACCAACGACAAATCATTGGTTTCGATGGAGAGGAGTCCGGGTAATGTTTTTCAAGCCATTGCTGGGCTTCTACGGTGTTTTTACCCATTAAAAAACTATGTTTTATCAACACGCGAAACTCGCTTTTTTCCATTTTTCAAACAAATTACAGTGACTTTACTCTAACCTCGATAACTCTGCTGTATGTGATCCGATCGACTTGAAATTTTTACACGTTTCATGTAAAGGTTCGCACTCTATGGAAACGTGGCCAGTTTGGTACTTCTAGCACCATCACTGGTTTAGTCTCGGGACTTATTGTTAATAACATAATTCAAGCTTATATGATAGATGGAAACACCATTCAAAAAATGGAATCCAACAGTGTAGAACAGGAATGCCAAAATCTAGATGCTGTTTGTTAAAAGGTCGCCTGATGCACTGTTTGGGAGTGGCTTCGCACAAATTGCATTTCATATTTGAAGAAATTGGTTTCTTTACCATCTATTATGGTTAATGCTAATTTGTGTTTAACAAGGAAAGTTTGTCCTTCAATTTCTACCTTGTCGGGATTAATTGTTTCACTTGGTTCGAAAAATATTCGGCTTCTTATTTTAGAACTTGATTTGTTTCTGCAATAAACTGTAGTCGTATTGGTCTATACCAGCGAGGAGATGATGGTTGGGGGTTTTGCCACAGCAAAGCTTCTTGAATATTTGAGTTCTCATTAATCAATTTTATTGGGAGAAGGTATGTCACAAAAATAGAAGAATCTGTAGCAGACAGATCCTCAAAGCTTTGTTTGTATTCTGACTGCCCAGATGTACCATCAAAACCCCCTTTGCTAATTATATATTTATTATTTAAATTGCTAACCAATGGCAAAACTACTTCCATCAGTGATTTAAAAAAACGATTCGTGGTGTAGTTAAGCAAATCTTGAAGAGGGACTTCAGCTGTAGTTTCGGATACAGTCAGATATACTGGATAGCACATTTTTTAGCTTTGAGGATGGTTTTCTAGTTTGGATATAAATGGGAACCTGAATCCTGAGCATTACTTCTTATAAGATTCTATTGATATTTGTTAATTTTGCGTTGATAAATAATGACAATACCTTGTCGCCTGACATTGTTTCAGTTTTTGGTCTTGAAGATACTGTTTCCGTATATTTTCTGGCTGCATTGGGTTCAATTGAAAGATCTTTCAAAATTCCGCTAGTTTTACTGCTTCCGTCTAATCTGCTTTTCATTTGAGCTGCATACATCAGGGTCGACAAATCTGCTGTCTTTCGTTGGTCTTCAGTTTTTCTCCGTTTGCTTCGCTCACTACTTTCATTAAAACTTTTCGCTGGTCTGCCAGATCAGACCCGCCTAGTTAATTTTGGAAAGTCAATAAAGTTGTCTAAGCATTTTCTGTATTCACTTTCAACGTTATTTCATTTGACGATTCGCGATCTCGTTTGATATTCGCAAATGAATTTCGAAAGTTTCTTTTTGATCAAATTCGATGGTTTACCCACTAAATTCACAATTTCGCACACTTATGACACTAAATGTTTATATTTTGTTTTTTGTCTGCACCGCATCCTTTGTAAAAAATATAAGATTGCGTCGACTGAATGATTGCACAACGGCCATACCGCTTCCTAAAAAAAAAACACCATGAACATGAATCAAAGTCCCTTTTTTTCGTAGTTAGCACAACATACCAGCACAAAAACTTTTTTGAATCTATTAGCTGACACTATGGACTTTATCTAGGATTAGTTAATATAATGGAATTCACTGAAATCACACACATTCACTTTAACTGATTGCACTGTAAACTTAAAAAAAAGGGGTTCTACTTTAACATGGATTACTTTAATAAAAAAATCAAAACGAAAACCTAAATAACTATACACTGATTGCCATTTATCGCGGGGAGCGGGCTTCATTGCTAATATTAACGGTTCTATGAAAATTAGTTATAATCTAGGAATGGAGCTCACCCAGCGAAATCTAAAGATTATCTGCTTTCTAAATGAATCGAACATTCATGTGAATGGTATCGCGACAAGGATGCCATCTTCATCTCAAAAAGTGTATATTTAGTAGCGCCAACTATCCGACCATTTATTAAACAAACATATATCGTTTTACCGCCACCTATTTAAAAAGCCTTTTAGGCCAAGTTTTGGGGAATTTTCACCACTGTGCGCCGGTTAGTTTCGTTTCACGCTTTTATTGCATCTTGCAAATCAAAATTTCCAGAACAAAAGCGAGTAAACCAACGCTGACACTGAGGTTCAGTAGACAGTTCTCATCATAAGCTTCACACAATTTCTTTCGAGCTTGCAGCGCATTTTTGCCGTTTCGGAAGCAAAAAAATAAAATATGCCGATAATGCAATCTCCTATATCGTAGTTGTTCCTTCTCTTCTTCAAGTTCGTCCCGATATTTTCCAGAGCAAATCCGTCTTAAAATTTTCCTACGCAAATCGTCTCCAGCTGTTTCCAAAACTTCCAAGTCCGTCTCGATATTTTCCTGGATCTACGTTTGTCTCGTACAATTCAATTCATCCATCCAAAGGAAGCCGACGTCATTATCATTTTAGTAAGACGGACTAATTTGGCTGGGATACCAAAGCAAAGTATTATTTGGTATAGTACATACATTACGATCAATACTGTCGTATGCTTGCTTAAACTCAACGAAAGTTTTGTGTACGTCTATGTTGAACTCCTAGCATTTCTCAAATACCTGCTTGGCTGGAAAATTTGGTCTATCGTCGATCTACCTGCTCTAAAGACACCTTGATACTCCCCAATAATACTGTTGTCGTATAATCCGATTTTATTTGCTAAGATCTTTGGAAATATTTGGTACGCCGTACAAAGTGGGGATATACCTCTATAGTTTTCGCACTGTAGCTTGTCACCTTCTTTTGCAGATAGGGAATATAATTGATTGGCTCCACTCGTTCGGCTCCATTTTAATGAGCTCCACTGGAATCTCATCGATATCCGGCGCTTTATTATTCTTTTGGGCTTTGATGGTCGAACAAACTTCATTCAGAGTTGGTGCGGCCAATGAAAGCCCTCCGGGAATATCTATAGGCTCCGACGTTCTGGAGCTGTGCGGAGGATTAAGGAGGTTCTTGAAATATGATGCCCATCTTTCCTTAATCTTGGTTTCATCAGTGATGATATTGCCGATGTTGTCACGGCAGAGCGTGGTCCTGGGCTAATAACCACATTTCAGCCTTTTCACTACTTTTTAGGCTTGTCTTGTGTTGTTGCTCGCTAGACTTATATCGATGCTTCTCAATTAGTCACTTAATTCAAATGAGTTTATTTGCTACTCTTCTGAGATTGCCATAATGTGTTTTCCTCGTCCTGGTTTTCCTTCCAAAGTATTCTTTGTACGCGTAATTCTTCTTTTTCGAACGCATTCTGGCACTCATCAATGAACCAATCGTTTCTTTTACGCCAGGCTTGATGTCCGATCGTCTGTTCTGCTACAATCTTAATCGCCGTTTTCACTTCCACCCACAGCTCGTTGCTTGTTTTCAACGATATGTCTAATAGAATGGGAGCTAGCTGCTTGTCGAGGATCTCCGTGAAATGTTTGGCCACAGACGCCGTTTGGAGCCTCTCGATGTCGAATTTCTGTAGAGGACTGAACTTCGCCGAATTCGCCTCTGACATTCAACATCGATAGGTTAGTTTGATCAAGTAATGATCTCAGTGATAGTTAACTCCTCGGTATCTACGGAGGTCAAATATGCTCGAGTCCCAACGTTGTTGGATCAGAACATTATCGATCTTGTATTGTGTGTTGCCATCTGATGATATCCGGGTCATGTTAGTGTTACAATTACTTGTTTTATTACAAAAGTTTCAATGGAGGTACCATTTTTTCAATTGCAATTTTAAATTAAACTTATGATTCGGATCAGCTGGCTCCCTCCTTTTTTTCCTACGATGGGGCCTACATGTTCTTGATCCCCTGTGAATGCATCCATGATCGTCCTGATTATGTGGTCACATGAGTTTTTATTTTTTTATTTTTGCAAAATTCATATACATTGCTCTTATTCTTTTCTTGTCAGATAAGAATCAGAATGAGCTATTTCTGCCAGCATAGCTTGCGATCGGTAAGTGATATCGACTTCAAATTTTTTTTGATCGGTAGAGAGAACCTCAGAACCTCTGTCTTTGGCGCTTTGAAAAAAAATGTTCAGTCGAAGTCAATCTTCCGTCGGGAAAACTCTAAAATCGCGATGAGTGCCATTTACGCAAAGCGCTTCTAGGTCGTGTTCCTTTGCACACCCTACAGGATCAAAAATGAACTATTTAGTGGCGGCTGAATACATTAAAAGTCTATATTATTTGTCAAAAAGTGGGTTTAATGATTTAAAGAGTCAAAAACCGTCGATGACAAATTTGACTCATTTGGAAGGCGCTTCCCCTCAAATACGCCGAAAATTTAGTGGAAAGTATGCTTCGGAGATGCCAAGCAATAATTGATGCTGGTGGTGATTGGACTCACTATTAAACTGAAAGCGCGTCACCTCAGAATGTATTTAATGTATGTATAAGTCAAAAACTGTTGTTAAATAAACTATTTCAAAATAATCCTGGTTTCGCTCTTAATGAACAGACTGTAGCGTATTTTACCACTGCTACTTTTGTTGCTGCCGCTTTTGATGTTATTTCATGCTCCGCCTGTTGAGTGGCTGCTGCAATATCGCCCCTTTAAATAGGACGTGGCCATAGTGTATTGTTTGTTGATGAAGATATTTATTTTGAGTTATGATGACGCTCCAAGTGGTAATTCTTTTGCTTCCCCTTCTGGCGGTCACTACTAACTACTTAATCTTTTTTTTTCTTTAATACAACTATGTTAAACTCGGATCAATAATTATACATAATAATTCAATTGAAGAACTCCACCCTAGACGATCCCAAGCCCATTTGAGAAAGGAGGAGGGACCCCTTGTTTCCCCAACTCACAGCTTCTATGACATTATCCCAAACCCTACATTGAGTTTACTGGCTCCCCAATAATGGGTCACTAAATTCCGAGGAATGCTATTAACTGCAAAAACATCTACAGCTCTGCTGCTAAATCCTACTTACACCTCCTTTATGGGGACGTAAAAGGGTGAAGCTGAGTCTTCCGCTCCTGACAACGTAATCGAAAGTATTTACTAACCATGCCGCCGGAATGTAGGTTAAGCGACGGGCCATCCCTGGAAAACCCTACATTGTTTCGAAACCTGAAACAAAGCTTTGGAATTGATTGGATCCATGGCAACGACCTCGTAACCGAAAAATGGACTATGGAATTAGATCTTGGAATGTGACACCACTGTTAAGGGCCTTTTACAACAGGCCAGTCAATATAAATTAAACATACTCGCATTGGAAGTGATATTCAATATGAACTGAATTGGAAGTCATATTCAAGATATGTATGAGATCGCACGCAATATTCAAAAGTGAGAAGCCTGCCGGAAAGCAAGAATTCGGAGTAGCATTTATTGCGGATAGGGATTCAAATCGCAAGTTATTGATTTTAAAGCAGTCAGTGAACGAATGTGTGCGAACTGTATCACAGCGAAATTCTTCAAAATTTGGCTGGTAAACATAGATGCCCCAACCAAAGAAAAGGACGAAGAAATGAAGAAAACGTTCTGTAATCATCTGAAAAGACTAGCCGACCCATTGCCTACAAACGACGCAAAACTAGTTCTGGGTGATTTCATCGCAAAGGTTGGCAATGAGCTGTTTCATCGGAGAGCGGCTGGAGGATATAGCCTCCACAATGAAACGAATGGCAACGGCCAGCGCCTGATTGACTTTGCATGTAGCAGAAATCTTTTCATAAGTTCGACTTGCTAACCACATCGATGCATGCATAAAATGACCCGGGTGTTATCGGATGGCAACACGAAACCAGATCGACCATGTTCCGATCCAACAACGATGGGCCTTGAGCATACTTGACGTCCGTACATACCGATAAAGCAATTGTAACTCAGATAATTACTTGATCAAAATAATCTATCGATGTCGTATGTCAAAGGCGTATTCAGCGAAGATCAGCCCTCTACAGAAATTCGACATCGAATGACTCCAAACTTCGTCTGTGGCAAAAAAATTTGACGGAGATCTTCGATAACCAGCTGGCTCCCAATCAGACACATCGCAATTAAAACCTTGGCAGAACAGATGATCGGATATCAAGTCTGGCGCAAAAAAAAATGATTGGTTCGATGATGAGTGCCAGAATGCGTTAAACAAAAAGAATCAGGCGTACAAACAATACTTACATAGAAAAACCAGGACGAAGAGAGAACAATATGAAAATCTCAGAAAAGTAGCGAATAAGATAACTAATAAGCATACAAAGTAGTGAAAAGCCTGAAACGAAGTTTACAGCCCATTAACACGCTCTGCCGTGATGACATAGGCGACATCATCGCTGATGATAACAGTATTAATAAAAAGTTGGATAGACAGAACTACGCTCATGTCAAATGGGTTTTGTACTCAACCTACAATATGCATACACCAATAATGAATAAACTCAAGAAAAACTTTAATGACATCTACAACAAATACATACTCTCTTGAAAAGGAAAGCCATTGTTACTCCAAGCATTGACTGAATGAAAACTTAAGATGTTTTTATTATTCATTTTATCTGGAAATAAGAAGAAAGTACAGTGTCTTTTTCGTTGGAAGGTCCGGAGAACTTTCAAATGGCTATTGCTTCGTAAATGCGATTTAACTTTATTGAAACTCCCAGACTATAAGGACCTTTTCTTCGACCATTTAAATTTAAGCTACCCATATGTATTCATTTACTAAAATATTACATTTACAAATTCTACTATTATTAACAAAGTTGAGTGATTGCAACTTCTAAGGTATTTATTTTTGTTGTTCTCATAAGAAACTACAACGAGGATTTGGCCACCTTTAAAATGTATGTTTTTATCAATAGCCTGTACTATCAATGCTGAAGTTGTTCATGATTTTATTCAAATTTTTCGGTCCACAGGTATCCAATCGCGAGGGAGGGGGGGACACCAATTTTTGGTGTTCTTCCGCTTCCTCTGTCTACCACATCATATATATTGCAATTTTAATAACGGATATTAAGAGATCTCTTTGATACCCTACTCGACTTTCTTTGGTGAAAATTTTTTCTAGGGGCTCACATCCTTATATGGGGAGGCCCTACTTAAAAGCCTTTGAAATTGTTTTGACTAACCAGAAACTTCTGACCTGTTCACAAAATTTGATGACAGTAGCTTCCGTAGTTCCTGAGATAACTAGCTGTGACGCACTGACGGACGGATAGGTACCGATATTAGTAGGGTATTGTAAAAATTTTTTTTTAACAGAACCCTTAAAAGATTGGCACCATATTTCACTAATATTTTAAATCCTCCGCACCGCCCCAGAATATTGGAGCCTATATATATTCCCGGAGAGCTTCCATTAGTCGCACCAACTCTGAATGATGTTTGTTCCACCATCAAGGCCCAAAAGAATAATAAAGCGCCGGGCATCGATAAGATTCCAATGGGGCTCATTAATATGGTGGCAGAGGTGTTCAGAAAGCCATCCGTAAAGTCATCCAGCAACAAGAATATATACTGAACGAACGGAGCCAATCAATTATATTCCCTATCCAAAAAAAGATGACAAGCTAAAGTACGAAAACTATGGAGGCATATCACTACTTTGTAAGGCGTACCAAATATTTTCAAAGATCATAGAAAATAAAATCAGATCATACGCCAACAATATTATGGGGAAGTATCAACATGACTTTAGGGCAGGTAGATCGACGATAGACCAATTGTTCACAGTCAAGCAGGTACGTGAGAAATGCTGGAAGTTCAACCTAAGTGTGCACAAAATGTGGGTGAAACCAGTAATGTAAGGGACGCACTACGTCGAAGAATACAGCTCGCAAATAAAAGACGGGTCCTGAGGCGAATAATCGGAGCGAAGCTAGACGGAGACCTATGGCGAATTCGACTCAACCATGAGCTGTATGAAATTTTTGACAAGTCTCAACAATGGAAGATTGCTGGAGCTTCCATAGGCTGGCCACCTGAATTGTATGGACGAACAATGGATACGCAAAAAGGTATTCGTTAGGAGAACTGAAGGGCGAAGACCAGTGGGGAAACCGAGGAAACGCTGGTCTGACTCGATCGACGAAGACAGTTCGCTTCTCGGATTTCAAAATTGGAGGACGCGGTGGATGGACTGAGATAGTCGGAGGCACTTGTTGCAGAGGCTGTAGTGCTACGGAGAAGAATTCAATCGAAAATAATTCCAAGTATTAATTACTAACAAGGATGAATTCAAATCGAAAATCTATATTATCTCCATTGATTTAGGTCGTCCCTCAGCTGGTTGTAGTGTCATGCATTATTTGAAATTGATGCGTATTACATACTGCGTTGTATATTTACTAGTTTTGGCTAGAATTCTGAGGCCGAATAGAAAGTATCGTAACAGCTGCCTGACATTTTTTACTTCAGATGTAAAGGCTGCCTGATGGAGGTACTTGATTATTTTGGCAAAGTCTTTGAAGAAATTTCGGTAATAGGTCGCTAGTCCAAGAAAACTTCGTAATTGTCGTTTGTTGCTCCATTTTCTCCAGATTTGTTGATACAACGTGTTCCAACATATTAAACTCGAGCTGACAAAAAGAATGCAGCTTCCTCTAAATCCTCTTTATCTATTTCTACCTGCCAGTGCCAAGGTAGAGAGAAGAAAACCATTTCATTAAGCTACCTGTAGTCGACACAAAAACGAGTGCTTCTATCCTTTTTCTTTACCAGAAATACTGGTGAGGGCCCTTGTAACTTATTTTTTTCCTTCGAAGCGCTCCAACTGTATCGGTCCATCTACGGTATCCTTCTTCGTAGCCCTACAGCCCCTTTCGGGCCTTCGCTTAGAGATAGTTAGAGTATCTCATTGTCATGATCTAATGTATCGGCACTTCACAAGGTGATGTGATCATTATCACGCTTTGGCCGTGTGTCCGTCCACCCAGCTGCGATACGTTCTGATTTTAAACTAGCACGTATCATTACTGAACAGGCTTCTAGTCCATCCGAAGAACCACTCGAACTAAATCTCGTTGATGCCAACGAAACTTGAACCAGAGACCTTCGGCTTACGGGCTTAGTGCTCTAACCACTAAGCCACGCGGACTACTAATAAGGTCTTTTACATTCTCATTATTCCGAATTTAGTAACTGGTAGACTGTTGACAAAGTAGTCTGTGTGGTCTAGTGGTTAGAGCATGAGACGCATAAGCCGAACGTCCCAGGTTCAAATCTCGTTGGTAAACGACGTGATTTAGTTCAGGGGGTTTTATTTATTTATTTATTTAGAAAATCCTATTTACAGATTTACTTAATCCAATTACAAAATAGGCGAAAATAAGGAAAATACAAAAACAAAATTAAAAAAGAAGGCTACGTTAACCATTAATATTGAGAGCATTCCGTACTGTTGATTTAAAAATTCGCAAAGAATGCGGTGGAGAACCAAGCTGAAGATTATTGTAGGCTCTTATAGATCGCACCAAAGGCGAGTACAGATACGTGTCGGTTTTTGCAAATGGAACGATAAAGTGATCGGATGATCGTGTCCTCAATGGCGCACGTGCATGAATGCATTGCATAGGTCCGATGCTAAGAGGCCTCTGGAGAGCTTAAAAAGGAAGCATAAATCTAAAAATTGTCTTCTAATGTCGAGGTGGGATATGAAGGAAATTTAGACGTTCACTGTATTAGCGATACGAAAGGTTATTTTTATATAAGACAGTGCGTGTGAACTTGCGCTGGATTGATTCGACAGCTTTCGATAGATACATAAATGAAACGGGGTGACCATACTTGACAGGCATACTCCAGAATGGAGCGAACCAACAGGATGAAAAGGCGAACACAGGTATGAATACTGAATTGGCGATGCTCTAGAGGTTATGTCAGCTATATGTACATTAAATTTTAAATGTGTATCCAGTATAACACCTAGGTCTTTATAATGATCCACCGTAGATAGCAGTGATCCGTTAATTGAATACGCATTGGCAAGAGGCGTACGCTTATTGGTGAAACACATATGCAGACATTTGGACACGTTGAGAGGAAGGCGATTCATAGAGCACCATCGAAAGAGGGAGTCTAAATCAGATTGAAGGTCACTACAGTCCATTAGTGAATAGACGACTTTAAAGATTTTTAAATCATCTGCGTAGAGCAGACGTCAACACAGTTGGTAGATCATTTATGAAAACATTAAATAGAAGAGGGCTGAGGATTGAACCTTGAGGTACTTCAGAAGAAGGAGAGAAAACGTACGAAGAGCAACCACACCAAGTAACCGATGAAGAACGATTTGTCAGAAAGGAGATAGCCATGTAAGAAGAGGGCCAGAGAGGCCAAAAACCTCAAGTTATGGTCTACCATATCAAAGGCTTTGGCGAAGTCCGTGTAAATCACGTCCATTTGCTGACCTTCATCAAGTGAAAGGGCAATCGCATTGGTAAATTCAGCCAAATTGGTTACCGTTGACCGTCCCTTGGCGAAACCATGCTGCTGTTTAGCGAAGTCATTGGAGATTGCATCATATATTCGGTTATGAACAGTTCTCTCAAAAAGTTTTCCAAAACACGAGAGTAGGGATATAGGCCTGTAATTAAGTGCTAAGCTACGGTCCCCTGATTTGTGAATTGAAAAGATGTTGGCTCTTTTCCAAATTGCTGGGAATGTCCCTACAGTCAGGCTGATATTAAATAATATTGACAAGGGTAAGCTTAGGAATGAGGACAGCATTTTCACAAAAAAGTTCGGGACTCCATCTGGGCCCGAACTCACGTTAACATCAATGGAGTTGATTATACTTTCGACTTCGGAAGGTGTTGTCAAAATGGTGCTCAAATGAGAGGAATGGTTAGTTGGGAGAATGGGTAAGGGTGACGAAGATGATTGTAAAACAAAAGCAAAATGGTCTGCAAATATATCGCATATGGCCTGACCAGCAGACGCTTGTTTCCCATCCAGGCTAACAGAGCTAGGTATATTTGAAGTGGATTTGAGGGAGTTGACATATGTCCAGAAAGATTTAGGATTGTTTGATTGTAAAGAGGCCTGGATGGTGTTAAAATATGAATGCATTGCGCGCTTGATGACCATTTTGGCATTCTTACGTAGTTGTTTAAAAGACGAGAGATACGTCTCTGAACCGAAACGCTGTAACTTTTTACGCGCTATGTCTTTTAGCTTTAAAGCTTCTGAAACTTCTGCTGTGAACCAAGGAGCATTCTTTTTGCGAGGAGGACGCCTACGGGGAACGAAATTCATTATAATATTATTAAGTTTATTATAGAAGGCAGTGACAGCATCATTGACATCAGTAAAATGAGAGAGAAACTGCCAATCGATCTCAGAAAGCTCTTATTGAATAGCTTCATAGTTTGCCTTGTAGAAGTTGTATCTAGAAATAGCTTTGTTATTCCTATGGCGTGAGATGCAAAGCGATAGTTGCATTTCAAGTGGAGGATGTTGAGAATCTGGTTTGACATAAGGGGTTGGTGATTGAGGAACTGAGATAATGCTCATGGGATTGTTAGTAAAAATAAGGTCCAGCAATCTATTTTTTAAGTTTGGGAAATAGTTTTTCGGACAGACTACGAGTGTTCACTCAGTGGTGATATGTACTGATTTAATCAGATCATATCATAGCTGAGCAGATACACGGGAGCATAGTACTGACCAAACCAACTTCCGAAAAAATCAATACGGTCATGAAAATTAGATACTCTGACTATCTCTAAGCGAAGGTCCGAGAGGGGCTGTAGTGCTAAAAAGAAGAAGAAGACTGTAGACAAATTATAAGATTGGCAGAAAACGTTTTCAGAGCTAGCATTTTACTCAATCAAATTAAAAGATTATATGAAAACTTTCAAAACCCTGCAAAGCTATTATTTTTTTTAGTTTAATTTACAATTTTCATTATAGGAGTGGTTACAATGCAGGATCGTATCGACTTGAGCGAATAACAGAGACAATAAGTCTGTATTTAGTTATAACCATTCTCGGTTCAATTTAAGTGATTGCAAAATTTCCAGCAATTGGCAGATGTTTTTTTTTGTATGTTATGAAGTTCAAGTAAATAAAAATGAATCGTAGCCAGAAGCTCATCACTTCCTGCTTCAGTAGAGTAGGCAATTCTGGTAGGAACAAAGCGACCGATGAGGGTATTTCAGGATGGTAAGGTTCCAGCAAGTAAACCAGCAAGGAAGTATTTCGAGCGTTCGGGTCAGGCTCGCAGTGTCTTTTCGTTTGCCTTTCTTTACATTTTTCTTTAACGTAGTTTGTGGGATCCTGTATTAATGTAAGTTCTTTCTGACACCGCGACAGCTTCGGTAATCGATGACGCGAACGTGCTTTTTGTTTCCTGTGATCGTATGATGTATCGGAAAGAACATTAACGTTCAGTGAGTCGTGTTAAATAGCTGCGCGTCAAAAAACTCGGTCTTTGTGGTGGCCGAGTTCATTGTAATTCGAGCAACAAGTTTACTCTTGGTCCAGTTCAAGACCAAATTCCTCGGCGAACTAACTAGTCTGTGAGCAACCCTCAGACGAATAAGAACTGGATGGGCTAAGCTCATATAAAACGGATAGGAGACCATGCGAACGGTTTCTGCTCTCTTACAAAGGATCTGTCTGTCATTTCCTCTTCCTCTGCCTCTTGTCGCTCACTTTCTTGTTCCAGAGGCTCACTCAATTGGATCTGGCTGTCAAGTTGACATCCAAATTGAACGCCAAAATGGCAAATTGCAAGTTTCGTCGCGAATTTTATCCGAAAAAGCGATCCCCCAGTGCCCCCGGCTGCTGTGAGTCCCTTTTATTTTTTAGAGCTGCCCGAGCATAATGTGCCACATGGTTCTATTTGTCAACCGATTCGAGCATCACCGCGGCTATATTATCCGGGTTGAGCTCTTCCGTCTCCCTGTAGAGTTCCCTTCGCAGCCTGACCCTTTTTGTACACGAAAAATGTGTGACAGGCATTGTCCTCCTCTCCTGGGCAAAACCGACTATCGGGGGACCGTGAATTCCCAATCTTGTGCAGTTAAGACTGAAAAACCCATGCCCGCTCAAAAGCTGGATCAGATAGAAGTAAGTCTCACCATGCCTTCGATTTAGCCACGGTCTCACATCCGGGATCCCTTTCCCTTCGTACAATTGACCCAAGACTGCTGCCAATCGTTGAGCGAGCGCTGTCTCTCCTCGCGGACAACCATCTTCCTCGCATCCTCGTTTCGGCGCAGGTAAATAGCGCGGCGATCTCTAGCAAGGAGGGCGACAGGTATCACGCCTGCAATAACTCTCGCCGCCGAGTCAGAGACTGTTGGATACGAAGATGTACCTGTGCCAAACGTTTTCGATATACCTCCTTGCTGAGAGCGTCGCCCCATACCTCTGCTCTCATCAAGAGGCGTCTTCTTGATGGGCTGGGTCCCCCTACGTTAGCCATAAGTCGACTCAGGGCCGATATTCCCGAAGAAGCCTTCTCAGCCGTTGCCCTGATTTGCTCAGAGAAACTCATCTTCGATGATTCGATTTGTATGTCTCCAGTACTGATCATCCTTACTCTAGGGACTCTCTTTTTTTGTGAAGATGACCACTTCGGGTTTCTCCAGTGCTAAACTGAGCCCGCGAGGAGTCATCCAGTCCCTCACTCGGCGCATTAGCATACCTAGCCAAAGTTGCGCTTGTTCAAAGGTGCGTCCAGCGACCAGAGCCGCAACATCATCCGCATAGCCGACCAGGCGCGACTCATCTGGCATCTCCAGTCTCAGTAGCCCGTCGTAAGACACGTTCCACAGGTCCGGACCAAGGATAGATCCCTGTGCAACACCCGATGTAATTTCCATCCTTCGTTGGCCCTGTGTCGTGTCGTAGAGCAGGCTTCGGTCCTTTAGGTAATTCCTCAAAAGCCGCATTAGATATTCTGGAACTTGAAAAGGGTTTTCCAGCGTATTCAGAATATCCACCCATCTAGCGGAGTTGAAGGCATTCCTGACGTCGAGTGTCACCAACAGGACGATCCGTCGCTTGGTGCGACTATATGCCTCTGCTTTTTTGGACCGCGTCCACCACCTCTGCAATCGCATCAATGGTAGAACGTTCTGCTCTAAAGCCGCACTGCCGAGGAGATAAGTCCTCAGCAGCACGAATCGCGTCAGTGAGTCTTCCCTTGATGAGTTTCTCTAGCACTTTCCCAGCCGTGTCTAGCATGCATAACGGGCGGTATGCAGACGGTGATTCGGGATTTCCCTTCCCCTTGCTGATCAGCACGAGCCTCGCCACCTTCCATCGTACTGGGAAAACCCCGTCCCGTAGGCAAGCGTTGAATGTGCTGAGAAGCAAGTCAGGACAATGGTGATAGACGAGCCGCAACACCATCTGGACCTGGAGCCTTCCTCGCTTTCAATGAGAGGACTGCTTCCTCCAGTACCAGCTGTGTGAAGAGTGGGCACTCGACTGCTGTTTCACCATGGACAGCGTAAACACGGACTGGATGGGTGGGGAAGAGTCCCCGCACTACCGCGTCTATCTTTTCCGCGTGATGTATACAAGGCTTCCGTAGGGCACCAAGCTTTCGCATGACCAGCTTGTAGCCAAGGCCCTACGGATCCTTGTTCACATTGTCCACTAGGTCTTGCCAGCAGCGAGCCTTGCTACTGTTGATCAGTTTGCGAAGGCATTTCCTGGCCGACTTATATGCTGCCACCCAGTTGTATGCCTTGTCACGGTTCCGCGCCCGTTGAGCCTCACGTCGAAGCTTGTAACACTCAGTTGACCACCAGTACACTGGGGGCTTGCCGTGCCGGGGTCTTCGACGGGGCATAGAAGCGCTTCGTAATGATGCTCATAGTAGAGTTCACCACGTCTTGAGCTGCCAGTTCTTCCGTCCCTTCCGAAGCTCCCTGCAGCGGCTGACGTGCTGTGAGCACCTCGACGAACCTCTCGACGTCCATCATTTCGATGTTCCATCCAGTTGTAGAAAGCCGAGAGCACGGACGTCGGGAGACAATACCACTTATCTCAAGCAGAATGCACTGATGATCACTGCCTGAGTAGTCCTCTAATACTTTCCAGTTGTGTATCCTCCGTACTCAGGACTCCGAGGCGAATGTCACGTCCGGTATGGTTGCCTCACAACCAATACAGCGGAAAGTCAGCGTATTTCCGGAGTTTAGTACGACGAGGGCGGTCCTGGCCGCCATTTCCAGGATTCGTTTTCCCCGCGGATCCATCTGAGGCATGCCCCATTCGATTGCTTTAGCGTTGAAGTCGCCCCCAACGAGCACTTTGTCCTCTGCGTTCGAGACAAAGCCTGAAGCTTGGCTTGGAAAGATGATATCGATTCGATAGGCATTAGGTACACACTAAAGAAGGTGGTCCCTGAGTACCGAACCCACACGAAACCATCCCCCCGTCCACAACTCTCCGCTGGAAAGTCACTGTTCCGAGCCCAGATGGTGGCAGTACCAGTTTCATCAGAATACCATAATGCAGGACTTTTATTATGGTGTTGCTCACTCAGCCGCAAGAAGTCGGCTTTCATGTCCCTCGCAAACTACTCAAGCAGATTTTGGGCGGTTTAATTGCGGTGTAGGTTTAGCTGCAGGATGCGGGTCATCGGAGTTCTGATTTTGCCTTGGCTAGGGCTTCCTTGAACTCCCGGCATTTTCCTGATCCCAACACGTGTCCAAAATCGGGTTTTGGATCAGCATCCTTGCAAAGAATACAGTGTGCCTCCTTCGTACACTCTTTTCTTTTATGTCCCATTTCACCGCATTTGTAACACAGGAACTCCTATCGGGTCCTTTGCATACTTGTGTGGTTTGACCATAACCATGGCATAACCAAGGCATCCGAGGCATCCGATATTAAAACTGTCAAAAGTGTTCGCGATCTGAATTAATTCCAAGTGTTCAAACATTCTATTGTGGTTTGTGATTCGAATAACTTTAACGTGTGACACTGTGAAATAACTTTACAATTTCAAAGTGAAATGTGTAGTGCCTTCGTGTAAAAATTATAGTCGGAAAGGTGCCTTCGTGTTAAGTGTTTCCTTTCACAGATAAGTAATTAATATGTTAATGTTTTGCATGTTTTCCTCATAATGATGAAGGTTTTTCAAATAGGAAACAAATTTTTAAGGATTGTATTAAAATTTGTTTTCATTGAGCAGTAGCCATGTTTGCTCTCTCTTAGGTTGTAAACTAGAGCGCAGGGGTTGTTTTGACCACATGGTCACGTGGTTGTCCACTCCAGTATTATTTAATTACTCAATGGAGCAACTACTAAAGTAGTAGACTGTCGTGTGGCCGAGCTGTTAACTATGACGGTTCGTTACCACTTCTGGGGTCGTTTGCAGGGTTGGCTAAGATGTTCACAGTGGGATCCTAGCAACGGTCGAAGCAAAAACGTGAAGTTCATTACAAACTAGAATTTGTAGTGAAATTAGGTTCTTCAAAGTCCGTGAAGGACTGCAGCGATGGTCTGCTGCCTCGGCAGCAGACCATCGCTGCATCGCTTCACGGACTTTGAAGAACCTAATTTCACTACAAATGGCCCCACGTTGGGCACCATTTGTAGTGAATAAGTAAATTTCAAAGTCCGTAAAGGACTGCAGCGATGGTCTGCTGCCTCAGCAAAAGAAGGTGTCAATATCTGCGGAGAATGCCCTTGTCTGGGGACGCGTGAATGCGCTGGCAGGCTAGCATTGCGGTGTCGTGGGGCGGGTTCATTCCCCCAGCACAAGAACCCACTACAAAGAATTTCGCATTCACGAATTTCTGGGGTCGAACAAAAGCAAGGCGACTGAAGTCGCAAAAATTGTAGGCAACCATACTGAGAGAAAAAAAGGACTTGTTCCGAGAACAAGTGAAACAATAGTTAAAAATATTCCGCCTTTAGTAGAACCTTCAAATAAAAAAAAAAAAATGAAAGAAAGTATATACCCTTTAATTCTACTATTTATTTTAAATTTAGTATACAATTGTTTCGTTCTCTACTTGAGAACTTCCTCAGTACTACTATTCCCTAAACTATAAGTGTACTAATATTTATACTAAACTCATTAACGTATTAATATGAATCTCTAATTACATCTAATCCCTCACTTTTACTTAATCTTTTACTTAATCTCTAATTACCTGATCCTTTACCATTCAAAAATTTGTTTTTCCTTAATTACTACTTAACTACCTTCATTATTTTGTAAGCTTGAATAGCCAGGTGTATCCGTTACCTGGGTCGCCGTTCCAAATGTCCTGCGTCTTCCGATTGAATATCTCCAAGCTTTCTGCTACATCAAGCTTCCATCCGTTTTTAACCGTTTTCAGCATGCTTACGTTGTCCGCAGTGATGTCATGTTTTTCAAGGACTATATGCTCTGCTACTTTTGATTTGAAGTTTTTTGCATCCTGCTTTTTGTTTTTGTTGACTGCTTCCCTTAAGTGTTCATTCCATCTGACACCTAGTGATCTCCTCGTTTGTCCAATGTAACATCCATTACATTTCGTACACGATACCTTGTAGACTCCACTCCGCTCCATTTTGGGAATGGAGTCCTTGGTTGATCCAAGCAAGTTCTGTATTTTTGTGGTATAAACTAGGTCGATGTCTACGTTCTTCATAGCCCTCTTCATTGTTTCCGTCCTTGAGTCAAACGTTACAACCAACCTCTTCCGTTGCTCAACTTCCGCAGTTAGCGTTGTGAGCTTTTTATTGAAGATCTCCTTCGTTCGTTTGGCTATCAATTTGGTGACTTCATCCGTAGGGTATCCATTCCACTCGGCTAGCTTATAAATGTGGGACGTTTCTTTTTTCAGGCCTTCCTTATTCAATGGAAGCGTGAGCATTCGATTCACAAGCCAGCTAAATGTCGCCCATTTTTGCTGTTGGCAATGGTTCGAAGTGAAAGGAATTATCCGCATGGTGTCCGTTGGTTTGCGGTATATTTCGAATTCCAATCCATTAGCTCCTCTACATACCATTACGTCAAGGAATGGTAGCCGCCCCTCCGACTCCAGCTCGTGGGTGAAACTGATGTTGTTGTGGATTGAGTTGATCGCCGTGAGAGTTTGCTGGACCTGATCCTCTTTGATGATCGTGAAGATATCGTCTACATAACGCACCCATCGATGTGGCAGTTTACCTTCTTGTGCTAACTTCTCCTCCAAAAATGCCATAAAAACTTCGCTTAGAAACGGGGAAAGAGGGTTTCCCATTGGAGCACCACGTGTTTGCTTAAAAAATTCTCCCCTAAAGGTGAAATAGCTTTCACCCATGCAGAGTCTAGCCAGTTTCAAATACATTTTGGCTCGTGCTTTCCATTGTTCTCCTGATCATTGTATCAGAATCCACTCCTCAAGTAACGTAAGTGCTTCTTTGACCAGAATACTGGGAATATACGAGCCGGGCCACAAAAATACAGAACTTGCTTGGATCAACCAAGGACCCCATTCCCAAAATGGAGCGGAGTGGAGTCTACAAGGTATCGTGTACGAAATGTAATGGATGTTACATTGGACAAACGAGGAGATCACTAGGTGTCAGATGGAATGAACACTTAAGGGAAGCAGTCAACAAAAACAAAAAGCAGGATGCAAAAAACTTCAATTCAAAAGTAGCAGAGCATATAGTCCTTGAAAAACATGACATCACTGCGGACAACGTAAGCATGCTGAAAACGGTTAAAAACGGATGGAAGCTTGATGTAGCAGAAAGCTTGGAGATATTCAATCGGAAGACGCAGGACATTTGGAACGGCGACCCAGGTAACGGATACACCTGGCTATTCAAGCTTACAAAATAATGAAGGTAGTTAAGTAGTAATTAAGGAAAAACAAATTTTTGAATGGTAAAGGATCAGGTAATTAGAGATTAAGTAAAAATACTTTGAGGGATTAGATGTAATTAGAGATTCATATTAATACGTTAATGAGTTTAGTATAAATATTAGGACACTTATAGTTTAGGGAATAGTAGTACTGAGGAAGTTCTCAAGTAGAGAACGAAACAATTGTATACTAAATTTAAAATAAATAGTAGAATTAAAGGGTATATACTTTCTTTCATTTTTTTTTTCAAGTGAAACAAGTAAAAAGGGGCGGACTTGGGGTAACTTCGTCCTTACCCGGAGAGGCTCATGGCCCACAAATGAGAGAGGGGCAACCGGGTGGTGATGGAGCCCCCGCGCACCCACCCAACCGGATCAAAATCCATAATTGTTGCAGTGGCCAGGTACTCCTCTTCTGAGTGGAAAACTCATAGAACTTAACTTGCATGAGCCTTCCCATCAGAAGAGAAGTACCCCGGTGACCAATTTATGCCATAGAATTATGCAATTCGATTACATAATCATATGTCATAAAGAGGCACCTTGCTTGGGCCACTCAACCCGCGCCGTCACCTGAAACAAAGAAGGTTAGTGAGTACCCGGCGGCTGGCTCATATTTTATGGGGAAAGCCTGCCACCGTACCGGGTCCTATACCCGGTCAAAAGAGTAAAAATGGAAACACCGATTTTTTTTAAAGATTAGCACTTCATTGTATTGAATAGAATAGAAAGAAAAATTGTGAAATACAGATTGCGGCGAATGTATTACAGCTTTCAATACTATGTGTACTCATACGTGATCATATAAGCTAAGCAAAATCGAATTTATGATTGCAATGGTGTAGTTTCTGCATATGAGATTATTATTAGTATTTCGGCTTTATGAAACTAATTGCCATAAAAATTTGTAGAAATTATTTTGATTATTTGTCTGAAACGAGCCATTACATTTTAATTTTTGTCCTTTTAATTTGTAAACATGCACCGATGTGGCATATATGTGGGAATTTCATTTTGAAAATAGTAATATTAATTTTTCATTGCTCATCTATTTATAATGGAACATGCATTCATTATTTTTCCTCTTAAAAATATGCACACCTGTTATTGAGATTGCATTATGGATACTTTGCAATGCTTGAATGTTGAATTCGAAATATTTGACTAATTGTTTATTTTAAAAATATCAATGCGTGTATTTATTGAAGCAAAAATTTGAAATGAATTAAGAAGAGTAGACCTGATGATTATGTTATATCGAATGTGTAACAATGCACGAAAATGTTACAGTTATTATGACCTTAAACTCCAACAGCAAATATTGTCGATTAAATTTTATCCAACCTCGTCTTACGAATGATTTTATGAAGAAAGTGCAATCAACGAGTTTCGATTTGTTAACATATATGATCATTTGGTACTGATGGTAGTTCTCTGACATTTGCCTGAGGTTGCTATTAGGAATTATTGCATATTGTTCAACAACATGTTGAGCAATTCATATTTCCCAAATGAGTGGAAAAAGGCTAAGGTATTTCTGATCTTGAAGAAAGGAAAAGAATCTTCATGCCCGAAAAGCTATCGCCCAATCAGCTTGCTGCCTAACATCAGCAAGGTGTTTGAAGTGATACTCAACAGAGCATTAAACGCCTACATTGAGGAAAATGAGTTGATACCGAATTGCCAATTTGGTTTTCGTGCCAGGCATTCAACCACACATGCAATAACGAAAGTAACCTCAGACATCTGTTGGAATCTAAATGATAGACAATGTGTTGGAGCATGTCTCATTGATATGGAGAAAGCCTTCGATACGGTGTGGTTAGATGGACTGATTTTTAAACTCCTTCAGGACAAGTTCCCCAGACACCTTGTCGCCGTGATGTGCAATATGTTATACGGGAAATCGTTTGTTGTAACTGATGGAAATCTGACGACAAGGCGCGAGTTCAAGGTCTTGAATTGTCTACAGCAGGGAACAGTTATTGCGCCTCTACTCTTCTCAATCTTCATTCGCAAGCTATTGAACTGCTTTGATTTTAACGTCTCGCCAACACAATCAATGGTAGCGTTTGCTGATGATCAGATCATCTATACGGCAGACCGAAAAGCTACAATAGCTCAGAGCAATCTCCAAAAAATGTTCAATGATGTACAGCTGTACACTGACAATTGGCGAATGAAAATCAATGCGCAAAAGTGTGAAACAATCTTGTTTCGGACAACGCTGCAGCGGGTCAGTCAAGACCTGAAACGTAATTGGAAAGATTTTCACATCATGGCTGGTGAGGGTAGTCTAGAACGGGTTCCACATAAATCCTGTGTTCGATACCTCGGTGTTTCTCTCGATCAGTATCTGTACTATAGTGAACATGTGAAAATCATGCTCAGTAAGGCACTTAAAGTAGTCATGGCCCTTCGAAAACTCTTTCATTCCAGATACATTGATCAAAAGGTCAAAATTATCTGTTACAAGACACTGATTAGACCAGTTTTGACATATGGATGTCAGATCTGGTACAACCAGAGCGCTAGTACTATGGAAAAACTAAGAGTTTTCAAAAGGAAATGTCTTCGTGCATGTACTGGTTTGTACAGAAAGCCTGAGACGGATTGGAAACATTATATATCGAATAGAAGAATTTATCAAACTGCTGAAGTGACGAGGGTCGATATCTTCATATTGAAACTTCTTCGGAATCATATCGCAAGATCTGTGACTGTGAGTGAAAACCCTTGGATTTCACAGCCGTTCCACCCTACAGACGGGTATATAGCGACTTGCCTCGCTACTGGCTTCATTCCTCCAGAAGCATTCGTGTATTTGGACATGAATCGATATGTTTTTGATTCTGACGGCGTCCCAGTCATATATCACATATATCGACGGGCCACCGATAGGAAGATAAAATATCCTCCTAATTTGAGTTCACGAGACCAACGATTTCAATGGAGATACTCATTTGCTAGATTTGTTGAAGCTGATCGAGTTGAGACGGCGCAATCCAGGTATTGGTGGCTGAATGACAATGTCTAAATCATTCGTGTTTATTTTTCAGTTCTGGTGTTTTTCGTTATTTCGTTTTTTGAGTTTCAGCTCATTATTGCTACATTTAGTGTTGTTGTTTATTTGTGTTAAAAATTAGGTATAGGTTAGGTCTATGTTATGTTTACTGTATTCCGTTAGAGATAAGATTAAACGCTTAGGTTAGGAACATTGTTACAGAATTTTTTTAGTATAAGATAAAGTTTTTGATTGCATTTTATTAGAAATAAGTTACAACATATTAGGTGTAGGATCAAAGTTTCACTGTTGTGTTTAAATTATAAATAATTTTAGGATAGTGTTGGTTGGTTTTTTCTCCCTTTTCCAATTAAATTTTAAAAATATGTAATAATCTTAATTAATTGAATTTGCTATAGTTTTTTTTATGAAATGTGTTAATGATAACGTATAAATTTAGAGAGCCATTTGGGCCACTAAGTTTTTTTATTGTTATTGTTTGGAATTTGCTTTATATTCTTTTAAAATTTATAACGATGAGTATTAAATAAAGCGCTTTTGACTTTGACTTTGTACGCCGCCTTGTGGCGGATAAACACGCTGTTTGTTTGTGAACATTATTCACTG
Source organism: Odontomyia ornata (assembly GCA_963969285.1). NCBI lineage: Eukaryota > Metazoa > Arthropoda > Insecta > Diptera > Stratiomyidae > Odontomyia > Odontomyia ornata. Next base: position 146,390,124 of record OZ017740.1, on the reverse strand, counting down.
TGTTCCGTTTTCCTTATTGATTTACACTTTCATTTTCCTACTTTGTTTCCTTTAAGAATACATTCCATACATTTTCACAGTACTATAGCTTGAAGGAAAAACAATTAAAAAATTATTTAAAACGTTAGTCAGAATTTAGAACTGATATAGTTTAGAATCATTGTTCAAATAAAAGTTGATTATTAATTCATGTCAATATCAGTTCAAATAAATGCTAAAAATATTTGTTTAATATTCTTAATATAAGTTTGAAATCAAGAATAAAGAAGGACAAGTTAATAAAATGTTTTAAGGAATAAATTAGGAATGTCTGGTGAATATTCAGTATATTTTCTGCAAAAGCAGAATATTCTACACTTAAATAATTAGAAAAAAATATCTTCAGACCTTCTGTAGTGTTTGCGGATATAAAATGTCCGTGCAGGACTGCTGCCTTAGCGAGCGAAAAATCAATGCTCAGCTGGAACGGCCAAGCAGCTAGCGTGGCGGCATCGTGGGGCGGGTTCTTCCCGCCAGCGCAAGGACCCACTACAAAAAATTTACGATTACGACTTTTCGGGCGGAGATCCATTCGACAGGTTGGTAATAACTGCCAATCCCGCGGATCGATATTCCGCATAGATCTGTCACCCCCCTATACAAATTTCCCAGCCAGTTGATAAGGTTGGATGACAGACAATCGCTTAAGTTCATCCGTCGGATTGAAGAAAAATTTTTTTTTGTCGGACGAGAATTATTTAAGCTTCTTGCCAAGAGTGTTTGGCATCAGATATTTTGCATGCATGCTGAAACCAATACCGATTCCCGAAATCACAACAACTAGCGTAAGGGTAGCGGAGATGTGGTCAGACATGCGCTTGGAAGTTTCGGCTGGTTGATAGTTATACAAAACAGTTGTAGCCGGGGAGGTTTCGCGAATTCGTGGGCATTGCGAGTGAAGCAGTACGAAAAAAGTTATCCGAGAAAGTTCTAGCACAAGAGACATTGTGGATCGGACTTTCGAACTGGTGTTCTGACGTTAGAAGGAAATTTGCGCATGAAAAGCCCAGATGATGAGTTTATGCATTAGTGATTGTTTGAAGTGAACGAAAGGGAAAGGTGCCCAAAAGCAGTATGCCTTGATAAAGTAAAGTAAAGTAATAAAAATGAGCAGCGTACTGGTGTTTCCATCTCTTTTTTGGAGGTGGCCATAGAAAATATACGATAGTAGTGCAACGGCACTGAGATATATTATGGAAAAGAAAAGCAGATAGTTGCTGCATATATTACATTAGACTCTTCAGCAGAACAGTTTAAGAACATACACCACTGTGAATGTATAGATATAGTTTTGTGTAAAAGCGTCAAATCATTCCGATACCAGCAGAATAGCTCAAGATGAAGCCGAGGTTATTCTTCAAAGTGGCCTCCGTAAAATAGACTGTATCATTTTTCGCCCACCGAAGTTCAAAACAATTTGATTACTGCTTGAAATTATATCCAAACGTATTGTTTTTGCGAAAGATCGAAATGTAAACAGAAAATTTGTACAACCGGCCAATGGTAGCATTGCACGTCACTTCGAGTATACTCTAAATATATTCTCGATTGAAGTCAAATATGTGGATTCAATTCTTTCCACAATTCAACTACGATTCGATGATTCCGAATTCGCAAGGTCAAAGTCAAAGTCAAAAGCGCTTTATTTAATACTCATCGTTATAAATTTTAAAAGAATATAAAGCAAATTCCAAATAATAACAATCAAAAAACTTAATGGCCCAAATGGCTCTCTAAATTTGTACGTTATCATAAACTCATTTCATCAAAAAAAAAAACTATAGCAAATGCAATTAATTACGATTATTACATATTTTTACAATTCAATTGGAAAAAGGAGAAAAAACCAACCAACACTATCCAAAAATTATTTATAATTAATACACAACAGTGAAACTTTGATCCTACACCTAATATGTTGTAACTTATTTCTAATAAAATACAATCAAAAAAACTTTATCTTATACTAAAAATACTATAACAATGTTCCTAACCTAAGTGTTTAATCTTATCTCTAACGGAATATAGTAAACATTACATATACCTAACCTATACCTGATTTTAACAAAAATGTATAACAATACTAAATGTAGCAATAATGAGCTGAAACTCAAAAACTAAATAACGAAAAACACCAAAACTGAAAACAAACACGAAAAATTTAGACATTGTCATTCAGCCACCAATACCTGGATTGCGCCGTCTCAACTCGATCAGCTTCAACGAATCTAGCAAATGAGTATCTCCATTGAAATCGTTGGTCTCGTGAACTCAAATTCGGAGGATATTTTATCTTCCTATCGGTGGCCCGTCGATATATGTGATATATGACTGGGACGCCGTCAGAATCAAAAACATATCCATTCATGTCCAAATACACGAATGCTTCTGGAGGAATGAAGCCAGTAGCGAGGCAAGTCGCTATATACCCGTCTGTAGGGTGGAACGGCTGTGAAATCCAAGGGTTTTCACTCACAGTCACAGATCTTGCGATATGATTCCGAAGAAGCTTCAATATGAAGATATCGACTCTAGTCACTTCAGCAGTTTGATAAATTCTTCTATTCGATATATAATGTTTCCAATCCGTCTCAGGCTTTCTGTACAAACCAGTACATGCAAGAAGACATTTCTTTTCGAAAACTCTTAGTTTTTCCATAGTACTAGCACTCTGGTTGTACCAGATCTGACATCCATAGGTCAAAACTGGTCTAACCAGTGTCTTGTAACAGATAATTTTGACCTTTTGATCAATGTATCTGGAATGAAAGAGTTTTCGAAGGGCCATGACTACTTTCAGTGCTTTACTGAGCATGATTTTCACATGTTCAGTATAGTACAGATACTGATCGAGATAAACACCGAGGTATCGAACACAGGATTTATGTGGAATTCGTTCTGAACTACCCTCGCCAGCCATGATGTGGAAATCTTTCCAATTACGTTTCAGGTCTTGACTGACCCCCTGCAGCGTTGTCCGAAACAATATTGTTTCACACTTCTGCGCATTGATTTTCATTCGCCAATTGTCAGTGTACAGCTGTACATCATTGAACATTTTTTGGAGATTGCTCTGAACTATTGTAGCTTTTCGGTCTGCCGTGTAGATGATCAGATCATCAGCAAACGCTACCAATGATCGCGTTGGCGAGACGTTAAAATCAAAGCCGTTCAATAGCTTGCGAATAAAGATTGAGAAGAGCAGAGGCGCAGTAACTGTTCCCTGCTGTAGACCATTCAAGACCTTGAACTCGCGCATTGTTGTCAGATTTCCATCGGTTACAACAAACGATTTCCCGTATAACATATTACACATCATGGCGACAAGGTGTCTGGGGAACTTGTCCTGAAGAAGTTTAAAAATAAGTCCATCTAACCATACCGTATCAAAGGCTTTCTCCATATCAATGAGACATGCTCCAACACATTGTCTATCATTTAGTTTCCAACAGATGTCTGAGGTTACTTTCGTTATTGCATGTGTGGTCGAATGCCTGGCACGAAAACCAAATTGGCAATTCGGTATCAATTCTTTTTCCTCAATGTGGGCGTTTAATGCTCTGTTGAGTATCACTTCAAACACCTTGCTGATGTTAGGCAGCAAACTGATTGGGCGATAGCTTTTCGGGCATGAAGATTCTTTTCCTTTCTTCAAGATCGGAAATACCTTAGCCTTTTTCCACTCATTTGGGAAATATGAATTGCTCAACATGTTGTTGAACAATATGCAATAGTTCCTAATAGCAACCTCAGGCAAATGTCGGAGAACTACATTTGGAATACCATCATTACCACATGATTTCTTGTTGTTTATCTTGCGAAATATGAAACACAAGTCTTCATAGCTGACAAAATAATCAATAAGATTCAAGCTCGGTATGAGGTCAGATGTTAATGTTTCATTGAAATGAAGAATTGATTGGCCGTTCAGGCTTGATTTGAAGTCGGAAACTTTTGCTTCAACGACCTCTGAAAAAATTTCGTTCCCTCTCTCAGGGTTTGGTAGATGAACCAATTCAAAATGTGTTCCAATCAGGGCAAGTTTATCCAATCCTTCACAAATAATCCTGTTTCCATTTTTATCCGGAGTCGTACTATCAATTTCGATATCGCGGATATGCGAGCAACTCAGTATCCTGCGGATACTGAGTTGACACTTTTTTTCGGATCATGTAGTGAAATATGGGTAGGATAAAATGTCCGTACAGGACTGCAGCGATGGTCTCCTACCTCGGCGAAAGAGGATGATGGGATCCGCCGAGATCGGCCTTGCCTGAGGACGCGTGAATGCGCTGACAGGCTAGCATTGCGGTGTCGTGGGGCGGGTTCTTTTCTCCAGCACAAGGACCCACTACAAAAAAATTTCGCATTCACGAATTGAAAGGGTCTAATACGAATCGACTGGTGTCGAGGCCGAGGTAACCTACTAAGGGTTGAAATTGCTTACAGCCGGTAACAAACTGGGCCGGGAGAAAACAGACGGACTTGAGCGCAGACTTCGTCGTTACCGACGATACTAATGGCCCCTAAATAAGAGTAGGGCATCCAGGTGGAAGCGGTGCCCCCTCGCACCCTCCCAACCGGATCAAGATCCAAATGTAGACGTGGTCATATATTTCCCATTTAAGCGAAAAACTCATACAAACATTTTTATGTATTTTTCTCTTAAATGAACGTGGCCACCTTATGTTTTAGATTACGCGATGGAATACCATAAAAGGGCACGCGAGCAGAAGGCCACTCTACCCGGGCAAGAGAACCTGTAACGCATAAAAAGGGGAGAGCTCGCCCGATGGCTAGCTCATTATAGTGGAGGGTCCAGCCAACGTGGCGGGTCCCATACCCGGTCAGGTATTTAAATGAATGAAAAGACCGGGTGTATAGTTTTCGATTATCTGTCCATTTTTGTTGCCTCTTTACTTTCATAATTTCAGTGGTCAGCATACATCGTAATTAAATAGTTGCGTCGTTCTCTTCTGTAAGATTTATTTTCTCTAACCATGAATTCAAACTTTCATGTTTTTTACTTTTTTTTAAAAACAATAATTTATAATAGAACCTTATCGTACAATTATGATTATTACAAACTGAATTTTATATGCTATTTCATTTTTTTTTTGTTTTTCTGTGGTTTTTCTTTTAATCAACACATTTAATTTTATAGCTATCAAAACATACATAGATATAAATATTTAATAAAATATAAAAAAAGAGAAAACAAACAGTGTACTCACCTACATCTTCGCCAGGCGCCCGCTGATGATATGGTGATGCTAAGGTTGTTAACTATTTGTCGAAATTGCTCTATTATATAAAAAATTCACTTGGACTAACTTATTTGATTAAATTTTAACTTATTATTATAATTATAATTCACTTGAAGACGTTACAGACAATTCACGCAATTGGGCGAATAACTTTATCTTAAGATGAATAATAATAAAAATTTGAAAATGTGTGACGTGATAATTCTCATTTATTGCCGGTTTTTCGAAATCTCGAATGTCCAATCCCGTTGAACGACACTTGAGTGCAATTCGACTGCAGAGCACTACTTCCAGAGGCTTTGCTTTATGATGTTTCCATGCGAAACTAATATTGCTAGTGACCTTGAACAGACGGAAACTGACACTTCCCGTTGATATTAGTTTTCAGGTCTGTTAAAATTATGAACACTAGATAATATGTCGGTCTCAATTCACTTCTGTTTAACACCGAATCCATGCGAAAAGGTACAAATCAAACCTTTCTCTTTCAAAATACACGGTTAGCATTTCAACACACTCGTATTAAGATGCATAGTTTTACTAATAATTCCGCATACTCAGGTGCTTTCTTAAGCCACTTTGTCATGCATTTCCTAGTTTGTAAGCAATTGAATGGAGTTGTTAAACACAGCACGGCTCATTTTAAGTTAATCATTGCTTTTGTAGTAATCGAGCAGTCATACAAGCAAACTGCTCGAAAACCCTCCTATCTCCTATCCAAAATTGTAATGGCAGATTAAAAAAAATATGTAATTATTTCCCTTGTAATTTGTAGAATAATTTTTCTTCTTATTATTATATTAAATGTAATTTTATATCAAATTTTCTTCTATATTAAAATTGAAATGTTTTCCTTTAATTATTTTTTTCACGAAATTTAATTTCTATTACTATTTAAAATTTTCATTACTTTACTTCATTTAAATTTCTTCACTTCATATAAATTTTCTTTACTTCATTTCAAATTTCTTTAATTCATTTAAAATTTCTCTACTTCAGTTAAATTTTGGTTTTAAAAAATTTAAATCTGCCCATTGCAATTTAAGGATGTGGAAACACTGATTAAGTGCAGGCCAACGATGCATTACATGACGGAATGCATTCGAGTTCAGCTAAGTGGGCAGCTGATGGAATTTTTACCGGTAGCGACACGGAAAAAAAAGAAGAAAGACAAGCTTTTGGTACGGATCGGGAAGTCCACTTAAGACCTTCAGGCGGCAAGCACCCGAAGAACGCCGGTGAGAAGAGTGCTCGCGCTTGATCATAAGGAGATTGCAAAACTCCGCTTGTCGCGGTTCGAATTTGGAGTCGAGAGTTGTCTGGAAATAAATCCCATGTTTGGACGATTCCACCCGCTCCGCGACCTTTGTGCCGTGCTCGAATTGCCGTGTAAATGGTGGTGGTTTTCACGGTTCGACATCGCGGCGCGTTATTATTTTCGTTTTTGTTCGCGAACATACATGGATAGGAACTGCGGCCCCTGTTCATCAAGTGAAAAACTCGAGACGTTCCTTTCGCGGGTGGAAGAGTGTTTGCTCATGCACGTACGGATTGTTCGAAATTTCAGTTTAGACCACATACAAAGTAATTTCAAGTTTTATTGGCAAATTCATCTGTTTGATTAATAGACAAGTGAATGAAATGAAGTATATGGTGAATTTTAGGGAATTGAGAATTTCTTTTTTCTCGTTTCAATTTGTGGAAGAAATTTCGCGGATTCCTTATGCAGTAAATAATTTGTGATTAAACCAATAGATATACTCGTGATATTCTACAAGAATGGAATTGTAGCAGTTAGTGGGGGGCGGACGGTGATAATTACGCGGTGAATCCAAACTCCTTGGAATTGGCCCCTTAAGATCATCGAGTTTATTCATGTCAAACAGCATTTAATAGTTTGTTGGCAATGGTGAAGTGCCTTTGTGCAATCAACGAGTGCGCGTCAAGTTGATTGCCGGTTGGTGTGCATTCGCGCCCAGACAGTGAAATCCACTTGCATAAGCTAAATGCAAGCCCACACTTAATAGTGAATAACGGGCATCGGGCGAACTATTTCATCGCGCTCCGCTTCTTCCTAATTTAGCAACGATTATCACCTGATTGCCGCCATATTTTTTTCGGAGCTTTCTAATACCAGCCTTGCCAGTTTTGACGGAAAACCAGGCAGGCATTTTGAAAAGTGAAGAAATGCGTTCACAAACGGGAACTTGGCGGATGATTTTAAAATTAGTTAATTTATTAAATCAAATCTCGTTTGAATCGTTAAAATTTTAAGTTCGTGATATAACTAACTACTGACTGATCGCAAACCAGCAAATTTACCACAATAACTGAGGCAGGAGTTCCGAAACAGCGTGAAGTAAATGCAGAATCTCGATCCTAGAGCAATAACTTAGCTTCAACTAACTGCACTCACCTATAATTAATTAAATCAGTAAAAAAATAAATTTTTGTGTGAAAATTAAAGTAGCAACAGTTACAGATTCGCCCACCCCATCTACGAGCGCTCGTCGAGGAGGATGGGTAAACACCCCGTTTGTTTTCTTTTTACATTTTTTATATTTGGCTATAATTTTTACAATTGATTAATTTTTGTATTATATTTGAGTAATTTTTTTTCTATTATTTGATTACAATTTTTATGTGGGAGTAAATTTTTGAGTTGATTAATTTTTTTCTATGTATTTTATCAAATTTCTATATTTTTGTTGAATTTTTTTTCTTATCTTTGATGTTGTTGCATATATTTAATTTAAACTTGCGCCAAAGCAGGTGCGGCAAAAGTAATTGCTGCAGATTGCTCGAATATAGTGGATTACGCTCGACAGGTTGTCATTGACATTCAATTAACAGACGTGATAACTGTTATCAAAATAAAAGAAGTGCAAAGCAAAGAGTTATGTGACCCGATCACATAATTCTATGACATAAATCGGTCACATCTATATTTCTCCTTTGATTGGAAGGCTCATGCAAAGTATGTTTGTATAAGTTTTCCACTCAAAAGGGAAATATATGGCCACGTCAACATTTGGATCTTGATTCGGTTGGGCGGGTGCGAGGGGCACCACATCCATACAGTTGCCCCACTCTTATTTGTGGGCCATAAGAATCGTCGGGTAATGACGAAGTCTCCCCAAGTCCGTCTGTTTTGACTCGTTTCGACTTGTTCTTGGAACAAGCAATTGCTGTCTTTAGGTAGTTACCTACATTTTTTCGACTTCGGTCGACCTTTTTTGAGACCCTAGAATTCGAGAATGTGAAATCCTTTTGTAGTGGGTCCTTGTGCTGGGGGAATGAACCCGCCCCACGACACCGCAACGCTAGCCCGCCAGCGCATTCACGCGTCCCCAGACAATGCCAATCTCGGCTGATATTACCATCCTCTTTTGCCGAGGCAGCAGACCATCGCTGCAGTCCTTTACGGACACTTCATATCTACTTTCACTATACTTTGATCATTCAATTTATTTAATGAAATGACACCATAATAACTATCACAATCAGAGCTAAGAAAATGCCAACTTGCACTGCCGTTAACCCAACTGAGGGCATTTTAATTTAATACGCTTAAGAACTACACTTTCAACTCTCTTTAATATTTGCAAGGTTTTTTGCTATTTTCGCGACAATACCTTTCATACCTATTTAGATATTAAATAACAACAAGCGATTTCAATTATCGTAAATGTTGTACACCGCACCCACATCCGTTTCAATTGACACCTCGAGACATTTCCCCGATAGCGGTTTCGACAAGTAGTTGCAAAGTCGGATACTCCTTGGGCGTCGCGACGTGTTCGCAATGACGATTCATAACAGACTCCTCGATCCGTCTAAATCTCGGCACAATCTCTGTACCGCACCGGTAAATTGAGACCAGCTGCTAGCTCAGCCAAGATAGATGGCATTCGGCAATGCAATACATGGATGGCTGCATTATCTCAGTGTTCTCATGTTCGAAATTTTAATTGCTGATTTGAATTTTTAAATGAAAAATAAAATGAAGAAAAAATTAAATAATAATAAAAAGATAAATATCATAAAGAATATCCTAAGAAAAAAAAGTTTAAATTTAATATAGAAAAAAAAAATGATGTAAAACTTCTATTTAATTATAAAGAAGAATTTAAAATTAATAACAGATGTCATTGCCCCCGTACGATATATAAGAGCTCTTTACACATTCCTCACACAGAAGTTTTTGGTTAAAGAGACCATTGCATTGCAATGCCATCGTAAAATGTTTATTGGACGCTAAAGTCATTCTTTATTATAATTTATTTATTGCGATCGCAAATTTTATCTATCGTTACTTTAATTCAGCGTTAATATTTCCTTTGAATGTATTAAGTGTTGAACGTATAAGGGAAGTGGAAAGCCAATCATCCCAGGCGAGAGCCTCTGAAACGACTAAAAGGGATGCTTGGCGCGATGGCTATCTCATTTTTTTCAGGAAGAGCCCGCCAACATTGCAGGTCCCATACCCGTTAGAGGGAAAGGGGAAGACCGTTAGATTTTGATTAACAATGCATTCTACTTCATTCAATGTAAATAAAAATTTGCTTTTCATTTCTTAATAACATTCAACAAATTCATTGTTCATTCATTGTTTTTCTAAGCAAATATAATAACAAAGAAGCATGCAAGAGTACTAATCTCATTCCCTCGACGAGCGCCCCTTGCAGGAATACGGCGGCTTTTATTTCGGATATCCAATATATTTCAAAATAATCCAATACAGCTATATTAATCCAAAGTACGAGTATATGTAATTGAACTCAATATTAATCACGTATTATTGTTGAAATCATTAGAATTGATAAAGAAATAGGTTGAAGAAATAACAACATCTCACTTGCACTAGTCTTACACAATACTTTTAAAATTGAAAGTAAACCAATGTTGACCGTATCGGGTTAAACTTTTCGTGTAAAATTTGACATTCACATTTAACTGAATTTCAAACATATGTTTCAATGCTAGATCAATTCGATCACTTATTACAATTATTCAATATTTTTTAAAGTTAAATTTATTTGGATATTTCTTTCACTTTTTTATTGTGGAAATTTAGCACTTCATTTTTAATTATTTTGTGATCGATTTTCAATCAGTGAAAATGTTTTAAGCCCTGTACTTCTATTAGTTTGTTTTATTAAGTATTTTAACTGTTATTGTCATGCGCAGGCAGACGCGGTTGAATCAATATTGCACTTTAAAAATTTCTGTCAGAAATCATACATATGATTTTTATTCATGAATCTGACTGAACTGTATAATCTATAAATATGTCACCTCTTTTTCTGAGAACTTGAATCCAAACAACTAATTTCAATTTATTGAGAAAAGACGATACTGCATATATGCACTGAAACTTAAAACATCTCATTCGTGTATATCGATCCAATTTACGGAGCAGCACTGCATCTCTTAGTAAAGTATTATTGCTTGTAACTAACTCAGCTGTCACTTTTGCATTCTGAGATGTGGCGCGAGAAGGCTTTTTCCCGAATTACGGGCAAAGAGCAAAACTGACGTTAGATAGGAAGTCATATGGCAGCAGCGCTTACTACCACACACATGACCATTAGTAGGCCGACTTTGCTGGCTAACTTACATGGCGGTATATGAAGAATTATGGAGGTGCCAACGAAAATTCGACGTTTTTTACGGCTTTGAGACGGATTTCTACAGTGAAATTCAGATAGTTCGCGGAGAACACAATAACGCTCCTAGTGAAGTGAAAATTACTTCAGTTCTTATACCCGTTTAATTTTTATCGCCTTCCAAAGTGAATTTATAGGAGTTTGTTTACTTCTCAACGCAGAGCTATCAGTGGAAGGTGCAAATCATGTGCTTCATTTGTTCGTCTTGGAACGTGTAGGAGTACAGTGGACAGTGCAAGGTGAATTTATAGCATGCACGGAATGCGTTTCGTACGTTTTCACTCGGAAAATAGTATATATTACGCAATATAAGCAATTGCTAATGCCGCGGTTGGCTGACAGCTTACGGAAGGTTGTCCATAGTAGGCCAACTCATACATATGCAAATCGCTACCATATGGCTTCCTATCTAACGTCAGTTTTGGCAAAGAGTGATTTGAATTCGCGCGCGATTATTCAAATCAGACAAAAAAATAACTGATATTCTTCCGAAAAACTTGTGCAAATATTAGTCAATTGTAATAGAGCTTAGTTGAAAACTGAAATTTTGTTTAGAAGCAATACACGTGCACTTAACGTACACGACCGAAAGCAAATCCGCGTTCCAAGCGTGCCAACAACCGTTCGAAAAAATACGTTCCGAAGTCTAGAACTGCCTGAATCCGCTCGGTTTTCCATGACACAAACGCCGCAGTCTCGATTCAATAAATGCCCGAGCAAATGGAGCGGGGCGCGCAACAGGGAACGAGAAGGCAGTCGATGTCGAGATCAAATATTTAGCAATAGCAATTCAAGAAATCAACAAATCAAAAGCACACAGAGGTGGGCCGCACGCACATGCACAACCCACGACGAGACGACCGCATCCGCACTCACTCGAAGCGCCCGTACGAAATGCGTGTAATTAGGTCCAGGTTTTGAAATTTTTCTGCATCTTTTTACTTCATGATTTCCTCGTGTTTCGCCGCTCGCATTCTGTTTTGCCTTGCACCAGCCGTACCACAAACTTACGAAAAATGCTGCAATTTGTGTCGACAATTCGAGAGCATTTGGAGAGCGAGGCCGCGACTGCCTAGCGCGGCTATGTCACAGAATTATCAATTTTGTTTGCAATGCAAGCCCTGGGCCCGTTACCGTGCCAACTCCCTGTGAGCCCCAAAGGATTGTCTCGGGCGAAATCTTTGGGAGAAAGTGTCGAGAATGGAGCGAGTTCTTCGCGAAGAACTCATGTAGTCTTCACTTTACTTTCAACACTATCTAGTAGGTAAAAAGACGGTAAAACAAGTTCGGAAAATGCGAAAAACAAAGGGAATCCTCACGATAATTTTACGGGGAGGAACTCGCGCAGCCACCTGCCATCACCGTCCTCCAAAGTTAACCCACATCTCTCCTCCGAGATGATAGCTGCAGGAGTGGCTGCCATTTCCACATCCTTCGTCAACCAAAAGCCTCCATGTTGATAAAGCTGCGAGCGAAGGAAAAATAAAAGAAACGAAAGAGAAACAACAACAGCAAAAAACAAAAACCTGTTACTACACTTCACCACGAAAACTTAAAAGCTTTAAGCACATTCATGTAATTTGAAATGGGTCATACAGAATTGGAGTGAGCTTGTTAGGAAAAGAAACCATTAAAAGTTCATAAAATGTGTTTTTTATTTCAGATTCTAAAAGTTCTAATCAATACCTTTCATTTGATACCCCACTCGACTACCTTTGATTTAAAAAAATGTTAAGGGCCAATTCGTTATAAGGGGAGACCCCCCTTAAAATTTTTTAAAATTTTTGGTAAGACCTGAACTTTTGAGAGACCATCACTTCTGACCTTTTCACAAAGTTTGAGCATTCTAGCTTCTATAGTTTCTGAGAAAATTAGCTGTGACGCACGGACAGACGGACAGATAGGTCGCGAAACTAGTAGGTCTTTGCAAAAAAATTTTTTAACATAGACCTAAAAATCGTTCTTCGGTGAATCGATTTTTGTTAGCCAACCGTTTCTGCTTCGCATGAAAGATGCTCTTGTGTGGCAATCGGCAACTTAAATATTAACAGCATTGTGACCGACCTGGAATTTATTTGAAGGTTGTAAAAAGTTATTCAAAACAACATCAAAGAAGTAGAAAACAACCAACGATGCCTCTATAAATAAATAACGTGGATATCAGCTATATCGTCAGATAAGCAAACGATAGTAAAAATAACGAATTTTCCGTACATTCTGCCTCCCCCTGGGCTGCCTGATGCACCAAATAATGATGTTTCAGATTCTAAATGTTATAATCAACACCTTTCGTTTGATGTCCCACTGGACTACCTTTGATAAAATTTTTTTTTAAAAGTCACTTCAATTATGAAATGTTCGATAAGACCTAAACTATTGAACGACCACCACTATTGACCTTTCCAGAAAGTTTGAGCTTTGCTGCTTTAATCGTTTTTGAGGAAACTTGCTGTAACGCACAGACTGACGGATGGACAGAAGGGCAGACAGGACGCGAAACTAGTAGGTGGTTGTAAAATTCGTTTTCAAAGCCCTAAAAACCAGTATTCGCTAACAGTTCATGAAATTTTATTAAGATTATGGAATAATTTGACATGACATATTTTGTACTTTAATTCCTTAATAATTTAGATAGAATCCTGCTTTTATTTTTCAGGGTTTTGTATAAAATGCTTTAAAGTAAATACAAACGAAAAATTCTTCATCAACATATGCCAAACAAATGCCGTACCACCACCAGAAAACATAACTGAAGAAGAACTGGCGAAAATTCTAGATTCTGATGCACCGAGCTCATATCGCATTCCAATGAGCATTAGTGAACCACGTATAACTACTGATAAATCCGGCAATCCAGCCGATGCATGCGATATTGCAATAAATCCAAATTTTCTAAAGAAATGTGAATCTCACATCTATTTCCGTGATTTCTTTGTAGCTGTTGTTCTTGAAGCACTCAGTGAAAAATATAATACCCAAGTAAAGTCAGACAGTTGGATTATTTTGAAAAATCGCAAATGTATGGGCCAACTAGTGTCGCACCGTATTCAAAACCGCGATGTTAAGAATGTCTACAGTAGTTACAAAAATCCAAATCTATCGCAAAAAAAGATGATCGAAGAACTTAAAATTGGCAACAAGAAACTGATTCAAGAAATTACTTCATCTGAGCCGAAAGTAAGCGAAGCCCCGAAAAAGGAACACCCAAATTCACCACGTACTCCAGAAGAAATAAATCAATCAATTGCCCAGGCCAATTCAATTGAACCTAAATATAAATTTATAGGCAAAGTTAGAGGTTCAAATGTAGTTCAAATCATCGCCGAATTTTTCTTGCCAAAATGTGTAAGTAAAATTTTGCTAAACTTAGGATTTATGTTTCAATATTTACAACGGTGATTATGGGGTTTGAATCTTAAATTCTAACATCTCATATAGAGTGCTACAATAAAATTATAAGTAAAACAAATCAAAACGATGTATCTCTAGTTTTGGGGACTAGGACAGATGTAGTACATAAAGGGTGACACAATTTACTTTTAAATGATTAGTAAAATACTCATTTTAGCGCACCCTCTTCATTTAATACAACCGTCCTCATCCTCACCACTGAATATTTATATTTTTAATTTTATTTTGCTTTTTTATTCTAGCACCCTCTATATTAACATTATATGATTTGTAAATAAATACGTAATGCATAATATTTTCTAGGTATCCGCTAATGAAATTTTGATTGATATCGGAGAGGATCGCGTTTTACTAGAATCTATGAAACATGGTTATCATTTTGATAAATTCGTGAATTACTCCATTGACCAGGATAACGTTACTGCCAAATTCAATAAGGCAACAAAGGTAATAATATATAATAACGTCAAGAATATAGCTTTCACTTGATTTTTCTCATGCAGATGCTCAGCGTAAAACTCCCTATAAAGAACTCGGATCCATATGTCAGAGATAAATAACTTGTTTGAAATTTGTATGTGAAGTGATGCTCTTAAAATCAGGTTATTGTAAATAATTCCAAATGTGAATATATTATTTGTTCATCAATACTGTTTTTTAATTGCTTTTGAAAATATGTATATGTAATGTAGATCTTACCCTAAAATTCATCATCATCATCTATGGCGCGGCAGCCCAATGCGGGCCTTGGCCTCCAGGATTAATCTCCTTCAATCATCACGGTTCCACGACCTTGTCCGCAAGTTTTCACTCCCAACAAGGAGCCTCTATCTTCCCATCGAGTTCTCGGACTTCCTGCTGGACGTCTACCTTGTGCTCTACCCTCTAATGTTCTTTTGGGTAGCCGGTTTTCTTCCATTATTTCTACATGGTCCACCCATTGGAATTTGCGTAACTTTCCGCAAGCACATAAAGGTGGATCGTCAAATAATTCGAACAACTCATCACTGTATGCAGTTTCCACTCTGTTCCTTGTTTCACAGGGCCGTCGACTTTCTCAATCACTTTGCGTTCAAATATGCCCACTGCCTTTTCGGATTTGCTCGCCAGGGTCCATGTTTCACTTCCATATAACGGGACAGATTTGACTAGTGATTTGTAAATTCGGAACTTATTTCGCCTGTGCACAACTCTAGACTTTAGAATGGGAAGTATGGAGTAATATGCTTTAACATATTTGCGGCGGCTTTATTGCGGCCGTTGGCTCAAAGGTGCATAAAATTATCCACAATTTCAATGCCATAGTCGCCTACAATCAGGTTTTGTCGAAATAAAGTTTTCTTCCTCGTTTGAGTCATGAATTTATTTTCGTTTCATGAATTCGTAGGCCAGGATAAGCCTCAGAAATGCTCCTTTGGCATCTGAGATTGAATGTGTCATAATATTGACGTCTTCGACATATGCTACCAATTGCGTGGACTTGAACATTAGCGTACCCGAGTTTTCACCTGATGGCGTGTTCCAGCGCAATATTAAAGTGCATTGTGGCAAGTCCGTCCTCTTGTTTTAAGCCTAATTCCATTATGAAGCTGTCCGTTAGTTCACTGTTCAGCTTGACCTGGGACGCTGTGTTTAACATCGTGATCTTGACCATTCGGACTAGTTTTATTGGGAAGCCAAAGTCAAGCATTATTTTGTACAGTGCATTTCTGTCGAAACTGTCGTATGTTTGCTCCAAGTCTACAAAGAGTTGGTGCACGTCGATTTTATATTCCCAGCACTTTTCGAGCACCTGATTTACTGAGAATATTGTAGACTGTCCACTTCGAAAGCATCCTTGGTACTCTCCTATAACACTTTCATAGTACGGCTTTAATTTTATTTCTATGATTTTGGAGAGCACTTTATAAGACTTACATGGTAGAGCAATGCCTATATAATTTTCACATCTTAATTTGTGTACAGGACATATAATACTTTTCCGCCAGTCCTCTGGTAACTGCTCCTCTGACCATATTCTGCATATTAGTCGATGCAGAAAGTCACTTAGATGGGGACCCCCGCTCTGGAGCAGTTCTGCTGGTATTCCATCTTTTCCAGGAGCCTTATTTTTTTCTGAGGTCCCGTACTGCTGCCTATACTTCGTCTCTGGTTGGTGGCGAGACTGGTACCTCTTGCCCTGCTTCTGGAATGTTCATAGCTTCAGTTGTTGTCGGGGACGCTGTGAAAAGCTTCTGGAAATATTGCAGCCATCTGTTTTTACTTTCAACTGGGTTGCCTATGATTGTTTCTGTGCACTTGCAAAGACTTGTTTGTAGATTGAAGCCGTCTCTTAGTTTTTTAATAGAGGCAAACGCTTTTGCACAATAAAGCTTTTTCTCCCTGTTCTATAGAAAATAATGTTGACCATATTCACTATTTTTAAGTAGGTTCGGCAATATTTTTTTGAGAATCATGTATTTTCGCAAGTACTGCTTTGCAGTTAACATCTGCTGCGCTTTACTATGCAGATGATTTTCTATATTCATCAAATCGTTAAATGGAGTTAAAGTGAATAGAATGTGGTTAACATCTTTTTTTAAATTCTTCCAGTTTTACTGTAAACTCATGAGATTTTTTGTCAGTATCATCACCTATGGAGTGACAGCCCAAGCCTTCAATCATCATGGTTTTGCGACCTCGTTCGCCAGTTGAATACTGAATGAATAGGATCTGATGTCAGCTTTTATCGTGACTTCTCATCGAGTCCTCGGTCTTCCCGCTGGACATGTAGTAATCGAGCAGTTAGTGCATCCGAACTGTTCGAGACACTTCCTAGTGATGTTAAAAATGAAATAATACTACCTGATCATATGCCCAGAGAACATCATGAAATTAAGCAAAGTGAACGAAATTGACAACATTTCCAATGTGAAATGTGTTTTGCAACGCTTGCTGATCGAGCACAACTACTTATTCATGTTTATATTTATATTGTATTTAAACACAAAAAAAGAATTCTGAAAAAAACGACATATTTATGGGAATAAAAAATAAAAGCCAACAAAATCCTATGGCGAATGCATTAAATAGTCGAAATGACTATTGTAAAGGTCCCTACGCAAATATAATTCATAGGTTACGTGTATTTCCTGTAAAATAAAAAAAATGGCTGAGAATCTCTGCTCCGCAATAAAAACTCTTGGCTGCAAGACATGTAACTTTGGGCGGCTACTGGAACAGTTGCAACCGTGAGACGGAATTTAAAAAAACTGACGAACTGCGCGCGATGGCGACTGGTTAATGCTAATGTCATTCACTTTTTACAATATTTTGCAGTTTTTTCATCCTCGCCAACAACTTGTTGTGACAAGAGGCCGAATAATATTCTGCATTTTATATAAGCTACACATAACAATCTTTATTGTGACAATAATTATATACAATTTATATAAAGACATTGCCAAAACACACGCGGCTCGGCACTCGCTACTCAACCGACTAAACGAGACAGTTCTTCACTATAGTCTAGATCGAACACGTTCGTACTCTACACAATGATACAGTCTAGGTCGATATGCTCGCACGCTTCACCATACTAAGAAATTTCATTTCCCTCCGTAAGAATTCTCTACTGTCAGTTTTTAAACGAATTCCTCCCTCAAATCAATCTAATTACCTGTATGGAAAAAATCAGCCTCAATTTCCTTCAAGACAATATACATAGTAGAATTAAACAAAATCGAACTAGCACTCACATCTTATAGAAGATACACACCTCAGATACTGAAAACTTCACATCCCTCCCCAACAACAGCATTGAATATCATCATCGTAGTAGACATAAAAGTGATACAGCAATTGTAATATACAGAAGGTTCAAACACAGAACACTCTATATAGACAACAACCTTGATCTAGTAGCAATTCAAACTACTACGCATCCCCAAGGCTTACTATAGTCCATTTTTATTGCCCCCCGCTCGTAGACCCGAATATTTTACATTCAGATAGTAAAAATTTACTCAATACCCTCAAAACGCAAAAGTCCTTAATAATTGGTGGAAGTTGCAACGCCAAGTAAAAATACTTGAGTGATCAAAACCGTAATGCCACTAGAAGTTTATTAAAAAACATCATCATAGACCACCACCACCTCAATATATTCATTTCACCCATACCCATCTTTCAATGACACTCAGTAACGGGAAGACCATCAGATCATGCACTGACATCACCATGACAAAATTCATCCTGGATAACCCCATATGGAAAAAGGCTTTTGAGAGAATCACTTCTTCTGGTCATATTGCTATCACCTACAAAATAGATACTTCTATAATCACCACCCCAAACCTGTCTGTTAACAGAAGAAAAGTAATATAAGATCTCCAAGACTCCATCTTATCTGACAAATTTAGTAATAACATCTCCCTTATCGATAAGACAATCAAAATTAACCTGATTATAAACTACAATTTCAGATCTTCCAAACCATTGTGGAAATGTATAAGAAAAAACAAAAATATTGCAGCATTACCACCAAACTTTCCAGTCCTACTAGCTACACCAAGTACTTTGGTGCAGAGGAAGAATGGAGAAAGCTGTAAAAAACGTAAAAAAAGAATCTGGGAAGATCTCAAAGGTACATAATCATAAAGATTTCTAGCAATCTATGAAAAATATTAAGGCACACCCCTCTAGTAAGAAATACTCTCAATGGGATTCTAACAATAAACTACTAATCCTAGAAATGATAAAAAAAAACCACGGCGACCCACTGAAAATGTTCCCCATATCCGCAATAACGGATGCCCTCGCAGCAATTTCAGCCTGCCGAAACTCATCTCGCTTCTTTAGCGTTATAAAGCGAAAACCTCCCCTGATACTGACAGAATTGAATATAAGATTTCCTTACTAACTCTATAAACACCACTGCATCAAACAACAGCATACCCCTATCACTCCGTAATATCAGAATAGTCCCGATTCTAAAGAAAAATAAATCACCACATCTCTTCAGCTTTTACACCAGCTCCCGTCATCGATTAAACAATAAAAGGTGATGATTTCATAATCATTAGCAAGGGCAACAATTTTCATTAAGCCTTAACAGATCTCCAACAAGCAATAAAAAATTTTTCAAACATCTATAAAAATATCCTTCTTGATATTCACTCCGATAAGTCGGCGGCGATAGCATTTGATACGGACCGTACACCTGTCCTGACCATTAATATCAATAACGCAAACATTGAGTCAAAAAGCTTTTATTCCTAGGTATAGTCATCAACATTAAAGGGAACCTTAAGGACCAACATTAAGTCCTTAAAGAAAAGAGCCACCTAGCCGTCAATATCACCAAATAAATCCCTTCCCCTTGGTCACGGTTTCGCCCCTCCCAAAAAGCCCTTACAATTTACAAATCGATTGTCAGACTTTTTCCATAGTATACTCAATAAAGAACTCCCTTCTCACCTCCGTGCCTCTATTCTCATTGTCAAAGAAATACTTTAAAACTCCAACAGCAAGTTCCGAGCCTTTTATATGGGGACCGATATGATTTCTAATTGCACATACATTTAAAAAAATACTCCATTTTTAATTGCACACATTGGGGTAAAAAATCGACGCCCCCTGAAAACCCTCAATACGAAACAGACAACATTAACAATAACATCAGTGATAAAACCATGTTGATCGATTATGATGACCTGATCGACAGTGTAAACACAATTGTAAAAAGACCAAGACTTACACACAATACTGTGCACTGACGCAACAAAAAACCATCCAGGAACAAGATGTTCCTGCTTCTCCATTTCAACTAACTCAATAATAATGCACGAGCTGGGGCCGATAGCTCCAAGATCGACAATGCTGAAACCATGACAATATTCCTAGTTGTCTCCGAAGCCTGCTCTACCAACACCAAAAAATATAATCATCTTTACTGCTTCAAAACAAACCATCCATAATGATAATATTAAATTCATTCTAAAAATAAGAAACGTTTTACAGAACATCTTGCATTTTACATCCATCCCAAATTCCAACTCTTATTGGATACCAAAATTAAGCGGATGGCAACACCTTGTCACTGCGGACAAAGTTGCAAAGGATGCAATCATGAAGGGAGAAGCAACGATTGCCCCTCAAGAATGGGATGATGCCTTACCCCTTATTAAAAACAGCAGCGAAGTAGAGTGGCTCTCGTACAACTCTGAAAAAGTCTCCCTACTACATCATAACACCTGGTGTCTCTCCGATTTGATATACAATAATACATGGTTCTATGAGTGTGACATACCCAGCAACTCTATTAAACAGATAAACAGAATACTTTGCAATAAAGTTTATAACAATCTCAGACTCGTAAACTAACCATCTCATACATGTGTAGACACTGTAACATGACTGACACACTAGGGCACCAAATGCTGAGTTGTACTTTCTACAACAGCATTAGGGGTAATCACAGTATCATCAACGAAATCACGTTCTTTCGTGATTTCTTCGACCAACACAAAAATAACCCATGACCTTTCTTCATTGAAGAAAATTTCGAGTATGCTGTTGCCGTATATTCTTGTATTTTCGTGAAATTAAAAAAAAAATAATAATTTGATCTTAAACAGTTGCCTTTGACATTTCATTGCGTACATTTCTCGGTACCCTGGGTTCAGGCATTGGCGATCCTTTGTAATTTTTGGAGATAAATGATAGATTGTAATCTTTGATGGTTCTTCAAATAAGCTATAGAACCCATCTTTGTATTGAATTTAGTACGCTCTTTCTAAGATTATATCAGTTCCGTCCCTTGCAACTATTAGCTGATTTTTTAATGATCTCCTTCCTTATATGGTTCAGGCCCATAAACGACATTTTTTTTCTTCAATGTGTCCTTGAATATTCAAAGAAATATGATTTAGTTTCGTACGATGTGTGTTACGAATAACGGCTTTTTTTTGTTGTCGTTTGTGAAGTAAGATCCCAATTAAAACGAAATTTAACCGTTTTTAGGGTTTTGCACTAAAATACAAAACCATATAGCAATCACGACCTGTGTCCGTCCGTCCATCTGTATGTCACAGCACTTTTTCTCCGAAAGTCTAGAGGTTACAGCCGTGAAACTTTGTAGGAAGGTCAGAAGTCGTGACTTCTTGAAAGTTCAAGGGTGGTAAACATTTTTCAAAGGGGTTTCAGGGGGTCTCCCCATATAGGGAGGTGACCCCTCAAAAAAAAATTTCACCATTGGTAGTCAAGTAGGGTCATTGGAAAGGTCTTATTGATTTTATGTTTTCTTGAATAAAATCTTAACAGTACCCTTAAATTCAATAAAAGAGGCAGTAGAGAGCTCCTAGCAAAAGGGCATTGTATCCATTCTAGGGTTCGAAAAAATTGGCCATGAATCAGTACAGTGGAGTGGCCCCTGAAAAAAAATTTCATCAAACGTAGCCGATATGAGTATCAAATGAAAGTTCTCTATGGGATCATTTCAAAACTGTTCTTAAACTGACAGTTTTTGCTTCAGTGGGAGCACAGGGGGGAAATACATGAAAAATGTGTTTCCTCCCTCGCGAATGGACACCTGTGATCTAAAAAATCTGAAAACAATAACAAATACCTCAGAAGTCAAAATTCATTCAACTTTGTTAATAATAGGATGATCCTCGAATTTCACATTTTCTCCAATAAAATCGTCTTTGACATGTTTCTTGATTTTATTCGTTGCTGGTTACTGCGTTTTGTAAGTTGAGTACAAAACCCTTCTGACATGAGCGTAAGTCTGTCTACCCAATTTGTTTAATATTTCAAGTGGTAGTTGAGGTGTTATTTTTTTCTCAAGGATTTCATTATTTCGGAAACTATAAACTAGATTCGTTATCGTCTAAAGAGATTTTATTAACATTTTCTGTTAAAATAAAAAGTATAAATACATGCAATAACAAAATAGCTACTGGCAATCACTTGCTCGGCACTTTACTTTTACCTAGAAAATGTGACCTTAACTTATTCTTAAAGTACAAGTCTTTTGTTTGTAACGTCTTAATGTTTAAACTTGGGTCATGCTTTTTGCATAAGCATTTCGTTTGAACCGTACGAGCATTTTTCACGAGTTGAATTTCGTCGAATCTCTGATTCCTCAATATAACCTCTTTGATAGCGGGGCCGCATTATACCCCTGACATCATTAATTGAAATATCAAGATCTTTGAAAGCGTTTAGAAGGAATACTGCTATGATAACCACGAAAAATCCACATAAGTCGCCAACAACATCAGCTGCTTCCATGTTGTACCATTCTTTAAACAAAATTGCAGATGCTACAATTACGAGAGTAGTAAACATTACATAATATACTGGTGTAACGATGCTTGTGTTAAAAATATCCAAGGCTTTATTCAAATAGTTCATTTGCACAGCGATACACATAGCTGTTGCCAGGATTAAGATCCAAGGAAGCCATGTTCCAAAGTCATTCGATTTTCCTGATATGGTATCCCGAATAGAAAGCCCTAGCGCTTTGCAAAACATCACAGTCAAGCTACCGATTGACGAGCACAGAATAATGTAAACGGCCACATTCACTCGACCATATTTTGGTGCAAAGTAAAATGCGATAAAAATAGCTACTGATACAATTACAATGACGTATGTAATAAACGCCGGATCTTGGAGTTTCTCTATTAGCACATCTAGGTCGTCGACTTCTCCTTCTCGCGGTGAATGTAGTACAATGA
Organism: Odontomyia ornata; assembly: GCA_963969285.1. NCBI lineage: Eukaryota > Metazoa > Arthropoda > Insecta > Diptera > Stratiomyidae > Odontomyia > Odontomyia ornata. Next base: position 146,367,015 of record OZ017740.1, on the reverse strand, counting down.
TAGTTGATCCTAAGATACAAAGCAAACAGCCCAATTTTCCCAATAAATTAAGCCGCTCGTTTAGAAACTTTGAAGCCATTATTGCCGAGATTATTACGCTTAGGGCTCCTAACGGTGTTACTAACGAAGCTGGTGCAAATGCATAGGCGGCAAAATTGGCAGCTTCTCCGATTCCCACTGGAAAAGAAAAATAAGTTGTTTTTATGCTTTGACAATACATGAAGTAAAAATGAAATATTAGTTTAAACGTAAATGGCGTATCTCACAGATATGCAAGGGTTCCGATTACTTCTGCTGTGTCAAAGACAAAATTCTATGAGATTGCGAAATCAACCATTCTAAAATTTAAGGGTATAGCTCAAAGAAAGCGTCCAGCAGGGAAGCTTGTGAACCTGATGAGATTTTTCGGTTAAAATTTTGCTGCTGCAATCGTTGAAAATTCAAATGGCTATAACTTTTTTATATTTTACTATTTCATGTTGCCCATGTCAATATTACAGTATTAAAATCAAAAAGTAAGGCGACTTAAAATTTCGCGGGCAACGTACATGCGATTATCGATTTTTTAATTTTTTTTTATGTTGATACACTCGTCACGAACATATATTTACAGTTTCAGCTATATAATATGTTTAGTTTGTTTGTGAGATCCATAACGGTTAGAAGTGTTTTGCGTGCTCGGCGATTTTTTGCTATCGAAAAAAATGGATCAAGATCAAGAATTTTTTGGACAAATCCAACACCACAATCCTGCCTCTGCCACCATATTCACCGGATTTCGTCCCATGCGAGTTTTTCTTGTTCCGAAAACTGAAGAGACCTATGAAAGGACAGAGGTTTGCAACGATTGAGGAGATAAAGACTGTATCGCTGGAAGAGCTCAAGGCTATACTGAAAAGTGCTTATGAGAAGGTCTTCGAGGATTGGAAAAGCGTGTATTGATTACGTTGAATCGGACGACATAATCATTGACGAATAAATAAATATTTTTTTCCTAAAAATACAAAGTCATCTTATTTTCTTAACACATGAACACAAAGCCTGGATAAATGCGAGTTAAACTCGCGTGGAGAGGGTTTCGTAGAATTAATTTGTAATCTTGCTTGTTTTTTTCAATCCGAACCATTTTTTTTTGGTAAATAAAAAAAGGATTGTAGAGGGAAGTCGCTGAGTATATTGTCTATCGTTGAATTTTGTTTTTTCTTTTATGTGTGAATATGTTAACTACGACCGATTAACGCAAGGTATCCCGATAGTTCATTTTTTGATTTATCCATAATTTCAATATTGAAGTGTCCTGCTATAACAATTTTTGCAGCACTGATAGCATTTTTAATGAATTTGACTGCAATTTTCGGAAGGAACTCAAGTTACCGGCTAAGACTTGAACATCAAATGCTTTCCATTATAAGTTTTCACGCACAGGATTCGAAAATCTACGAGGCTATTTTAAGATTATATTTTTTTTATAGATTTTCCTGACATCTATGGGTGAACAATACTTTCTATATTCTTTTAAACTTTTAGGCGCAGTAGTTTCGGGGATAGGGGTGGAGAAATGGTCAGTTTTCGTCTGTTTTTTTATATAACTTAAAAACTAATAATTCTTAAAAAATCTCACAAGAAAAGCTTTCATTAGATTTGCTCTCAGCACACTTTGTAAAACTATTTTTTCATCCTCCCTCCCCCAAAAATTACCACTATTTTCAAAAATTTATTTATATACGTTACACGTGCACATATGGGTCAACGAAATTCATATATGTAAAGAGTTTGAACTTAATCGGTTTAGTATATTCGGAGCAAATTAGCTGTCACAGACGGACAGACAGACAGTTCCGTTTTTGCATTTGAATGTACGAAGCCCTAGCAATTAGAGATTAAGATTACATTATATATATTAGAGTATCTCAAAAGATTCTTCTGCGCCATGCTATGAATGACTTTAGTTGGCTATGTTTACGCTGCTCAATATTGACGGATACGGGCTCTATATACTCGTTAAAAATCTTTAGTGTTCACGAGGTAGTAGATGCCGCTAAAGTTACGAGGACAACGGTACATGGGCATTTAATCTGGTGTACGGGACCTATCCGAAAAGAATCGCATCTGGGTTGATATCTCCATGCTGGTATTATTTGTCGTATCGCATCGTGGCATCCGTCAAAGTATTTCCTCTTTTATTGAATAACAAGCAACCGTTGGCGTTTCCAGTGGCATTTTCAATCTTGGGAATAGCCAAAAGTTATCATTTCAAAGTTGTCCTGAGTGATTTTAAGAAAATATTTTTCTGCTCTGCCAAATGGTACGAACCCAAAAAATATACAGTGCGCGCAAACCAACGTGTCCCATGGGTAACTGCGGGAAGTTTGTGAGGATCGCTCGAACGTCCTAGCGCTGAGATATCAACGGTTTGAAATTTGAGTTCCTCACCTATTGTCCAGCGATCGGTTATATGAACCGCAACTCAGCGTGCAATTCTTCGAGCGATTTGAAATAAGCCCTTCTTTAAAGTGCCTTGTTGATTGGACACGAATTTTGGATTTTGTGTCAAAATGTGCTTCGAAAAAGCAGTTGGCCCAAGGAAAATACCCCTTCAGTTGGGTCTTCAGGACAAGAAATCCGAAGAAAGCTCTCTTGAGTATTTGATGGCAGTGGAAAGGTGTATTTTACTAGGGACAGCGCAACACTGCATGTTGCTTTGGTCGTAAGACCAAAATTATTGCAATGTGATTGGGACGTTCTACCTCATTTTTCGTGTACCCCAGGTGATCCTCAATCCGATTATTGAAAACCTTCCCCGTGTCCATTGTGACTTGAGACAATGGACATGGGAAGCAACATAAAACGGCAACTTGATAAATTTTTATTTAAGCCTCACCAATTTTAGAAAGAGTGCATAATGAGGCTTCCCAAGTGAAGCAAGAAGGAGATAGAGTTGAAATATTCATATAAAACATATCCTTAACTACAAATACTGTGCATTTATTTCGTATTAAAAAGGAGGCGACTCCTACAGGACGATAACGAAACTCGTATTAGCAAGGATAAACCAACAGACAAAATGAAATCAATTTTATTTTGCCCAACAGCAACTACAAAAAAATTCATAGTTGACCACTTTCCGAAACATTTATTGTAAATATAACCTGGCATCATCGGACAATATCCAAAAGGCTTTAGAAGTCGTCAATCAATAATGAATCAAATGTAAGCCTATATTTTTCCATTTTCTACTAACCTTTGATTCCATGGACCGATAAGCTCTTTAACAATTTATTCTAGAATTCTCATCTGCCCAAGTTGGTCCAAAATAATTAGTGCAAGTTTTAGAATCAATCCAAATCTATTGAAGCCTTTATTTTGCTGAGAATATTAAAAATGAAACAAGTTTTTCCCCCGAAGTTTTTAGTAGAAGACGACGATTGAGAATTATACCCATTATGCAGATGCAGTGGTAATTGTAAGTTCGTCTGAACTGATCTTTGTTCCAAGCAAGAAAATAGCAGGCGCATGTTGAGAAAACACTCATTGATACAGCCTGATAATACTGTTTATTTTAAACTCAATTATTTCTGGGTTATTGGCAAACTCCTTTCAGACTGTTAGCGTTTGTCCAAACAGTTGTAAAATTGTTATTGAGGAATATATATTTCTTTACATTGCAAGATATGCGGGACTAAACTTAATCGTGCCAATTGTAAGATAGTGCTTACTTGTAGTCGATAACTATATAAACACAGACATCCTTTAATTCAGGTATGACTTCTAACAATACTTACTTGTAAGCAAACCAGCCCACCAAATCCATTCCTTCAAGTAACCATATCCACCCGCAGATGCTCGAGTTTCACCTACTCTACTAAGTCGAACTAGAGCTATTTTTTTGATAATGAAGCTTGATCCAATGAAGAAGCTTGAAGACACTGCTAGTCCAACTCCTATGTAGAACTCGCGCCGTGACAATTGCTGTGCCGGTGAAACTTCTGTTGTAGTTTCCATAGCTTAATATGGTCCGTGAATTTACTTGCAAGAGTTTAATTTTGAATTGAATTGTATTTGATCGATGAATCAAGTTTGAAATCGGATAAACACATCGCACTTTTGACTTCTACCCCAAATGACTCTTGCACTGACTTCTTACATGACTAATGCTGATAAGAATAGTAAGAAGAAAGCATTGAGCAACCGAAGAAAGTGTTGTTGTGCTTGCAAACGTCAGATAATGCAGTGTCATAAATGTTGACATTTAAGAGCTCATATAAACAAACATTTGATTATGGGGAGAGGGCTCTTGAGCATAGTATACTCAAATAGTAGCCACACCTTTCATTTACCCTGTGTTGCACACTTTTTGAATTTTCCCAGGGGCACGTCAGCTGATCCGGGGCATGACAGCTGATCCCATGTTTCGCGCGCTCAAGAAACAAAGCAAAATGCAAATAAAATTTCCGACGCACGTGTTCTTTCACGCATTTCAGAACATAGGAGTGCTGCCAAATCCTAACAAAAAACTAAAAGATTGCATGGAACGAATTTGTTTTTCTGCAATGTAATTGATTTTTAAGCTCTGGTAGCCCTGAAATCTCTCATCGAAGTATACAGAGGTGGCCAAAAGTGATCGGACAATACAAGAAACAAGCAATAAAATACTTTTACGAGCATAAGCTTTGAAATGAAATAAAAATTTTTCCCTTATATAAAAGTTACTTGTATTCTCAATTAATTGCACAAAAAAATTAAACAGAAATAAAAAGATTTTCACAAGAAAATTAACAACTAATTCAAATTCACATTGCATCAAGTGGACAAAAGTAATCGGACGTTCAATTGTAATACTTTTCTTTCTGATGATTCCATTAGAACATAGGCTTTTAATATCTAGTTGCGTATCCTTTTTGTTTTATAACTTCTGTTGACCTATTGGGCATAGACTGTACCAACTTACGGGTAACGTCCGGAGTAATGTTGTCCCAATCTTCTAATAACACCGTCTTCAGTTGACTTTTATTAGTAATGTGATGGTTCCTTATTTTTTTATCCAGATGATCCCAAAGATGTTCGATGGGATTTAGGTCTGGGGATTGCGGTGGTGTTTTTAATTGACCAGGAGTGTTGAAAAGGAGCCACATACGAACATCATGAGCTGTATGCTTTGGGTCATTATCTTGCTGGAACAAATAATGACCATCAAGACCCAATTTTTGTGCACTTCTTTTCAAATTTTCTTTCAAAATCGACAAGTAACCTAGTTTATCCATAGGTTCGTCAATGAAAACAAGTTCTCCTACACCGTTGGCAGCCATGCAACCCCAGACCATTACACAGCCACCTCCGTGTTTTACTGTATGTTGAATGTTTTTGGGATGAAGCTCACTATTTTGAGTTCTCCACACCAACAACCTGCCGTCGGAGTGGTAGATATTAAACTTAATCTCATTAGAGAATATTATACGAGTCCAAAAGTCGAGCGGCTTGCTTTTAAATTCTTTTGCAAAGCATAATCTTTTCTTCTTATTAACTTTGCTAATTAGTGGTTTCTTTCGAGGTACTCTCGCTTGATAACCAGCACGGCTGAGAGCTCTACGAATAGTCCGGGCACTAACATTGGTACCATTTACATCTGCTAATTGATCCCTAATACTTCTGGACGTTGTAGTCGGATTCTTTTTAACAATTCTTAAGATTTTTCGTGCGTCTGTCTCTGTTAGTTTACATGGTCGACCACTCCTAATTTCGTTTTCCACCTGATTATTTTTTCTGAACCGTTTCACGATATCGAAAACTGTCGAACGACTTCTTCCAATTATTTTTGATATTTCAGAAAAGGATTTATTCTCTTTATACAACTTTATTATAACTTTTCTTTCATGTATACCGGTTTCTTTGCGATTCTTAGCCATGTTTAACTTTCTTCACTTAAAACTGACAAGTAAATGACTGATATCAGAAAAACACATGTCAACATATAATTAGGGGAATTCCCTTTTAAACTCGGAAATGAAAAGAAAAGAATTGCTCCAAACTTCAATGACTAATTTCACACTTTTCAAAATGTCCGATTACTTTTGTCCACTTGATGCAATGTGAATTTGAATTAGTTGTTAATTTTCTTGTGAAAATCTTTTTATTTCTGTTTTATTTTTTTGTGCAATTAATTGAGAATACAAGTAACTTTTATATAAGGGAATAATTTTTATTTCATTTCAAAGCTTATGCTCGTAAAAGTATTTTATTGCTTGTTTCTTGTATTGTCCGATCACTTTTGGCCACCTCTGTATGTTTATATTCGCGCCATTCCTCGCATCAGCGTTTACCATCTACCTGCTACCGAAGATTTATGGCTCGCTGTTCGGCTTGTGTTCGAATTTTTCCGGAGGGTTGATGGAGTGTGGTTACTAGTTGAGTATACTATGCTCTTGAGCAAAACTGACGATAGATACAAGCCATATGGTAGCAATTTGCTTATGTATTAGTCGGCCTACTATGGACAAGCTTCCGGTAGCTGTCACCCAACTGCGGCATTAGCAAATGCTTATATTCCGTCATATATACTATTTTCCGAATAAAAAACGTGCCGAACGCATTCCGTGCATGCTATAAATTCACCTTGTATAGCCCATTGTGCTCCTAAATTTTCCAAGACGAGCAAATGAAGCACACGTTTTGCACCTTCGACTGATAGCTCAGCGTTGAGATGTAAACAAACTACTATAAATTCATAAATAAATGATAAAAACTAAACGGGTGTAAGAACTGAAATAATTTTCACTTCACTAGGAGCGCTATTGTGTTCTCCGCGGATCATCTGGATTTCACTGTAGAAATCCGTCTCTAAACCGTACAAAACCTCGAATTTTTGGCGGCACCTCTACAATTCTTCATATAACGCCATGTAAGTTAGCCAGCAAAGTCGGCCTACTAATGGTCATGTGTGTGGTAGTAAGCGCTGCTGCCATATGGCTTGTATCTATCGTCAGTTTTGCTCTTGAGTGTATTCATCACTGAGATAAATTGGATTATCCGATCATATATTTGCTTGTCGGAGCAAAGACGCAACGATTATGGACATGACGTAATGTACTGCCATGTTGTATTTTTTCTAAGCTTTTAATATATTTATAAATATGAATTAAAATAAAAGAATTTTCCAGTACCCATTTATAGTATAGGGGTGAGATTGATAAAATATATTTCTCCATTGGTAGAAATTTTTATCAAAGAAATATGTGTTTATGTCTATACGGACATAATTGTTCTAACCCTTGAGTAGACGTTCTTAAACGTTACATGGACTGGTGCGCGGCAGCGAATTTCTCACACTATTTCATATGTATTTTTCATACATCTAGGGGACATCTACGTCGAGCATTTGTAATGTTTAGACGGGCTTTTTATTTGCTACTGTCAATATTGTAATGTAAAAATTCGAAAAATAGTTTTTATCTGCCAACTATTCAAATTCAATTTAGTATTACTGGTGAAATACTTAAATAGCTTCCATATATTTACTTTTAATTGTCGCTTCGATAAAACGGCAAGCAGGTTTGTTGGAAAGGTACGATAGAGGAGCTGGATGGCTTCGACGACGCTTCCAATATCAAATGAATGAAATGATGCCTTGCTATTGACGCCACAACCATTCTACGTCTAGTGCTCATTGCGTATACTCGTATTTATAAAAGTTCCTGTCAAGAATTTTTAATAATACAAATAATTTTTAAAACGTCAATTCGAAATTAATTTTTAAAAAACTTATTACATCATCGATTTATTCGAACAATTTATCGAATATCTGGATTTTACTTGCGAGGAAGTCTCAAAAACTTTACAAAAGAAGAAACGCTTTTTTCACCGGGGGCATGGAGGAGCTTGCCACCGCTGGGGAACCCGGGGCTAGGAATTTCAAATGCTACGAATGAAAAAATCATGAAACAAAAAAACGACCAAAAGAGCTTTGAGCATAGAAGGAAGGAACGAAGAAAATGCTCAACTACTACAATTTTATTTGGTCCAAATTTCGAACGAAAACAGAGCTCAACCAGTGTTACAGGTGCCAACGATCATTTGGCTGGCAATTGTGCCATGCACTATCGCTGCGTTAAATGTAAAGATATTCATGCTCGTGGTGAACGCAATTGGCTCAGATGGAGCCAAAAGAAAAATTATACTGTGTTAACTGCAGTATATTTGGTCATCCAGCCTTTTATCGATGATGCCCTCAGTATCAAGATGCAAAAGATAAATTTCCCTCAAAACAAACACAAGTACATCGCAGTGTATTACCTTTCACCTTCGTCAAATCTGGAGTATCATTTGCACTTGCTGCTAGGCGACCAGCAGACAACAATGTAAATAAAATAGATAATGTGAGTGGCAATAATGAGCTGCTTCTCAAATTTACCAAAAGCTTGAATCTCTTTCAGAAAGAATAAAAAAGCAAGATCAAAAAATCAATTTCATTTTCCAACGTTTAGTACAACATGCTTCAAAATAGTTTATCATCCAGTCACATCTCTATGGATAAGCTTCATCTCATCTCGATCAACGTCAAATCCATTGTTACTACACACCGACGTGACTTTCTCCTTGAATTCATTGTTAAGCAAAAGCCTGACATCATGCTTTTCACTGAAACCCACCTCAGTTCATGGCACCTCATGACATTCAAGGATTTTGAATTTGGAAGGAACGACAGGGTAAACGGTGACGGGGGAGGTGGCACCAGGATATTGCTTAGAAACTTGTTGTGACGCACGAACAAACGGACGGACGGATAGACAGACAAGTTGCGATTTTATAATTTTTTAGGGTATTGTAAAAATATTTTACAATATCCTTAAAATGGGCTGCTTTATAAATTCTTCCAAGTTATGTCATTTAAAACGTTTCCATAAAAAATATTCATTATTTCAGTTGCTACTAAAATACTGCTACGCTAACCTTCCGACCTTTGGGTGCCACCATTTTGAATGCATGCATTTGAGTTTGGATTATTTTAAGTCTTTGTGTGCTAGGACCTCATCAATCAATGTGCCAAATCTTATTCAAATCGGAGTTTCACTCTATACAGGATAAAAGTATTCAATTTTTAGTGAAAATGGCAGCTAAAACCATTATGTCTTAAATTTTCGACTATTTTATCTTTCATTCAATTTTAATAATTTTTTGCATAATACAAGAACTTAGTACAGAAATCCATAATATGAAGTTTCATCAAAATCCGTTGCAAAGCGTGACCGCTAGAGGGCCACAAAAACTTGAAATTTTAACCGCCGCCAAATTTGCTCATGCATGATCACCGAAATGTCAAAGTCTCTAGATCTAAACAATTTCTATCTTATCGCCAAGTTTCATATACATGTATTGCTTTTTGCCACCTGACCTCCAGTTTTTTTACATAATTCTTTAGATACATATAGTTTTTTTTTCAAATTACCGAATTTCATTAACATCGGTTAAAAGCTTTGGTCACAACTATAATAACAACATTTTGTACGTTTTTCAATCTTTGAGCGACCGCCATTTTGTTTCATACGAGCCGACTTTGGATTTTTTTTTGTGAGATTCATCACATACATCAGTGAACCTTTGCACCAAATTTCATCCAAATCGGAGCTATACTTTGGTAAGAAAAGAAATCACGATTTTTCGTCTCAAATGGCCGCCATTTTGTTTTCACCTGGCTGATATAGAGGGTTCATGAACTTAACCGAGATATTTACTCAACACACTGTAATGATTTTCTACCTTCAGATCGAACGCGGAACCGACCTCTCATCGGTTCTAGACGTTAAGTCTGAGTAGTGCCAACGGAGGGTACCAACAGGTCAACCAATCCGAGCACCGTAACCCATTCACGCGGTGACTGCTTGTCGGCCAGCTAGTTCGGAGAGGATTTCGGTCGCGGGTCTCCGAATGGATTACGCTCAATTACAATATTTCAGTCACCTGAACTTGCCCGTTTTCCAAACGCGTCAACAATTACTCATCCAGAACGAGAACCCTACATTACGTTAATTCTGGATGTGATCTATCCACAGATCTCAAATCAAAAACGCTACAAAAACCCATAGGCGCGTTACCGATTCACTGACGCGGTACCGAAAAATATGCTACTCGAACTTAAACCGAAGATAACTACTCTAAAGAAATGACGAAACAATCAAAGGTACCGCGTACCGCGCGCGACGCGAAACCGACTTCAGCGGATTTGCCGAAACCCTAACCTCGCGACGGCATACCTACCCTGCACTTCCCTTTCACGCTGAAAAAGAACGAGCCACTGAAAAGGAAAGTCGTTAGTTATCTAGCAATTCATGTTATTTTTATTTAGCTCCTAAAAATATATATAATTTTTCTATTAATATTTATATTTTTATCTATCCTTATCCTGTAAGCTACTTTAATTAAATATCCTATTTTGTCGTAACCTGTATGAGAATTTTATACAATTAATTATTCGTGTTTAATATTAGGTTTAATGATTATTGAAAAATACGGTTAATAGCCATTTTACTAATCCTTGTTCAAATTTGTTGAAATTGATTTTCTCCTTAATAATTCAAAGGTTAAAAGAGTATGGAACTAATGTAACATAACTAAGCTAAAGTAAAGTAAACTAAGATAATGCAAATTATCGTGTTGTGGTTGGTTGGTTGTCATGTGTTCATATTATTAGTAAATGATTTTTGCTTCATCTAAATACAAAATTAGGCTCAGTCGTTTGTTGCTCGAACAAATCCGCCTTGTTGTGTATTTAAATTAAATGCTCTCTCTGTCGGTGTGCTGTCTACTTTTCGTTCCAGCTTGCCGTTTACGCGTTCTCTTGACAGTTGTTCAGGTTGTTAATTCTGTTGTGTTAATGTAATAATCGATACATAAACTAAAGTTAAATCTTTACATGCTTCTAAATCCTGCAATACATTTAAATGGATGTTATTAACTTAAGTCTGAAATTCTACCGTTTTGTTTGTTTTTATCTAGTGTAATTAAATTTAAGTTGCATTTATTGTATCGTTATCCGTTATAATTAAATTAGCTAAATAGATTTATCGTTTCTGTTTGATAAAATTTCATTCTCTTATTTATCGTGTTTTCTTAAATGGGTTAGTTGTAGGGTTTCTAGATTATTTGTGTATTATTATTACTAAGTGTTTGTTTTGCTCTAGGTGTTTATTTTAAATGGGTTTATATTTGTTGTAATTAAACGATTACGTCCGGCAATTTTGAACTTATTCCATAAAAATATTTCTTAATATTTTTGGGCCGAATGACTAGGAGAACTTCTAATTTTCTTTAATTCTTACTTTTTTTTTCAGATTCAATAAAAACAAACACCAGCCCACAACACTCAACTTTCAATAAATATTTAGAACTATATTAACTGGTTGTTAAAATATTTTTCTACAGCTAACATTTCTGCATACTATTTAGGTATATGATGATGTTTCTACTAAGCATTCTGAATCGATGCAAACGGAATGCTTATTCGCATAAAATTTACTATACATTTAACAGAATTTGAGTTTATGTACAAAATGATATCAACTGTGGCGCCATAACATGAAATTTTGCTTATATTTATGACCAAATAATTAATTTAATTAATCTTTGATAGTTACAAAATTCGTTCAGCCTTATTTCATTAAGTTGTAAATATTCAAATGTACAAGCAAATCTTTTCTTTAAGCCAATCACCTTGATCTCACGTTTAAATCTCGAATGTAAATATTGTGCAGTTTTATCTAACTATTTTTCTTAAATGGAAACCAGCTGACTCTGAGATAAATCCGGATTTCATGTTATGACATCCAGAGTTTAAAAGTAGGTAACGAGTGATATTAGAAACTGTAACCTGAATTGTCCTCCTTTCCAGATATGACACTCTCCTGAGCCGCATTTTTGATAACGTGAGAAGCATACCCGCGAATAACGTTGATAACTTTTAAGAGCATATGTTTATACCGTACAATGTACGTTGCTGAATCGAAGACTGCAATCTGTACTGCGGATTGCAAGCGATATGCCAATTGATCAATCTGAACAAAGTAGCAAGCATTACTTCGAATTTCCGCATTAAGAAGTGTCAAATCATTTTGGTGTTGAATTATTCTCCTACTGGATTCATTAAGAGAAATTGTTTTATCGAAGGTATATTCCCACTTAGTCCGCAGTTCACGCAACGTTAAATTTGATGAGGTGATCAGCCGCTGCATAGCTTCGCAATAATTGCAGCAAAGCTCTAGTGGATCACAATACCGAGTCAGTTCATTGTCACAATTGTCACCACTTTTCAAAAAGACATCAGACCATTCAAGAAAATTGTTTACATTATCATACGAACGCAACAATTTTCGTTCAGGATTCCTTCTTGTTCTTCGGCATTTTCTTGCGATTTTCTATCAAGAATGAGGTTAGAGACGGAACCCGGGAGATATTCGTTAGCAGTCTTACCTTTCTATAGATATTTTCGGCACAAACGAGAGCGAATACCGGAATCTGCCGCAACCAACAATTAGCAGCTGCTATTTTTGATTGCTTTCGATATTTCGCATCTAAGCCATAATACAATCACTAACAAGTACGGTCAGTTCATACAAATTTCCGAATTTTGCGATTCACGACAATGGACACGATTAGCAGACGACAGCAACGAAAAACGAACCCGACATGTGGCTGTCAAAAATCCCGGTTGTCACCTCGGACAAAACATCTGTGTGTGGAATGGCAGGCCATATGGCGGCAATGTGCCTCTCCAGATGTCGCCAGTGGCATAGTTTTCTCGATGGCCACGGTGGAGGGGCATTTCCAGATGGCTATGTCTCGAAATGTGCCGGGGTTGGATTAATTCTATATTTCGAATATTTATATCCACGGATCTAAATATTTGGACAGAAAAAAAAATATTTTCTGCACAACGATATCCGCACGACAGATGAAGTCCGCTGGCACTTCGAGGACATATCCATCTGGCCGGTTACAAGGGTTCGGGATCGGAATCACTTCGATTCCCGGGCGTAGGCGTCACATTACACATTCCCCCCCCCCCCCCCCCCAAAATCGAAGTAATTACGATCCCGTCTCCTATATAAAAGGTCTTGGTTAGGGCCGTGGCGGGTCGAAGGTCGGTTTCGAAGGATAGGCTACAACCATGTTCGTGAAGACTCGACAGTGACTATATAGTAGGGAGTCGGGTGTTATTCGGAGGTCTTCGTCTAAGCAGAGATTGGGGTAAGCCAAGGTTTCTCGTGGGAATTAGTTGCACTTCATCGTCTAAGGTCTTTTGCGTGGTAAATTCCCAGGGTTTTACCAGTCATGTCCGCGATGAGGTATCGGGTGGGGCTTATGACTTGTATGACTCGACACTTCACGAATTTCTTGTCTAGTTTGGCATTGTAATGTCGGGTGGCATCGCTCTGTCGGAAGTTTCGACGATATATTTCGTCGCCGGCCTTAAAGCCAGAAGGATGAGATCGCAAGTTGTACCGCTCCTCTCCCATCCGTCTACTGTCTTCAATCTTCTCCCGCAGTTGATCTCGCAGAAGTTGGAGCTTTTCGTGCGGTTCTAGAACCACGATTGGGTCCTCTAGCGATTTCAGCTGCCGCAATAGCCGGTAAGCGCTCCCATGACAGATCATGTACTGGCCGAACACTGCGAAATACGGCGAAATGCCGGTAGTGGCGCGGTACGACGAGCGCAGCGCACTAGTGATGGCGGACAATTTGCGATCCCAGTCCCTCTGATTCGGGTGGACATAGGCGCGAATGGCCGCTATGAGCGTACGATTCAGTCGTTCGGATGCGTTGGCTTGTGGTGAGTAGACGGCAGTTCGTTGGTGGATGATGCCGTATTTGGACATTAGGTCTCGGAACTTGCTGGAGGTGAACTGGACCCCATTGTCGGAGACAAGTTTCTCCGGAACTCCAAACATGTGAAAGACTCGGTTCTCCAAAAAGCTGATTATAGGTCCAGTGTGCATGTTACGTAGTGGTTCTATGATAGGGAATTTAGAGAGCTGGTCCAGGACCACGACAGCTCCCGTGTGACCAGAAGCAGATCGAGGGTAAGGACCGATAAGATCAATGTACAAGCGCTGGAACACGCGTTCGGGGACCTCAACCTTACCCATGGGTGGCCGAAGAATGGTGTTGGGCGCTTTAGTGCACTTGCATAGCTCACAAGAGGCTACGTACGCTTTTATCTGTTGTGCCATCTTAGGCCAAAAGAAACAGGTTTTCAACCGCCTAAGTGTACGACCGTATCCGCCGTGCGCACTTGTTGGGTGGTCATGAGCCCATCTGATAAGATCAGTGGTTAATTCTTCGGGCACCCACAACTTCCACTGTTCTTCTTCTTGTATGGGTTCTCCGGATGCGTGTCCTATCCGCTTATAAATAAATCCATCCGTCAACCGCAGTTCAGGCAGCTGGGGCTGTTGATTCTGGATAGTGTGAATCAGTTGTGTGTAGGTTGCTGACTTGAAGGCAGGATGGTCCAAATCGATCAATTGGGGGCTGTCGTCCTCTTGGACCAACTCGGCTCCTTCAGGGGCGAACATTCTGGATAGGGTGTCGGGGACTACATGCTGGCTACCTTTTCGGTGGCGGATTGTGAAGTCAAATGCCTGTAATTTCAGTGCCCACCTGGCCAATCTGCCGTTGAGATCAGTCTGGCTCATTAGCCATTTCAGAGAAGCGTGATCCGTAACGATTTCAAAGGTGTGTCCCTCCACATAGGCTCGGAAGCGTTTCACTGCCAACACCGCGGCTAAACATTCTTGCTCGGAGACCGTGTAATTTCGCTGGGCTGGGTTCAGCTTGTGAGACATGAAGGCTATAGGTCTCTCCTCGCCGTCTTGTGCAACCTGGACTAAGACTGCTCCCACCCCATGTTGACTCGCGTCACAATGGATTGAGAACGGTTTGTCAAAGTCCGGGCTGTGCAGTACGGGGGCTGTAGTCAGACTCTTCTTTAGCTCTTCAAAGGCTCGCAAGCTGGGCTCTTCCCAGACGAATTTACGTCCCTTACGCAGCATGTCGGTCAAAGGAGTGGTTATGGTGGCATAGTCACGTACAAAACGCTGGTACCATCCGCATAAACCTAAGAATCGGCGTAACTGTTTGGTGGTCTTGGGTAGTGGAAAAACGTCAATCGCTTGAGTCTTTTCCGGATCGGTCTTGATATGGCCATGCCCAATGATGTGACCTAAATACTTCACCTCCGTCATCACAAACTGGCTCTTCCTTATGTTGATGGTTAATCTTGCCCTCCGGATGTGTAGAGCCACCTCCTGAAGCAGGTCGATGTGTTCATCGAAGGTCTCGGTTATAAGCAACAGATCGTCCAAGTAAACGAAAACTTGGTGCCGCAAATGAGGTGGTATCACCTTATCCATAAGGCGCGTCATTGTTTGGGGGGCATTACACAATCCGAATGGCATGGTCACGAATTGATATAGGGGCCGACCTGGGACTGTGAAGGCTGTTTTCTCCTTTGAACCGGGGTCCAAAGGAATTTGCCAGAAGGCGTCCTTGAGGTCTAAGCTCGTGATGAAATGGGCTTTAGGCAATCGACTCAAAATGCCTTCGATAAACGGTAGAGGATATGCGTCCTTGACTGTGACGGCGTTCAAGCGTCTGGCATCTAAGCATAGCCGGACCTTGTTCGGCTTGACAACTAAGGTGACTGGGGAAGCCCACGCGCTCTGTGATTCTTCGATTACGCCTAATGATAGCATTCGATCCACTTCGGCATATAACGATTTTTCCTTCGCCGGAGATATGGCGAAATGTCTCTGTTTTATGGGTTTAGCGTCCCCCACATTTATAGTGTGGAACACTAGGTCAGTCCGCCCGAGACCTTCTTTCTCGTGCGATGGAAAAGCCGATATAGCCGAGTCAAGACGCAGTTGCTGAGTTACATCCAGTGTATGCCGTAATAAGTTAGTGGGTTGAGATTGGTCAGGAACGGTGGTGACGGACTCCAGGGTCGAACCGGAAAATAGTGCCGGGGCCAAGTTAAATTTTCGAACGAAATCTACTCCTAAATAAAGATTCTGGGTTAACTGAGGTATGATGAAAAATTCCATAGGTTTAGTTACCCCTTTAAAGGTGACATCCGTCATAATTTTTCCCACTACAGAGTGACGAGTTCCGTCCGCCGTGCTTAACCAGGAGGTGAAATGACGGATTTGGTCCGCGTGCTTTGCCAGTACCTCCCCTGCAAACTCGGCAGAGATGCAATTCACACTGGCTCCCGTATCGACTAAGCCTGACACTCGTTTTTGCAGGAGGTGTACTGACGCATATGGCCGGACATCCTCCCTCAATAATTCGTCTAAGTATATGTCCTTCAACACTTTTCTCGACTGCCTGACTTTTCTCCAGAAGCTCCGCATCCGACGCGTGGCTCGCTTGCTTCGCGGTGGGACAGTTGTGGCCAATTCCTCATGGAAGATGCGCTGTCGAGTAGCCAAATAATTCCGCAGCCTAACATGAAAAGGTTTTACATGCCAAGGAACTTTCATCTCGCTATCATTTCCCTGCGCGTTGGCCTCGGCGAAGGACGGCGTCGGTTGTGAAACTTCGGGAGAACTGTGGTTAGCGGTGCGAGTCAGCAGAGTTGGAGTCATGTTGGGAGCTGGGTCATAGCTGGTGATGGGGTCTGGATTGGTTCGTCCGGGGTCTAGGAGTGCCGACGGGTGGTCGCGGCACTCGGTGGCAAGTTTTTTCGCCCTTTGCAATTTGCACAGTCAGGTGCGTATGTGTCAGCCTTTCCGCATCGGTAGCAGAAAAGCGTTGCCTCCGCTGGACATGCATAGAACCGATGTCCCGGTTGTCGGCAGTTCCAACAGACTGTCGGGCTTGTAATTGCTTCAAGGGAGGGTCGATCAATCAAGGCTGGGTCCTCAAGCTCCGGTGGTGCTCCGCTCCTTGGTACTGGTACTGGATCAGCAAGCAGGTGGTCTGCTGCCATCAACTCCGCGGTGTGATGATTTCGGGGATTTGGTCCCGTTATGCGAGGTTGTGGACGGAAGGTACCTCGTCGCTCATCCAAGTGTTCTTGTCTACGCGCATGGAGGCGCAATCCCTGTATGGTGTTGATGGGAAAATGTAGCAGGCTGTTCTGGAGATCCCAGCGCATGTTCTCTCTGATAATTTCTACCAATTCGTCCTCGGGCATGGTATTTCGCAGGCGAGTGCTCAATCTCACTATACTGGTGTAGTACTGGTCGAACGGTTCGTGAGCGCCTTGTTTCCGTTTCTTTATTTGCTCTCTTAGCTCTCTCTCAGTGAAGCCATCCTCAAATCGATTGCGGAAGGCTGCACTGAAAGAGTGCCAAGTGGGACGTGGCGTTGACTCTTTAAAGCTCCAGTACCAGTCGGCAGCGTCGCCGCTGAACAAAAGATGTGCATGCCGGAGGAAGGCCGAGGAATCACCTCCCAGGGTGCTGGATACCAACGCCTGAATCCGGAAAAGGAACCGGTCCGCCGATATCATATCGTTGAACCCTGTAAAGTTCAGGCGCCAACTCTCCATGATACGAGGCGTCGGGTCTCGAAAAGGTGCCAATGCGTTCCCGGGGGGAATCACATCCTCGATTGACCTGTGGTACTGAACTGCCTCGGGGGCTGGAGGTACCAACGGAGGTCCGGTACTGTGTCGCGGTCTGTATTCGGGAGCTCTGGGATCCATTCCCGAGTTCCTTGGAGGTGGGACCCATTGCTCGGATTGTCGGGAGTGGGGCATCGCCACACTGGGATTTGGCTCCCAGCCAAGCGGAGTTCTCACGCGGCTGGGTGGTTGGCTCAACGGGAGATTCTGGATCTTTCCCTCCAGGTTGCCAATCCTCTCCGACATATCCCTCATCAACGCCACGAGGGTGTCAATGGAGTGGGCGGAAGGCATGGTTGTCACCTCGGACACGACACTTGCAGCCGGAACTTCACCGCCTACTGCTCCTTGCAGGTCTAAGAGTGGTTGTGACGGTTCGGCTTCTGGAGCTCCTTTCGCCACTGCTCCACGCGTTGGTAGGGGCGTTCCGATGGGGACGTCTAGGGCGGTCCGCTCGATGGGTCGCCGACATAATGGGCAACTCTCTGACGTGAGGAGGAGCTGTTGTACGCAGGCACGATGGAATAGATGTCCACAATCCAATCGCACGCTGTGTACCCCCTCCACTACGTCCTCGAAGCAGATCCCGCAGTTAGCTGGTTGGACCGTTTTGGATCTGGTCCAACGCTTGTCTGGGGTCCGCTTCGTTGCCATCTTTGATTTTTGCTGATTTTGGGGTGGGTGCTATGTCTTAGTGACGAAAAAAAAAGAAAAATGTAATTATATACTACGACTAAGGACTTAAGTATAATATGACTAAAGGCTTAAAAATACTTTAGTGGCCGATAGTGGCGAGCTATTTATGTAAAATTGAAAAAAAAAATTTAATTAGTATATACTTTCCTTTCCAGTGGTTGACTCCTTCAACGGGAAAAGAGAGTGCGTGGTAATCTGCCGAAGAAAGGGTGCTTTTGGTCGATTTACGAAATTTATCCCCATACCCACATACATTACAAACCGTTTCTAATCTACGTTAAATGACTCGACGAGACAAGTGGTAGAGCTACCGTAACGACTTTGTACGCGGTCAAAATTCCCGACGCGTGGAAGCATCCCGGGCTTCGCAACTCCAGCATACGCCACCGAACGTTGAACCGATACCACTCGTCTAATACGCATAAGAAATAGTTAGAATCCTTCCGCGACATAAAGGCAAGGTAGCCTTCTATTTTCTTGAGAGTCCATGCTGATAGGTAAACCCATCAGACTGGCAGTTCCATCAAGAAAATAGAAGGTCCTTACAGGGGTTAGCCTAGGACAACACATCGGAAGGATTCTGTCGCGAAAACAAAATCAAACAAAGGAGAGCGGAAGCTACAACTCACGTGAAGCGACTTCTAGTGTGTATCACACAATTCCACTGCTCCTGATAGTGGGACTCGAGTACCAAAGTATCTTACATCCTCCGTAAAGGACCAACTCGTCAGAAGACGCGAAGTTCTTTCCCCCTTAGGATGTTTTTGGCCCCACGTTGGGCGCCATTTGTAATGATTTTCTACCTTCAGATCGAACGCGGAACCGACCTCTCATCGGTTCTAGACGTTAAGTCTGAGTAGTGCCAACGGAGGGTACCAACAGGTCAACCAATCCGTGCACCGTAACCCATTCACGCGGTGACTGCTTGTCGGCCAGCTAGTTCGGAGAGGATTTCGGTCGCGGGTCTCCGAATGGATTACGCTCAATTACAATATTTCAGTCACCTGAACTTGCCCGTTTTCCAAACGCGTCAATAATTACTCATCCAGAACGAGAACCCTACATTACGTTAATTCTGGATGTGATCTATCCACAGATCTCAAATCAAAAACGCTACAAAAACCCATAGGCGCGTTACCGATTCACCGACGCGGTACCGAAAAATATGCTACTCGAACTTAAACCGAAGAAAACTACTCTAAAGAAATGACGAAACAATCAAAGGTACCGCGTACCGCGCGCGACGCGAAACCGACTTCAGCGGATTTGCCGAAACCCTACCCTCGCGACGGCATACCTACCCTGCACTTCCCTTTCACGCTGAAAAAGAACGAGCCACTGAAAAGGAAAGTCGTTAGTTATCTAGCAATTCATGTTATTTTTATTTAGCTCCTAAAAATATATATAATTTTTCTATTAATATTTATATTTTTATCTATCCTTATCCTGTAAGCTACTTTAATTAAATATCCTATTTTGTCGTAACCTGTATGAGAATTTTATACAATTAATTATTCGTGTTTAATATTAGGTTTAATGATTATTGAAAAATACGGTTAATAGCCATTTTACTAATCCTTGTTCAAATTTGTTGAAATTGATTTTCTCCTTAATAATTCAAAGGTTAAAAGAGTATGGAACTAATGTAACATAACTAAGCTAAAGTAAAGTAAACTAAGATAATGCAAATTATCGTGTTGTGGTTGGTTGGTTGTCATGTGTTCATATTATTAGTAAATGATTTTTGCTTCATCTAAATACAAAATTAGGCTCAGTCGTTTGTTGCTCGAACAAATCCGCCTTGTTGTGTATTTAAATTAAATGCTCTCTCTGTCGGTGTGCTGTCTACTTTTCGTTCCAGCTTGCCGTTTACGCGTTCTCTTGACAGTTGTTCAGGTTGTTAATTCTGTTGTGTTAATGTAATAATCGATACATAAACTAAAGTTAAATCTTTACATGCTTCTAAATCCTGCAATACATTTAAATGGATGTTATTAACTTAAGTCTGAAATTCTACCGTTTTGTTTGTTTTTATCTAGTGTAATTAAATTTAAGTTGCATATATTGTATCGTTATCCTTTATAATTAAATTAGCTAAATAGATTTATCGTTTCTGTTTGATAAAATTTCATTCTCTTATTTATCGTGTTTTCTTAAATGGGTTAGTTGAAGGGTTTCTAGATTATTTGTGTATTATTATTACTAAGTGTTTGTTTTGCTCTAGGTGTTTATTTTAAATGGGTTTATATTTGTTGTAATTAAACGATTACGTCCGGCAATTTTGAACTTATTCCATAAAAATATTTCTTAATATTTTTGGGCCGAATGACTAGGAGAACTTCTAATTTTCTTTAATTCTTACTTTTTTTTTCAGATTCAATAAAAACAAACACCAGCCCACAACCCTCAACTTTCAATAAATATTTAGAACTATATTAACTGGTTGTTAAAATATTTTTCTACAGCTAACATTTCTGCATACTATTTAGGTATATGATGATGTTTCTACTAAGCATTCTGAATCGATGCAAACGGAATGCTTATTCGCATA
The DNA here is from genome assembly GCA_963969285.1 of Odontomyia ornata. Taxonomy (NCBI): domain Eukaryota; kingdom Metazoa; phylum Arthropoda; class Insecta; order Diptera; family Stratiomyidae; genus Odontomyia; species Odontomyia ornata. The sequence goes on along the minus strand of OZ017740.1, from coordinate 146,346,151 downwards.
AAATTTACTATACATTTAACAGAATTTGAGTTTATGTACAAAATGATATCAACTGTGGCGCCATAACATGAAATTTTGCTTATATTTATGACCAAATAATTAATTTAATTAATCTTTGATAGTTACAAAATTCGTTCAGCCTTATTTCATTAAGTTGTAAATATTCAAATGTACAAGCAAATCTTTTCTTTAAGCCAATCACCTTGATCTCACGTTTAAATCTCGAATGTAAATATTGTGCAGTTTTATCTAACTATTTTTCTTAAATGGAAACCAGCTGACTCTGAGATAAATCCGGATTTCATGTTATGACATCCAGAGTTTAAAAGTAGGTAACGAGTGATATTAGAAACTGTAACCTGAATTGTCCTCCTTTCCAGATATGACACTCTCCTGAGCCGCATTTTTGATAACGTGAGAAGCATACCCGCGAATAACGTTGATAACTTTTAAGAGCATATGTTTATACCGTACAATGTACGTTGCTGAATCGAAGACTGCAATCTGTACTGCGGATTGCAAGCGATATGCCAATTGATCAATCTGAACAAAGTAGCAAGCATTACTTCGAATTTCCGCATTAAGAAGTGTCAAATCATTTTGGTGTTGAATTATTCTCCTACTGGATTCATTAAGAGAAATTGTTTTATCGAAGGTATATTCCCACTTAGTCCGCAGTTCACGCAACGTTAAATTTGATGAGGTGATCAGCCGCTGCATAGCTTCGCAATAATTGCAGCAAAGCTCTAGTGGATCACAATACCGAGTCAGTTCATTGTCACAATTGTCACCACTTTTCAAAAAGACATCAGACCATTCAAGAAAATTGTTTACATTATCATACGAACGCAACAATTTTCGTTCAGGATTCCTTCTTGTTCTTCGGCATTTTCTTGCGATTTTCTATCAAGAATGAGGTTAGAGACGGATCCCGGGAGATATTCGTTAGCAGTCTTACCTTTCTATAGATATTTTCGGCACAAACGAGAGCGAATACCGGAATCTGCCGCAACCAACAATTAGCAGCTGCTATTTTTGATTGCTTTCGATATTTCGCATCTAAGCCATAATACAATCACTAACAAGTACGGTCAGTTCATACAAATTTCCGAATTTTGCGATTCACGACAATGGACACGATTAGCAGACGACAGCAACGAAAAACGAACCCGACATGTGGCTGTCAAAAATCCCGGTTGTCACCTCGGACAAAACATCTGTGTGTGGAATGGCACGCCATATGGCGGCAATGTGCCTCTCCAGATGTCGCCAGTGGCATAGTTTTCTCGATGGCCACGGTGGAGGGGCATTTCCAGATGGCTATGTCTCGAAATGTGCCGGGGTTGGATTAATTCTATATTTCGAATATTTATATCCACGGATCTAAATATTTGGACAGAAAAAAAAATATTTTCTGCACAACGATATCCGCACGACAGATGAAGTCCGCTGGCACTTCGAGGACATATCCATCTGGCCGGTTACAAGGGTTCGCGATCGGAATCACTTTGATTCCCGGGCGTAGGCGTCACATTACAACACCTTTCCTGAAAATTTGGTGAAAATCGGAGCGAAATTGCACCCTCTAGCGTGGTCATAAATTTCGTTATATCCCATATATTGTAATTAGCAATTCATATTATTCTTTTTATTTCTTGCATCTCAATACTAAATTTGTGACCTGTTCAATTTATAGTTAATCGAACAAATTCCTTACTGATTTTTAACAAAACTTATTTACAACCTTATGTAAACAATAATAGGGTATAATTATCAATGTCTTAGGGATATAATATAAAACTTTTTGTTAATTCTTAAAAGGATTGTACTATTTAGCAACTAAGTTCATGGAACCGCCTCGTTCATATACCTCCGATGTAAACCTTCATTTTCTCTTTTAAAAATTACTTTGAAGGTAATTTTCGCGTAAGGGCACTTTCCTTTTTAAATTTATACAAAGGTGACCGAATTTGGAAATTTTAATGGGTCATTGACTGGAAGTTTTCAATTAGAAAATGCTGGAAGAATCAAAGTTAACAAGTGTTAACTTTCTTGCACCTAAGTGGCGGTCCAAAAATTATTTTCAATAGTTTCGTTCAATTTCTCAATTTTAAAGGTTACAAATTTTCCTCGGTAGTTTGTTTACACACTATTGTACTTTATTTTATAGTATGAAGAGAAGAAAAAAGACTCGCAAAAAATACTGAATTTGACTTTCATCACTACCTCAATTATTGTTATTGGTATCATTGGTTGCTTTTTATTATTATGATATCTATTATGCCTTATTATTGTTCGTATTATTTGGTATTCATTAACGTGCTTAGTATTAGGTCTTATTATTATTGGTTATTTATTATGATTGTTCGTATTATTTCTCAGTATTATTTGTTAGATATTATAGCGTTCAAATTATTTTGTATTATTATTTGTATTATGAGTTATTTATTATTAAGCTTCAACATTACAAATATGACAGTCATAAATTCTTAATTTCATTAAAATTTCTAAAAATTTACCAGTTATTAATTCACATATCAATGGATGATTATATATTAATGTCAGTATTTCCATAGTGTAAATCTAATACAGCTTTATATAACTGTGTTATTGGTGTGTTTTGTCTTTCTCTTCATTCCTTTTTTTTTCTTTGATATATTAATAAAAAAAGGTAATATTAATTTATGCGCATCATTTTCAATCTCGAAAAGCTTCCAAATTGATTCAAATTTAATTGATTTCCCTAGCAATATCTTAGAATTTAATTCAATTCAATTTCGCCTCCTAATGGGAAAAATTTACAAATACAAAGATATTTTCTTTCTTTCATCGTAAGTGTAAATAATATTGCCTTTGGGTAAAATTATCGTGCTAATTCAGATCTTAAAAGTAAGTAGGCAAGATCATCCAATATTTCATACATATAAAATAAAAAAATTGGAATAGTCCTTACTGAATATCGTTGGACCGGGAATTTAAGTAAATCACTACTCCTCTTAATACATGATATCTTGTTTTTTTTTCTTTGGGCATTACTCGCACCACCATTTTCGGAATTATTGTAATTTGCTTATGTTTTCTTGAATAGTAATTGCATGATATTAAATATAATTTGACAGTTATAAAAGTTTTATTTAAAAATTGCGGTACTAATAATATAAACCAGATGTCCTTGATTACTAAATTGAAACTGTTCTCATTGTTACTTTACCCCGTTTGTACGTTCCACGGAATATATCACTTCTACACACACTATGGAAATCATCGTAAACATTTTTCTTTCGATCAAGATGTTCCACTTGCACCGTCTATGTTGATCATATTTTCATACATGACAGGAAATTATGGAAACGCTCGAATTTCGTTGAAAACGCAACAATAAATTCATGTTTTTCCCGATATCAACTAAAGAAACTCTTCCGCGGGACTTCCGACATGTTATCATTCTTTACATTAGTGGCAAGATTACTTCAAATTGGATCGGATTTAACTTATATGCAACATACTCACTGTAATATGGCTTTGTAGATACGGGGTTTACAAGCAAGCACAATGTTTCCAGCTTTTTGAGGTGCGTGAGTGGTTCCAAATCGCCCAACTCTTGAATATTGCTACCAGTGAGAACTACTGACTCCAAATTGGGGATAGATTCATGCAAGTAATCGTCCATTCGTATTATCCGGTTGTTGTTTAATAGCAGGCACTTGAATCTAGGCAAATACGGACATCCATCACGTTTGCGTAGATCATTATCAGAGAAGTCTATAATATCGAATTGGTCCAGTGTAGCTCCCAAATTTTCTTTTTGCGGTGTTTTGTATCCTCGTAGATCTAGTTCACGTTCTCTGCATGGATTTATATACTGCTAAGATTGATTGATGATATCAATTCCAATTTCTGATAAATTTACTACTACTTTTGAATAGTCGATGGACACTGTGATGACCATTTTGTAGGAAAGTTCTTCCTCCTGTTATTTTTAAACCTTTTGATGCTTGTTGGCACCGTTTTGGCTGCATATACCGTGTTAGAGGCGGCGCTCGGTGTTCTGTCTGGATTAGCCTGCCCACGAATATTCGCACCCACATTCAAGTTGTACACTGGGTTCAACATCATTTGGTTGAGTTGAATTTGACCGATTTGACCTTTGTGGAACTGTCGGCACACTCCGGGACTTCCTCATGGGTGGCGGCCACTACGTGCACACATTTACTTCCCATGTGGCTGTCAAATCTTCTTGACATCCCACGACAAAATTGAAGTGGGATGTGCGCTCGTCGCAACCAACTTGAAATGACAAGCCACCTGGCAGCAAAGTGTGTTAGTAGTGGTCGCCAGCGGCGTCGCATGATTCATTACAGGGCAGTATCCACGATGCCTACCAGGCATGGGGAGACTGAAGGAAACGCTGCTTGGCCCTATGATGTTTTTTTTTCTTTTTCTCTCAGCGTCGTAGATCTTTGGCATGGTAGACTCCCAGCTCCTTTCCGGACATGTCCGCAATGAGGTACCGCGTGGGACTTAAAACTTGTAAGACTCGACACTTCACGAACTTCTTATCTAGCTTGGCAGTGTAATGCCGACCTGCTTCACTTTGTCTAAAATTCCGTCGGTAGATTTCGTCGCCTGCCTTGAAGCCAGAAGGATGGGATCGCAGATTGTACCGCTCCTCCCGCACCCGTCTACTGTCTTCAATCCTCTCCCGGATTTGTTCTCGTAGAATTTGGAGTTTCTCGTGCGGCTCCAGCACCACTATTGGGTCTTCCAACCCTTTCAACTGCCGCAATAGCCGGTACGAGTTTCCGTGGCAGATCATATGCTGGCCGTACACGGCAAAGTATGGGGAGATGCCTGTGGTGGAGTGATAAGACAAACGCAGAGCACAGGTGATGGCGGAAATCCTGCGGTCCCAATCCTTCTCCGGTTGGACATAGGCCCGAATGGCGGCTATGAGGGTGCGGTTCAACCGCTCGGACGCATCGGCTTGCGGGGAATAAACGGCAGTCCGCTGATGCGTAATGCCATACTTTTCCATTAATTCCCGAAATCTAGACGAGGTGAACTGAACTCCGTTGTCGGAGACCAGCTGCTCCGGTACTCCAAATATATGGAAAACGCGATTTTCCAGAAAACTGACTATGAGGCCGGTGTGCAGGTTTCGCAGAGGTTCCACAATCAGAAATTTAGACAAGTGGTCCAGGACCACGACAGCTCCCGTGTATCCCGAAGTCGAGCGAGGGTACGGACCGATTGAGATCTATATACAGACGCTGGGACACCCGCTCCGGTAGTTCGAATTTTCCCATCGGGGGCCGAAGAACAGAATTGGGCGCTTTAGTGCATTTGCACAGCTCACAAGCGGCTACGTACTTTTTTACTTGCTGCGCCATCTTAGGTCAAAAGAAGTAAGTCTTCAGTCACCGAAGCGTACGACCATAACCGCCGTGTGCACTCAATGGGTGGTCATGAGCCCGCTTTATCAATTCGCATGTCAGTTCTTCGGGCACCCATAACTTCCACTGTTCCTCTTTTTGAATGGGGTCTCCGGAGGCGTGTCTCGTCCGCTTGTATATAAATCCTTCCGCCATCCGTAGTTCTGGCAGCTGTGGCAACTGGTCCTGAATCGTATTCATCAGCTGGATATAACATGCTGACTTGAAGGCGGAATGGTCCAAATCGATCCATAGGGGGCTGTCGTCCTCCTGGACCAACTCGGCTCCTTCAGGGGGCGAACATCCTTGATAGTGTGTCCGGTACCACGTGCTGACTTCCCTTGCGGTGTCTTATCGTGAAGTCAAACGCTTGTAATTTCAAGGCCCATCTGGCCAAGCGGCCGTGGAGATCAGTTTGGCTCATCAGCCATTTCAGTGACGCATGATCAGTGACGATTTCAAAAGGATGTCCTTCTACATATGCTCGAAAACGTTTCACTGCCAGCACAGCCGCCAGGCATTCCTGCTCCGAGACCGTGTAGTTCCGCTGGGCCTGGTTCAGCTTGTGGGACATAAAGGCTATTGGTCTCTCCTCGCCGTCTGGTGCAACCTGGACTAAGACTGCTCCCACCCTGCTGACTCGCGTCACAATGGATTGAGAACGGTTTGTCAAAGTCCGGGCTGTGCAGTACGGGAGCTGTAGTCAGACTCTTCTTTAGCTCTTCCCAGACGAACTTACGTCCCTTACGCAGCATGTCGGTCAAAGGATTGGTAATGGTGGCATAGTCATGTACGAAACGCTGGTACCATCCGCATAAGCCTAGGAATCGGCGCAATTGCTTGGTGGTCTTGGGTAATGGAAAAACGTCAATCGCTTGAGTCTTGTCCGGGTCGGTTTTGATATTGCCATGCCCAATGATGTGACCCAAATACTTCACCTCCGTCATCACGAACCGACTCTTCTGTATGTTGGTGGTTAACCCTGCCCTCCGGATGTGCAGAGCCACCTCCTGAAGCAGGTCGATGTGTGCGTTAAAGATCTCGGTTATAAGCAGCAGGTTGTCCAAGTAAACGAAAACTTGGTGCCGTAAATGAGGTGGTATCACCTTATCCATAAGGCGTGTCATTGTTTGAGGGGCATTGCACAATCCGAATGGCATGGTCACGAATTGATACAGGGGCCGACCTGGGACTGTGAAGGCTGTTTTCTCCTTTGAGCCAGGGTCTAAAGGAATTTGCCAGAAGGCGTCCTTGAGGTCTAAGCTCGTGATGAAGTGGGCTTTAGGCAACCGACTCAAAATGCCTTCAATCAACGGTAGAGGGTATGCGTCCTTGACAGTGACGGCGTTCAAGCGTCTGGTATCTAAGCATAGCCGGACCTTGTTCGGCTTGACAACTAAGGTGACCGGGGAAGCCCACGCGCTCTGCGATTCTTCGATCACGCCTAATGCTAGCATTCAATCAACTTCGGCATATAACAACTTTTCCTTCGCCGGAGATATGGCAAAATGTCTCTGTTTTATGGGTTTAGCATCCCCCACATCTATAGTGTGTAACATCAGTGCCGTCCGCCCGAGACCTCCCTTCTCATGCGATGGAAAAGCCGATATAGCCGAGTCAAGTCGCAGTTGTTGATTCACATCCAGTGTATGTCGTAATAAGTGAGTGGTTTGAATTTGGCCAGGAACTGTGGTGACGGACTCCAGGGTCAGGCCGGAAAACAGTGCCGGGGCCAAGTTAAATTTTCGAACGAAATCCACCCCTAGATAAAGATTCTGGGTTAATTGAGGTATGATGTAAAATTCCAGAGGTTTAGTTACTCCTTTAAAGGTGAAATCCGTCGTAATTTTTCCCACTACAGAGTGACGAATTCCGTCCGCCGTGCTTAACCAGGTAGTAAAATGGTGGATTCGGTCCGCGTGCATTGCCAGTACCTCCCCTGCAAAATCGGCAGATATGCAATTCACACTGGCTTCCGTATCGACTAAACCTGACAATCGTTTTTGCAGGAGGTGTAATGTGACGCCTACGCCCGGGAATCGAAGTGAGTCCGATCCCGAACCCTTGCACCCGGCCAGATGGGTATGACCTCGAAGTGCAAGCGGACTTCATCTTTCGTGCGGATATCGTTGCGCAGAAAATATTTTTTTTTTCTTTCCAAATATTTAGATCTGTGGATATAAATATTTGAAACATAATATTAATCAAAACCCCGACACATTTCGAGACATATCCATCTGGTAATGCACCCCCACCGTTGCCATCAAAACACTATGCCACTGGCGACCAATAAAAATGCACATTGCCGCCATGTGGCGTTCCATTCCGCGTCAGTTGCGACGACTCCCAGTCCACATCTGTTTTGTCGGATGTTGTCAGATTGACAGTCCGACGCAACGAGGGAGAAAAAAGCGCGGGAGGAAAATACGGTATTTTTCTTTATCTCCCCGCAATCTTGGTGTTCTGAAGGGACGGAAAATATGAACTAACAGTGGGTAAAGAGTGATTGAATTGTTTTTCATTTGTTGAATAATAATTTTCTTATTAGGAAAAAGAGAGATTGACAGTCGGACGCAACGAGGAAAAAGCGGGTCTGATCAAACAGACTCGCCAAGACTAGTCAAAAACGGCACTAAGGATTCTCAGACAAATAATCCCATCACTAATTTGAGCATGCGTAACAGCAAAACTCGTAGTAATACATCACCAGTCAATGCATCTCTGAACTCAGTAACAAGTTCGGCAAGTCCAAACGGAAGTTCATCACCAACAGCTTCATCAGCATTTATCGCATCAACTGTAAGTACAGCCTCAATCCCATCACCGGCACCCACTGGTGTTTGTTCGGTTCGAATGGGTGTTTGTATGGCGCGAAATCCTCTTCATTAAATCGTAAACACGCAAAAATGAACGATAGACGCGGCGGAAACTATTTGTTAATAAGCGCGAATAGGGCTGTAGAAGCGGATTTATTCAAATTTGTTTGATGCATGATTTGGTACCTCAGAACTGTTCAGAGTCTTCACAACTTTATAAATCTATGATTCTGGATGAAATTAACACATAAAATATTTGGAGAAAGTTGTCTAATTGACTCAACTGAATCAAAACTATGTTTACTTAAAAGTGAAGCCAAAACCCTAAAAATGGTCTATGGTCTGCCTTTACGAGGTTGCTGCATTTAATTTATTTAGCTCGCAATTAAATATGCAGAGAAGTCTCAAACGGTGCTGTATTTAAGTGCTAGAACAATAAAAAATTGCCGGACATTGAAAGAATCTGAAACACAAAATTCTAGTATTTTAGCTTAAGACTGAAGTGTATAACTAATTTAGCATTAACGCATCTAGCATTGGAATTATAATTATTTCATTTAATCTTCATTTATAGTTAACTTCACGCCTAGTTGCGTGACAATTTCGTAGATCTCAGACTAGAAAATACGAAATCTCGTAGTAGTCGATTTTGAATTTAAAGGTTAGAAACGGAAACTCTTAAGAAAAGCAATTAAAACGCAACGTTACTAGAATAATAAAAAAAGAGAATTCCAACAACAATGAAAATATCAGAAGTAGACTTGTTGGGCCCAACAAAAAAATTATTCTCTTTATAACGATTTTGCCGTTCTATACAATCTAACCTTTTCTTATAGACATATTAAAAAAAAGGAAAACACATTTAAATATTATAGACAAGTTATTGACATAATTGCATGCCGAATATTCCCCTTGAAGAAATTATCAAAAAGAAAAAAAAACAAAATTAAATAAGCGATTTTGGCCTAAAGTAGTAGAAACAGTGAGTTATTTGAAGAATAGAAGATTAGCAAATACTCTTGAGAAAAAGAGACCGTATGAAATTTTTATGATAAAGAAATGCAATATCGGAAATTTAAAGTTATTTGGGAGCAAAGTTTTTATTAGAGTGCCTGAAAGTTAAAGAAGCGATAAAAGCTAATATTGCAATTTCAGTAGGTTATGAAAATGTTGAATATAGTTAAGAACATGTCAATATTATTGAAGAAAGTCAAAAGCAGTGATTTCCGGTGTTTTGAATCTATACATATTTACAACAACCTGAATGTTTGCAATCTTAATTTTGCTCGTTGATTGAATTAAAAGAAATCAAATTGAGTGTTTCATGTATTTTATGTGAAAACCTCTATGTAATAAAAGTTTGTATAAAATCTACCTATAAGTAACTAAAATCAGTGAGAAAAGAACACCACTTAAGGAGATTCATTCGTTCTGAACTAGATGCTAATAAAAGTATATAATAGGGAGTTAACAGAAGAAAGAGGAAAAAAAAAGGAAAAAAAAACTATGTTGTAAATGCGCATTTTTTTTTGTTTTTTTTTGGGAAGAAAATAGGTCAACATGTATATTTGATAAAGTCCGCATTAAAAAGCCAATCATGACAAACTTGAGAAGTAAAAATTAATGAAAAATCACTAAAGTAAAATTTAAAAGAAAAAAAAAAAACACAATTAAATTGTGGAGCAAGTTCTTTTGTTTACACTCAATTATATAAAGAAACTAAAAGTATATTTTTTAGAGAAGAACATTTAATTTATGACTAGTGAATATATGAAGAAAAACCAATCAGAATAAAAATTGAAGGTCGAATTGTCATTTTTTAACTAAGAATAATGAGGTCATTAGTAATAATAAAATAAAGAAAAACATTTTAAATACATGAATCGATTTAGATTTTGTTTTGTAAATTTCTGTCAAATCGATTATATGTTTGTTTTGAATTCGGGAAATTAGCTTAAAAAAGTCAATAATTTTTAAATGAGTATTTTGACAAGGAACTTTTATACATATATATTTCAATCAAATGAATAAAATTATGAAATGCTAATTAATTAAAGACTTTCCTTTTCAGTGGTTCTTCTTGTTTCAGCGGGAAGGTGAGTGCAGGGTAGGTATGCCGTCGCGAGGGTAGGGTTTCGACAAATCCGCTGAGGTCGGTTTCGCGTCGCGCGCGGTACGCGGTACCTTTGTTGTTTTGACATTTTATTAGAGTAGTTTTCGTCGGGTTAATTTAGAGTAGAATACTTTTCGGTACCGCGTCGGAAATTCGGGAACGCGAAATAAAAATTAGCTTTTGTTCTTTGACTGTTTATAGGAAGAAATACGGAGTAACGTAAAGTAGGTTTCTTCTCCGTATGGTTTTGTGTTGTAACGCGTTTTGAAAACGGGCGTGTTCAGGTGGCTGAAAATATTGTAATTGAGCGTAGCCCATTCGGAGACCCGCGACCGAAATCCTCTCCGAACTAGCTGGCCGACAAGCAGCCACCGCGTGAATGGGTTACGGTGCACGGATTGGTTGACCGGTTGGTACCATCCGTTGGGACTACTCAGACTTAACGTCTAGAACCGATAAGAGGTCGGTTCCGCGTTCGAACTTAAAAAGGTGAAAATCATTACAAATGGCGCCCAACGTGGGGCCTAAGACATCCTAAGGGGGAAAGAAATTCGCGTCTTCTGACGAGTTGGTCCTTTACGGAGGATGTAAGGTACTCTGGTACTCGAGTCCCACTATCAGGAGCAGTGGAGTTGTGTGATACACGCTCGCAGTCGCTTCACGTGAGTTGTAGCTTCCGCTCTCCTTTGTTTGATTTTGTTTTCGCGACAGAATCCTTCCGATGTGTTGTCCCAGGCTAACCCCTGTAAGGACCTTCCATTTTCTTGATGGAACTGCCAGCCTGATGGGTTTACCTATCAGCATGGACTCTCAAGAAAATAGAAGGCTACCTTGCCTTTATGTTGCGGAAGGATTCTACTTATTTCGTATGCGTGATAGACGAGTGGTATCGGTTCAACGTTCGGTGGCGTACGCTGGAGTTGCGAAGCCCGGAATGCTTCCACGCGTCGGGAATTTTGACCGCGTACAAAATCGTTACGGTAGCTCTACCACTTGTCTCGTCGAGTCATTTAACGTAGTTTAGAGACGGTTTTTGTAATGTATGTGGGTATGGGGATAATTTCGTAAATCGACCAAAAGCACCCTTTCTTCGGCAGATTACCACGCACTCTCATTTCCCGTTGAAGGAGTCGACTACTGGAAAGGAAAGTGTGTATTCCAAGAATTTTTTTTTCTCGCCATTATCTAGAAAGAGCTCGCCACTATCGGCCACTCAATTAGTATTGAATTCTCGTTTTCACTTACATAGTAGGAATAAGTATATTTCATACATTTTTTTTTTCAGTAATATTAGCAACAACCAAAACCAGCAAAAATGACAACGAAGCGGACCCCAGATAAGCGTTGGACCAGATCCAAAACAGTCCAACCAGCTAACTGCGGGATCTGCTTCGAAGACGTAGTGGCGGGCGTACACAGCGTGCGATTGGATTGTGGACACCTTTTCCATCGTGCCTGTGTCCAACAGCTCCTCCTCACGTCAGAGCTTGTCGGCGACCCATCGAGCGGACCGCCCTAGACGTCCCCCTCGGAACGCCCCTCCCAACGCGTGAAGCAGTGGCGAAAGGAGTTCCAGAGGCCGAACCGTCCCAACCACTGTTAGACCTCCAAGGAGCCGTAGGCGGTGAAGTTCCGGCCGCAGTTGTCGTGTCCGAGGTGACCCCCATGCCTTCCGCCCACTCCATTGACACCCTCGTGGCGTTGATGAGAGATATGTCGGAGAGGATCGGCAATCTGGAGGGAAAGCTCCAGAACCTCCCTATGAGCCAACCACCCAGCCGCGTGAGAACTCCGCTTGGCTGGGAGCCCAATCCCAGTGTGGCTATGCCCCACTCTCGACCATCCGAGCAATGGGTCCCACCTCCAAGGAACTCGGGAATGGATCCCAGAGCTCCCGAATATAGACCACGACATAGCACCGCACCTCCGTTGGTACCTCTAGTCCCCGAGGCAGTTCCGTACAACAGGTCAATCGAGGATGTGATCCCCCCCGGGAACGCATTGACACCTTTTCGAGACCCGACGCCTCGTATCATGGAGAGTTGGCGCCTGAACTTTACGGGTTTCAACGATATGATATCGGCGGACCGGTTCCTTTTCCGGATTCAGGCGTTAGTATCCAGCACCCTGGGAGGTGATTACTCGGCCTTCCTCCGGCATGCACATCTTTTGTTCAGCGGTGACGCTGCCGACTGGTACTGGAGTTTTAAGGAATCAACGCCACGTCCCACTTGGAACTCTTTCAGTGCAGCCTTCCGCAATCGATTTGAGGATGGCTTCACTGAGAGAGAACTAAGGGAACAATTAAAGAAACGGAAACAAGGCGCTCACGAACCGTTCGACCAGTACTACACAAGTATAGTGAGATTGAGCACTCGCTTGCGAACAACCATGCCCGAGGACGAACTGGTAGAAATTATCAGAGAGAATATGCGTTGGGATCTTCAGAACAGCCTTCTGCACTTCCCCATCAACACCATACAGGGATTGCGCCTCCATGCCCGTAGGCAAGAACAATTGGATGAGCGGCGAGGCACCTTCCGTCCACAACCTCGCATAACGGGAACAAATCCCCGAAATCATCATACCGCGGAGTTGATGGCAGCGGACCACCTGCTTGCCGACCCAGTACCAGTACCGAGGAGCGGAGCACCACCGGAGCTTGAGGACCCAGCATTGATTGATCGACCCTCCCTTGAAGCAATTACAAGCCCGACGGTCTGTTGGAACTGCCGACAAACGGGGCATCGGTTCTATGCATGTCCAGCGGAGCCGACGCTTTTCTGTTACCGCTGCGGGAAGGCCGACACCTACGCACCTGACTGCGCAAATTGCAAAATGCGAAAAAACTTGCCAGCGAGTGCCGCGACCACCCGTCGGCACTCCTAAACCCCGGACGAACCAATCCTGACCCCATCACTAGCTATGACCCAGCTCCCGACATGACTCCAATTCTGCTGACTCGCACCGCTAAACACAGTTCTCCCGAAGTTGCACAACCGACGCCATCCTTCGCCGAGGCCAACGCGCAGGGAAATGATAGCGAGGCGAAAGTTCCTTGGCATGTCCAACCTTTCCACGTCAGGCTGCGGAATTATTTGGCTACTCGACAGCGCATCTTCCATGAGGAGTTGGCTACAACTGTCCCACCGCGAAGAAAGCGAGCCACGCGTCGGATGCGGAGCTTCTGGAGGAAAGTCAGGCAGTCGAGGAAGGTGCTGAAGGACATACACTTAGACGAATTATTGAGGGATGACGTTCGGCCATATGCGTCAGTACACCTCCTGCAAAAACGAATGTCAGGCTTAGTCGATACGGGAGCCAGCGTGAATTGCATATCTGCCGATTTTGCAGGGGAGGTACTGGCAATGCACGCGGACCAAATCCGTCATTTCACCTCCTGGTTAAGCACGGCGGACGGAACTCGTCACTCTGTAGTGGGAAAAATTATGACGGATGTCACCTTTAAAGGAGTAACTAAACCACTGGAATTTTACATCATACCTCAATTAACCCAGAATCTTTATCTAGGAGTGGATTTCGTTCGAAAATTTAACTTGGCCCCGGCACTGTTTTCCGGTACGACCCTGGAGTCCGTCACCACAGTTCCTGACCAATCTCAACCCACTCACTTATTACGACATACACTGGATGTAAATCAGCAACTGCGACTTGACTCGGCTATATCGGCTTTTCCATCGCATGAGAAGGAAGGTCTCGGGCGGACTGCACTGGTGTTCCACACTATAGATGTGGGGGATGCTAAACCCATAAAACAGAGACATTTTGCCATATCTCCGGCGAAGGAAAAGTCGTTATATGCTGAAGTGGATCGAATGCTAGCATTAGGCGTAATCGAAGAATCACAGAGCGCGTGGGCTTCCCCAGTCACCTTAGTTGTCAAGCCGAACAAGGTCCGGCTATGCTTAGATGCCAGACGCTTGAACGCCGTCACTGTCAAGGACGCATACCCTCTACCGTTGATTGAAGGCATTTTGAGTCGGTTGCCTAAAGCCCACTTCATCACGAGCTTAGACCTCAAGGACGCCTTCTGGCAAATTCCTTTAGACCCTGGCTCAAAGGAGAAAACAGCCTTCACAGTCCCAGGTCGGCCCCTGTATCAATTCGTGACCATGCCATTCGGATTGTGCAATGCCCCTCAAACAATGACACGCCTTATGGATAAGGTGATACCACCTCATTTGCGGCACCAAGTTTTCGTTTACTTGGACGATCTGTTGCTTATAACCGAGACCTTTGACGAACACATCGACCTGCTTCAGGAGGTGGCTCTACACATCCGGAGGGCAAGATTAACCATCAACATACGGAAGAGTCAGTTCGTGATGACGGAGGTGAAGTATTTAGGTCACATCATCGGGCATGGCCATATCAAGACCGATCCGGACAAGACTCAAGCGATTGACGTTTTTCCATTACCCAAGACCCCCAAGCAATTACGCCGATTCTTAGGCTTATGCGGATGGTACCAGCGTTTTGCACGTGACTATGCCACCATTACCACTCCTTTGACCGACATGCTGCGTAAGGGACGTAAATTCGTCTGGGAAGAGCCCAGCTTGCGAGCCTTTGAAGAGCTAAAGAAGAGTCTGACTACAGCCCCCGTACTGCACAGCCCGGACTTTGACAAACCGTTCTCAATCCATTGTGACGCGAGTCAACATGGGGTGGGAGCAGTCTTAGTCCAGGTTGCACAAGACGGCGAGGAGACCCCTATAGCCTTCATGTCTCACAAGCTGAACCCAGCCCAGCGAAATTACACGGTCTCCGAGCAGGAATGTCTAGCTGCGGTGTTGGCAGTGAAACGCTTCCGAGCCTATGTGGAGGGACACACCTTTGAAATCGTTACGGACCACGCTTCTCTGAAATGGCTAATGAGCCAGACTGATCTCAACGGCAGATTGGCCAGGTGGGCACTGAAACTACAGGCATTTGACTTCACAATTCGCCACCGAAAAGGAAGCCAGCATGTAGTCCCCGACACCTTATCCAGAATGTTCGCTCCTGAAGGAGCCGAGTTGGTCCAAGAGGACGACAGCCCCCAATTGATCGATCTGGACCATCCTGCCTTCAAGTCAGCCAGCTACACCCAACTGATTCACACTATCCAGAATCAACTGTCCCAGCTTCCTGAACTGCGGTTGACAGATGGATTTATTTATAGGTGGATGGGACACGCATCCGGAGACCCCATACAAGAAGAAGAATAGTGGAAGTTGTGGGTGCCCGAAGAATTGACCACTGATCTTATCAGACGGGCTCATGACCACCCATCAAATGCGCACGGCGGTTACGGTCGTACACTTAGGCGGTTGAAAACCTGTTTCTTTTGGCCTAAGATGGCACAACAGATAAAAGCGTACGTAGCCTCCTGTGAGCTATGCAAGTGCACTAAAGCGCCCAACACCATTCTTCGGCCTCCCATGGGTAAGGTTGAGGTCCCCGAACGCGTGTTCCAGCGCTTGTACATTGATCTTATCGGTCCTTACCCTCGATCTGCTTCTGGTCACACGGGAGCTGTCGTGGTCCTGGATCAGCTCTCTAAATTCCCTATCATAGAACCACTACGTAACATGCACACTGGACCTATAATCAGCTTCTTGGAGAACCGAGTCTTTCACATGTTTGGAGTTCCGGAGAAACTTGTCTCCGACAACGGGGTCCAGTTCACCTCCAGCAAGTTCCGAGACCTAATGTCCAAATACGGCATCATCCACCAACGAACCGCCGTCTATTCACCACAAGCCAACGCATCCGAACGACTGAACCGTACGCTCATAGCGGCCATTCGCGCCTATGTCCACCCGAATCAGAAGGACTGGGATCGCAAGTTGTCCGCCATCACTAGTGCTCTGCGCTCGTCGTACCACGCCACTACCGGCATTTCGCCGTATTTCGCATTGTTCGGCCAGTACATGATCCGTCATGGAAGCGCTTATCGGCTATTGCGGCAGCTGAAATCGCTAGAGGACCCAATCGTGGTTCTGGAACCGCACGAAAAGCTCCAACTTCTGCGAGATCAACTGCGGGAGAAGATTGAAGAAAGTAGACGGATGGGAGAGGAGCGGTACAACTTGCGATCTCATCCTTCTGGCTTTAAAGCAGGCGACGAAATATATCGTCGAAACTTCCGGCAGAGCGATGCCACCCGACACTATAATGCCAAACTAGACAAGAAATTCGTGAAGTGTCGAGTCCTACAAGTAATAAGCCCCACACGATACCTCATCGCGGACATGGCTGGTAAAACCCTGGGAATTTACCACGCAAAAGACCTTAGACGATGAAGTACAACTATTTCACACGAAAAACCTTGGCTTATCTAAATCTCTGCCTGGACGAAGACCGCGAATAACACCTGACTCCCTACTGTATAGCCACTATCGAGTTTGCACGAAAATGGTTGTAGCCTATTCCTCGAAATCGACCTTCGACCCGCCACGGCCCTAACCAAGACCTTTTACATAGGAGGCGGGATCGTAATTACTTCGATTTTGGGGGGGGGGGGGGGGGAATGTGTAATGTGACGCCTACGCCCAGGAATCGAAGTGAGTCCGATCCCGAACCCTTGCACCCGGCCAGATGGGTATGACCTCGAAGTGCAAGCGGACTTCATCTTTCGTGCGGATATCGTTGCGCAGAAAATATTTTTTTTTCTTTCCAAATATTTAGATCTGTGGATATAAATATTTGAAACATAATATTAATCAAAACCCCGACACATTTCGAGACATATCCATCTGGTAATGCACCCCCACCGTTGCCATCAAAACACTATGCCACTGGCGACCAATAAAAATGCACATTGCCGCCATGTGGCGTTCCATTCCGCGTCAGTTGCGACGACTCCCAGTCCACATCTGTTTTGTCGGATGTTGTCAGATTGACAGTCCGACGCAACGAGGGAGAAAAAAGCGCGGGAGGAAAATACAGTATTTTTCTTTATCTCCCCGCAATCTTGGTGTTCTGAAGGGACGGAAAATATGAACTAACAGTGGGTAAAGAGTAATTGAATTGTTTTTCATTTGTTGAATAATAATTTCTTTCCGCCTCGACAAAGGATGGCGTCGGTTGTGGAACTTCGGGAGAACTGTGTTTAGCGGTGCGAGTCAGCAGAATGGGAGTCATGACTGGGGTTTGGTCATAGCTAGTGATGGGGTCAGCCTTGGTTCGTCCGGGTTTTAGGAGTGCCGACGGGTGGTCGCGGCACTCGCTGGCAAGTTTTTTCGCAATTTGCAATTTGCGCAATCAGGTGCGTACGTGTCTGCCTTCCCGCATCGGTAACAGAAGAGCGTCGGTTCCGCTGGATATGCATAGAACCGATGCCCCGTTTGTCGGCAGTTCCAACAGACCGTCGGGCTTGTAATTGCTTCAAGGGATGGTCGATCAATCATTGCTGGGTCCTCAAGCTCCTGTGGTGCTCCGCTCCTCGGTACTGGGTCAGCAAGTAGGTGGTCCGCTGCCATCAACTCCGCGGTGTGATGATTTCGGGGATTTGGTCCCGTTATGCGAGGTTGTGGACGGAAGGTACCTCGCCGCTCATCCAGTTGTTCCTGCCTACGGTTATGGAGGCGTAATTCCTGTATGGTGTTGATGGGAAAATGCAGAAGGCTGTTCTGAAGCTCCCAACGCATATTCTCTCTGATAATTTCTACCAGTTCGTCCTCGGGCATGGTTGTTCGCAAGCGAGTGCTCAATCTCACTGTTTCCGTTTCTTTATCTGTTCCCTTAGTTCTCTTTCAGTGAAGCCGTCATCAAATCGATTGCGGAAGGCTGCACTGAAAGAATCCCAAGTGGAACGTGGCGTCGACTCCTTAAAACTCAAGTACCAGTCGGCAGCATCTCCGCTGAACAAAAGATGTGCATGCCGGAGGAAGGCCGAGAAATCACCTCCCAGGGTGCTGGATACTAACGCCTGAATTCTGAAAAGGAACCAGTCCGCTGATATCATCGCGTTGAAACCCGTGAAGTTCAGGCGCCATCTCTCCATGATACGAGGCGTCGGGTCTCGGAAAGGTGTCAATGCGTTCCCGGGGGGAACCGCATCGTCGATTGACCTGTTGTAAGGGACTGCCTCGGGGACTGGAGGTACCAACGGAGGTGCGGTGCTGTGTCGTGGTTGATACTCGGGAGCTCATATGCTGGCCATTCCCGAGTTCCTTGGAGGTAGGGTATATTGATCAACTGGTCGAGAGTGGGGCATAGCCACACTGGGATTGGGCTCCCAGCCAAGCGGAGTTCTCACACGGCTGGGTGGTTGGCTCATCGGGAGGTTCTGGAGCCTTCCCTCCAAGTTACCGATCCTCTCAGACATATCTCGCATTAACGCCACGAGGGTGTCAATGGAGTGGGTGGAAGGCGCGGTTGTGACCTCGGCCGCGACAACTGCAGCAGGAACTTCCCCGCCTACGGCTCCTTGCCAGTCTATCAGTGATTGGGGTGGTTCGGCATCTGGGACCCCTTCGCCACTGTTCCACGCGTTGGGACGGGCGTTCCGAGGGGGACGTCTACGGCGGTCCGCTCTATGGGTCACCGGCATAGTGGGCAAAGCTCAGACGTTAGGAGGAGCTGTTGGACACAGGCACGATGGAAAAGGTGTCCGCACTCCAATCGCACGCTGTGTACGCCCTCCACTACGTCTTCAAAGCAGATCCCGCAGTTAACTGGTTGGACAGTTTTGGATCTGGTCCAACGCTTATCTGGGGTCCGCTTCGTTGCCATGTTTGTCTTTGCTGTGTGTGGTTGGTGCCATATCTAGCTGAAAGAAAAAAAATGTAACTCTCTAATATGAACAAAGAACTTAAAAATAATTTAGTGGCCGATAGTGGCGAGCTATTTACGTAAAATAGGCAAAAAAAATTTATTTAATATATACTTTCCTTTCCAGCAGTCGACTCCTCCAAAGGGAAATGAGAGTGCGTGGTAGTCTGCCGAAGAAAGGGTGCTTTCGGTCGATTTACAAAATTTAACCCCATACCCACATACATTACAAAAACCGTCTCTAAACTGCTTTAAATGACTCGACGAGACAAGTGGTAGAGCTACCGTAACAGCTTAGTACGCGGTCAAAATTCCCGACGCGTGGGAGCATTCCGGACTCTGCAACCCCAGCATACACCACCGAACGTTGAACCGATACCACTCGTCTATCACGCATACGAAATAAGTAGAATCTTTCCGCGACATAAAGGCAAGGTAGCCTTCTATTTTCTTGAGAGTCCAGGCCAACAGGAGAAACCCCATCGGGCTGACAATTCCATCAAGAAAATAGAAGGTCCTTACAGGGGTTAGCCTGGGACAACACATCGGAATGATTCTGTCGCGAAAAAAAAAATCAAACAAAGGAGAGCGGAAGCTACAACTCACGTGAAGCGACTGCTAGTGTCTATCACACAACTCCACTGCTCCTGTTTGTGAGGCTCAAGTACCAAAGAACCTTAAATCCTCCGTAAAGGACCAACTCGTCAGAAGACGCGAATCTTTTATCCCCTTAGGATGTTTTGGCCCCACGTTGGGCGCCATTTGTAATGATTTTACGTCTACGTCCGTACGAGGAACCGACCTCTCATCGGTTCTAGACGTTAAGTCTGAGTAGTGCCAACGGATGGTACCAACCGGTCAACCAATCCGTGCACCGTAATCCATTCACGCGGTGGCTGCTTGTCAGCCAGCTAGATCGGAGAGGATTTCGGTCGCGGGTCTCCGAATGGATTACGCTCATCTACAATCTTCAGCCACCAATACATGCCCGTTTTCAAACGCGCCACAAAACAAAACCATACGGAGAGGAAACCTATTTTACGTTACTCCGTATTTCTTCATTTAATCAGTCGAGGACAAAAATCTAATTTTTACTTCACGTTCCCGAATTTCCGACGCGGTACCGAAAAATATGCTACGCTAACTCAACCCGACGAAAGCTACGCTACTAAAAAGTACCGCGCGCGACGCGAAACCGACCTCAGCGGATTTTCTCAAACCCTACCCTCACGACGGCATACCTACCCTGCACTCTATTTCCCGCTGAAAGGAAGAACCACTGGAAAGGAAAGTCGTGTTTGTAATTAGCAATTCATATTATTTTTTTTATTTCTTGCATCTCAATACTACATTTGTGACCTGTTCAATTTATAGTTAATCGAACAAATTCCTTACTGGTTTCTAACAAAACTTATTTACAACCTTATGTAAACAATAATAGGGTATAATTATCAATGTCTTAGGGATATAATATAAAACTTTTTGTTAGTTCTTAAAAGGATTGTACTTTTTAGCAACTACGTTCATGGAACCGTCTCGTTCACTGCAAGTAATGTAGGAAATCATTTCATGTAAGTTCGTATACCTCCGATGTAAACTTTCATTTTCTCTTTTAAAAATTACTTTGAAGGTAATTTTCGCGTAAGGACACTTTCCTTTTTAAATTTATACAAAGGTGACCGAATTTGGAAATTTTAATGGGCCATTGACTGGAAGTTTTCAATTAGAAAAAGCTGGAAGAATCAAAGTTAACAAGTGTTAACTTTCTTGCACCTAAGTGGCGGTCCAAAAATTATTTTCAATAGTTTCGTTCAATTTCTCAATTTTAAAGGTTACAAATTTTCCTCGGAAGTTTGTTTACACACTATTGTACTTTATTTTATAGTATGAAGAGAAGAAAAAAGACTCGCAAAAATACTGAATTTGACTTTCATCACTACCTCAATTATTGTTATTTGTATCATTGGTTGCTTTTTATTATTATGATATCTATTATGCCTTATTATTGTTCGTATTATTTGGTATTCATTAACATGCTTAGTATTAGGTCTTATTATTATTGGTTATTTATTATGATTGTTCGTATTATTTCTCAGTATTATTTGTTAGATATTATAGCGTTCAAATTATTTTGTATTATTATTTGTATTATGAGTTATTTATTATTAAGCTTCAACATTACAAATATGACAGTCATAAATTCTTAATTTCATTAAAATTTCTAAAAATTTACCAGTTATTAATTCACATATCAATGGATGATTATATATTAATGTCAGTATTTCCATAGTGTAAATCTAATACAGCTTTATATAACTGTGTTATTGGTGTGTTTTGTCTTTCTCTTCATTCCTTTTTTTTTTCTTTGATATATTAATAAAAAAAGGTAATATTAATTTATGCGCATCATTTTCAATCTCGAAAAGCTTCCAAATTGATTCAAATTTAATTGATTTCCCTAGCAATATCTTAGAATTTAATTCAATTCAATTTCGCCTCCTAATTGGAAAAATTTACAAATACAAAGATATTTTCTTTCTTTCATCGTAAGTGTAAATAATATTGCCTTTGGGTAAAATTATCGTGCTAATTCAGATCTTAAAAGTAAGTAGGCAAGATCATCCAATATTTCATACATATAAAATAAAAAAATTGGAATAGTCCTTACTGAATATCGTTGGACCGGGAATTTAAGTAAGTCTTAATACATGATATCTTGTTTTTTTTCTTTGGGCATTACTCGGAATTATTGTAATTTGCTTATGTTTTCTTGAATAGTAATTGCATGATATTAAATATAATTTGACAGTTATAAAAGTTTTATTTAAAAATTGCGGTACTAATAATATAAACCGGATGTCCTTGATTACTAAATTGAAACTGTTCTCATTGTTACTTTACCCCGTTTGTACGTTCCACGGAATATATCACTTCTACACACACTATGGAAATCATCGTAAACATTTTTCTTTCGATCAAGATGTTCCACTTGCACCGTCTATGTTGATCATATTTTCATACATGACAGGAAATTATGGAAACGCTCGAATTTCGTTGAAAACGCAACAATAAATTCATGTTTTTCCCGATATCAACTAAAGAAACTCTTCCGCGGGACTTCCGACATGTTATCATTCTTTACATTAGTGGCAAGATTACTTCAAATTGGATCGGATTTAACTTATATGCAACATACTCACTGTAATATGGCTTTGTAGATACGGGGTTTACAAGCAAGCACAATGTTTCCAGCTTTTTGAGGTGCGTGAGTGGTTCCAAATCGCCCAACTCTTGAATATTGCTACCAGTGAGAACTACTGACTCCGAATTGGGGATAGATTCATGCAAGTAATCGTCCATTCGTATTATCCGGTTGTTGTTTAATAGCAGGCACTTGAATCTAGGCAAATACGGACATCCATCACGTTTGCGTAGATCATTATCAGAGAAGTCTATAATATCGAATTGGTCCAGTGTAGCTCCCAAATTTTCTTTTTGCGGTGTTTTGTATCCTCGTAGATCTAGTTCACGTTCTCTGCATGGATTTATATACTGCTAAGATTGATTGATGATATCAATTCCAATTTCTGATAAATTTACTACTACTTTTGAATAGTCGATGGATATCTGTGATGACCATTTTGTAATAAAGTTCTTCCTCCTGTTATTTTTAAACCTTTTGATGCTTGTTGGCACCGTTTTGGCTGCATATACCGTGTTAGAGGTGGCGCCCGGTGTTCTGTCTGGATTAGCCTGCCCACGAATATTCGCACCCACATTCAAGTTGTACACTGGGTTCGGGCAATAAATGGGAAGTGTATTATAATGTATGACGTCGGTATACTCATTCGAATTGCCAATATTCAACATCATTTGGTTGAGTTGAATTTGACCGATTTGACCTTTGTGGAACTGTCGGCACACTCCGGGACTTCCTCATGGGTGGCGGCCACTACGTGCACACTTTCCTCCCATGTGGCTGTGAAATCTTCTTGACATCCCACGACAAAATTGACGTGGGATGTGCGCTCGTCGTAACCAACGTGAAATGACAAGCCACCTAGCTGCAAAGTGTGTTAGTAGTGGTCGCCAGCGGCGTCGCATGATTCATTACAATATATATATATATATATATATATATATATATATATATATATATATATATAAGGCACTCTCCGCAATTGGTACATTTCTCTTGAGAACTTTACTTAAAATTGAAACAATATGGAAGGACATGAAACACCACCCATTGTATGGTTAAAAAGATTGAAAGGTCTTCTTCTCGCTTGTGTCAACAATATTTATCGGCAATTTTCGGAGTACAACCATCCCTGGTTGGGTTTGTTGAAATTACACCTGAAGAATGTCAGGAACTTAATCCGTTCATACTTCATAAGTGAGGTCAGCAATCAATGGGCGGAAAACTCAGGGGTATTATCCCTCAGAACCCAGATGACGTTTTAATGAAAGTGAATAGATTATTCCGCAAGAAGTCTCAAGTGAAGGTATCGAATCTTGAAGTCGCTCGTGATGAGATCCGAGTAAGACGATAGGGCTGGTATCGAAATTGATAGTACGACTCCGAAGGAACAGGATTATCTATGATGGATTGCAGAAACTTGCTCTGATTGGAACTCATTTTGAGTTGATTGAAGTGATAAAGTAAATAAAGCATTAAACGCCCACATTGAGAAATATGAGTTGATGCCGAATTGTCAATTTGGTTTTTTGTCATGCATTCACCAAACATGCGATAACGAGAGTAACAGACATCTGCTGGAATCTAAATAACAAAGAATGTGTTGGAAAATGTCTCATTGATGTGGAGAAAGCCTTCGATATGGTATGGTTAGATGGACCAATTTTTAATGAAACAGCATTCATTCATATCGAATTGGAAACATCACCATCATCGACTCGCTATACAACCAACTTTTGAAAGTCATGCTCAACGCTCAATCATTCATTCACACATCTCGTTCAATATACTATCATCAGCTTGTATATACTCTACTTTACGACTATAAATTGCCCAGGGAAGCACCATACAGCTTTGCGTACGAAGCCGAGCACCCTTGTCTCTTCAATCCCTCAATGTATCCAATGAAATTTTACATTTCATGCAAGAAAATGGTAAAATATATGGGAAATACGCTATGTTAATAGCTGCTTCTGAATTCAATGTGGAAACCAAATACTACTGGCCAGTGTAAAACAACATTTCCTGGAAGAAAATGATCATGGCATTAGCAAATTACGCGGGCATGACTGTAGAGTTACTGGTAAAGCAGTGCAAAAGCTTGATGGTGCTGTATATTTCATGATATAAGAGACAGAGGCAGCATATGAAGGATGGAAGAAAAGTACGAAACTTGATGAAAATGTGGGTGAAAAAGAGCCTTGGATGATTTCGTTTTACTATAGAGATTTATGAAGGATGGATGAAAAGTAGGAAACTTGATGAACATGTGCGTGAAGAAGAGGTTTGGAAAGCTTTGTTTTGTTATAGGGATTTTTTGATGGATTTCTGTGTGTGCTTGAGGGAGCCTGTCATCCGAGGGATCGGGGAAATGTTTACGTTTATATGAATTTTCTGTTCAACGTAGATTTCTTGATTCTACTTTCGGTTTTTAAACTTCAATGTTCTTACAATGTAGCTCATCCATTTTATCTCGTCCGCCCGGGGAAAATTTCTTCTGGCGCCAAAAATCAACTTAAGACGTTAGTTTAACAATTTCGCGAGTAGACTAAGTACATGAAAATCGATTGGGGAAGTATCGCGAGAGAAAATAATCAATTTCAAAGTTAGTTAGTTAGTTTAATAACGTCGCGAGTGAAGTGACTATATAAAAATCGATAAGAGATTTCAAAGTTATAGTGATCGTGATAAAGGTGAGTTTTTATTACAAGTTTTAGTCGAAAGAAGGAAAGTTTTCAAGCTTCATGCATGTATACATTGGTGTAATATTTCTATTTACAACAATACATACATGCATGAAGCTTGAAAACATTCCATTTTGTTACTTGAAGTCTGGAATTTTTTCAACTATAAGTTTCTGAACCAATTGATTATTTCTCGTTTTTTCTAGGATTTTGCTTAGGGTTTAGTAGATTCAACGGTTACATAAATTTTCTTGTTGATTCTATAACAAAATAATAATGTGCGTAACATATAAAAATGTAATGATTTCGCCTAACCAAACGAGATTAGTTGAAATCTCGAAATTGTTTAACAAGTTTTTAAAATGTTACGAAGGTGATGATTTTGGTGTGATAAATGAACGCACACAATAAGAAAAATTAATACAACTTTATGCTTTTAATAAGTCCTAGGCAAAATCCAAGCAAACACTGAAATGATCAAGTGCTAGTGATATTTATAGATCAAACAAAGTCAATATTTCAAGTACTCAAGCGCTTGCCAGATTAAATATAAATATTTATCAGATGAGAGCTTGAGCAATTTATTTGACCGTTGAAATCATGCCTCACTATAAGAATTTCGACGGGAAATATTTAACAAACTTTGAGATACCTAGCCTTACTTTTAGCCCAATATTAATCAATTAATTAATAATATGCTTTAATCAATCCATTCTTAACAGTTTACAAACATAAACGGAATTTAAAAATTACAATTATTTAAACTTAATGGCCTCCAAGGCACTTTAAATTTAAATTTTCTCGTTAAAAAGGATCGCAGGCTAATTTTCAGCAAGATTTATACGGGCCAGTGACGAATAGGCAGTGATGACTATATCTCATTGTTTACTAAATTCGATTAATTTCTTTTGATTGAAACCAGAATGGCATGTAACTGGATTAGTGACTGATTTATTTGTGCAATTTTTCAATATTCAATCAGTTTGCTCGCTATTAAAATTGGATATTCAAATTCTATTCACCCATCCTTTTGAAACCAATTTCTCCGTTTCTTTATGTGTACCAACAACGCCTGCTTACTCAGGCCCAAAAGGAAAGCAATTAACGTACATGACGTCACTGTGGAAACTGTCAAAAGCTGTTCAATTGATCTAAAAGAATAGGACAATAGGTCTAAAATCTTGGTGTGCATTGTGACATCATGCATCCGCCTTCGGGCCTGTGTGAGGGGACATTTGTACCAAGGTAATCATAGGCATTTAGTTGCAAGGTGCCAGCCTCATCTGTGGATAATAAATTATTATCATTTACATACTTATAACTAACAGAAAACTGCATCAAATCAATATAATCTAATCTTAAATTATTCGAAGACCTCGGTATTTATAGAACAAATCTGACACTCGACGATGAAATGATTTCCCAATTGACATGCCGGAGCTTTGGTTCCCATTCAATGAAATTCACATTGAGGAGGTCAGTCATTGCGATTACTGGTGAAGAAGTTTTGCAGCCCAAAAGCGAGTGTGGTATTACTGCCACAAATTACGCCAGAAGTACCGCTAATTAACAACTCCACCATAGACGGTCCCAAGCCGGTTTGAGGTAGAAGGAGAGAATACTTTGTTTTCCCAGCCCACAGCTTCCATGATTCCTCATCCAACACCCCCCAAATAATTGATAGTAAATGCACTTGGAGTCGCACATTGGGTTTATTGGTTCCCCAAAATATGTCGAGAAATGCTAATAACTGCAAATACGTCTGCAGCTCTGCTACTAAATCCTACTTACACCTCATTTGGGGGGACGTAAGAGCGTGATGGTGAATCTTCCGTACCTGATAACGGAATCGAAGTAATAAACATGCCGCCGAAATGGAGGTTGGGCGATAGGCTAGCTCCCCGTCTCTGGAAAACCCAAGATTGTTTCGAAACCTGCAGATGGCCCTTGGGATGGATTGGACTCACGGCAACGACCTCGCAAATGGAAAAAGGACTATGGCATTGGATCCTGGAATGTCAGGTCACTCAATTAACCTGGCACTATTAAGGACCTTTTGCAATAGACCAGTCAATATCAATTAAAAATATTGGCAATCCATGAAGCAAACTGGACTGGAAATGATATTTAAGACATGAGATCGCACACAATATTCTAAAGAGGGAAGCCTACTGGGAAACGAGAATTCAGAGAGACCTTTATTGTGGAGTTCAAATCGCACGTTATTTATTATAAGGTAGTACATTGACTTCTTGACTAGCTTCCAAAATTACAGAAATGCTCAATGCCCAGTTGAAATGTTTCGGGTATAGGTTAACTTGAATGCTGAAACCGCCATTTCATCTAAATTCTTGTGTGGAAACTCCTATCCAAGTTTTCAAACTAATTCTCGTTATTTGTTTGCCCCCAGCAATAGGCCAATAGTTTGTTGCAAGCACACACGGGTTAAATAATGGAGCAGCAATAAACCCGACGCGTAGTATCACACTTTTTTCCCTTAATGACGTGTCGGGCCCCATGTTGGACTAGGTATTTTGCGGGTTGGTTTTGGGGACGGTCAGAGGGTAATTGCCATATTTGCACCCCCAATGTAAGTCATGTGTCAACCAACTAGCTCCTGCGGAGGAACTACATTGAGATCCAAACACCACAATCACCTTACTTACTTACTTCAAATTTGGGGTTAGGTGCTCCGCCCTTCCCGTTTGACACATAACTTCACACCTTTGCTCCCGACACTCACAGTGGGCATTAGCTAGAGAAACGCACCTATTCTACACAAAACCCTTCTTAGGAAATCTTGCATTTTCCCTCGGGCAATGGCTCCTATCTTTTCCGAGACAATTAAATTTACCACCCAATTCGCGACTCACACAAGTTTCACCTGACCAGCGTCAAGTGGTGATTATGTGGCAGCGATTCAATATTAAATTCGCTCACCACCTGTCAACGTCAGTGGCGGTTCAGTAGCAGAGATCTGTCATCCAACTTTATCAGCTGGCTGGAAAATTGTATAAGGATGACAGGTCTCTGCCGAATCGGTGGTCATTACAGAGTATAGACGTATAAAGGTTGTGATATCTAGAGATAAAAGTCGACAAGTGCCAGTCAATGTTAAAGAGAATTTGAAGGTCTTTAATGGTTGACAGCAACAAGCAGTTACTGTGCTTCTACTCTTTTCCATATTCATTCACAACCTATTGAATGGGTTTGATTTTAAGGTGGTGCCTATGCGATCACAAGTTGCCGTTTTCTGATGACCTGATAATTTATACAGTGGCCCAAAACGCATCAGTCATTCAAAAAAACCTTCAGAGAGCATTCAACGATGTGCAGACCTACATGGACAATTGACGAACGAAAGTATATGTGCAAAAATATGAAACAGTTCTGTTTCGGACAACACTGCTGTTGGCCAGTCAAGATCTGAAACATGATTGGAAAGGTTTCCACATTATGACTGCTGAGAGTATTCAAAATGTATTCCACATAAATTCTTGGTTCGATACCTCTGTATTCACCTCAATCAGTATCTGCACTATAATAGACATATCAAAAGAATACTTAATAAAGCGCGTAAATTGTTCATATCCCTTTGAAGACTCTTTCATTCCCATACAGGTATAACATTATAGAGAGGAAAATCAACAAATTTTCTGTCCACATTTCTCATGATTTCACTCATACTATAAATTTTACACTAATGCTATCACGTTTTTGCTAATATAACGTTCACACTTACTAAATGCCTCTAGGTCCTTAAGGTTCAGACATGATACAGCCAACGAAGGTTAAAATTAGAATTCCTAACCAATATCAATTAAAATGCTATTATTATGATCATATTTCCCTTCAAAATATTCAATGTTTTTACTAAATGATGGATGAAATATGAAATATATTTCCCTGTATAAACGCAAAGTATGAACACAGCTTTAAGGGGGAAAAGAACAACTTAATGGGAATGTAAGCTTCATGACATTTCCCACCAATGTTAACCGAAAATTCAAGTTGCTTTTCGTTAAATAAAACGTCAACAATGCCATTCAAACTGAATTTAAAAAAATTGGGGCGATCGTAGTTAATCTATTTATCATAATGTTTCTACTAAACCATGCGGTCAACCGCCAATTTTCTCAAATCAAATTCTTTTCGATTACAAAGCAGTTTGTGTGCTGTTTTATGGATTCTTAGGAAATTGTCACAGAGTTTTAAGATTTCATCACAACCTTAACAAGTTAGACGCTCTTAAAGTATGAATTCATTAATAATTAGCGCCACTTTTTTTAATTAATTTAATAACTTCCCGCAATATTCACATCATTCTCAATTTGGGCTTAGATCATGTACAATCGGTATAAAACGATCATTTTGCAATTTAAATGAGGAGAAATGATAAAAGGTTCCTCTCTAACTTATTGAATAGTGCAAAGTTTATTTAATAAAATGGTGTGTTCTATTATTTTGTCGTGGTTAAAGTTAACCGAGTTACTTTGCACGTGCTACATATCAAAGTGAGTATTGAATTAAATTTTAGAAATTTTCCGCTCAATCAAAAAATTGCCAAGACATTCATATGGTACCTTTAATGAAAATAACCAATTGAATGGATATAAACTCGAGCCGAAGTTTGTATTGTACGAGTAGATTAGTAGCTGAATCGGTGAGGGGAAAAATGAAATTTAAAAAATTTTCGGACGCTCACGTTTCTACAATCATATACGAGACTATAGCTTCTCTATAGGGCTTATATATAGTAATCGAGCAGCCTGCCAAGGCAAACTGCTCGAAGGATGTAATGATTTTTAAGTCTAAGTCCGAACGAGGAACCGACGTCTCATCGATTCTAGACGTTAAGTCTGAGTAATGCCAACGGATGGTACCACCCGGTCAACCAATCTGTGCACCGTAATCCATTTTCGCGGTGGCTGCTTGTCGGCCAGCTAGATCGGAGAGGATTTCGGTCGCGGGTCTCCGATGGATTACGCTCATTTACAATTTTTCAGCCACCATTAAACGCCCGTTTCAAACGCGTCAAAAACACAATCATACGGAGAAGAAACCTACTTTACGTTACTCCGTATCTCTTCATCAATCCAGTCAAAGAACAAAAATCTAATCTCCATCTCGCGTTCCCGAATTTTACCGACGCGGTAACGAAAAATATACTACGCTAACTTAAACCCGACGAAAGCTACGTTAAGGAATAGGCAAAACCAACAAAGGTACCGCATACCGCACGCGACGCGAAACCGACCTCAGTGGATTTTCTCAAACCCTACCCTCGCGACGGCATACTTACCATGCACTCTACTTCCCGCTGAAAGAAGGAACCACTGGAAAGGAAAGTCGTTGTTAATGCTTAGCAATTCATATTATTTCATAATCCATTTATCATAGTTCAAGGCTTTGAGGAACGGAACAAATGGAGTGGCTATGCTCATATAAGCTCCATAGAAAATGATGCGACCACCTTCTGAGCATGATTGTCATTTCATTTCCAATAATTTCCACAATTTCTCCTCTCGAGAGCCAGATTGTCAATTTGACGACTAAACATGGACGCGAAATTTACCTGGCGCGTGAGATACAATTCGGAATTTAGTCGTTTTTTCGGTTCGAGAACGTGTCCGGAGGTACATATTGGCTGTAGTGAAAGTAATATTACACCCGGTTTAGGGATAACAACATGTTAAGGAGTGACATTGTAAATCGGAGCGAGGAACTCAATTAAAAGTGTAATGTGCGTTATTGCTAGAAAACGATGGGTTATCGATACGAAAGTGTTTTCTATCCTAAGTGGCCATAATGCTTTATTTGTATTTAATGCTATTTTCTTGTTCTGTGAAGTGTTATTTGCAATAAAACCATATTTACGAGTGCATAAGCGTTTGTTTACTTTCTTGTGACAATCCATTGGGTTCCCCTTAACTAGCTTTAGAATTACGGTCGCAGGGGTAGGTGCAAAAAGACACGTAGTTAGGCAGGCGGTCGCAGGGGTAGTTGCAACAACGTGTACACATGGATGTCCACTCCGGTTTTATCTTGTTCCTCAAAGGTTCAAGGTATGTCTTACGAATAAAATAATGTACAATATCAACTAATATAACCAATAAATGTTGAACGTTTCATTCGGAAAAAGGAAATGATAAAAAAAAACATTCAGAGAAACAAATTTTCTTAACTCAATTAAAATTTTTGCAAATATTGTTCTCATTCCTTCGACTTTTCAGAGATTTCGGGTGGACCATAAATAAATCTGTACAAATTGACGTTCCTGAGCGGGCGCTCTTATTGAGAGAATTCGACTGGGAAATTTGACACTTTGCTTGTCTAAGGACGAAAAACAAATTTACAAAATATTGTCTACATTTACGTTTGTATGTAAAAAAAATGCATAGAAGTACAAGAAAAACATTTTCCGTTGAAATTCAATTAAAGTCTAACCTCCAAGCATGTGTTACAAATAAACATAATATCTTGCTATGATTAAGGAAACTTATGAAATATCAATAATAAAGTTAGACAAAAATTAACAAATATACAAAATGCAACGTACGATTATTGCATTAAAGATCTCTAGCGAGTTAATCATTTACGCAAATTGGTTATTGATTGATGTTGCTGCTTTTGGTACTTTCCACCTTATCTCAAGAGGGAAAAGTGGGCGAAGTAGCAGGAACAGGAGGGAGGGCGAGGCTCAGGTTGGGGATGGATTAAATAAGGCTAGTTGTGGAACAGCAATATCAGATTAAACTGTCTACTAACATTCTCTATCGTAAAAATCGGGCAGTGGTGCTTAGTTGGTGCTTCCTTCATAACATTTTCAAAGATCCTGCTTGAATGTACAGAAGTTTTAAAGGAGTTCAATCGACTTGAGAGCAATTTCCTCGGACTGCGCGAAACATATCTAAATAATTCAAATAACTGTACTTATCGTATTCTCTCGTCGTACTACCGAACCATAAATTGATTTACAAATAAATTAGAAATCGTAACCCTATAAACTAATTTTAAATTTAGACTAAGTAGATATTTCCACCATTTCTATACTTTTCCCATAGTTGGTGGCTTAACATTTGCTTCTTTTTATAGAAATTTTCTTATTTTTTGTTTTGTTTTACTTTGAATCTTTCGTTCACTAATTTATTCAAGGAGGGCCTGTTTCATGTGTACTCAAGTATTAATCCTTCTTCCTTTGTACATTAGGATTATATTAAAGTTGGTAAGAATATCATTGTCTTAAAGGTCTACGCGCCGGTACAGTTGTTTTCCTTTGAAAATCTTAAACTTCACAAAATCCTATTTGCACGTACAATGTGCAAGAGGAGCCGCAAACAAATTTTGTACTTATCTTCCGATTGAATATGAACTCCAAGCACAAGGCCAGTCTGATTCGACATTGAGCAAGTGAATCGACACGCATTTGATATGCGGCTTGTCTGCGAAAATTTCAATATTTTTAGCATCGCGACACTATGAATTTTGATTTCATATTATAAACACTTCTCACGTGATATAAATTTAGCGGAGCAATATGTCCAAGTGAATGATTAAGAGTACGAAAACAAACTCCCACCCGCGAAATTGTGAAAATCATCGACAGCTCTTGGGTGGCGGCCACCACTTCCACACCTCCACTGCCATGTGGCTGTCAATTCATTTTGTTATCCCACGACAAAATTGACGTGGGATGTGCACCCGTCACAACCAACATGAGATGACAAGCCACCTAGCAGCAAGGTGTGTTGGTGGTGGTCGCCAGCGGCGTCGCATGATTCATTACAAGGACCTTTACGAAGAAAATATTATTTCTTAAAAGTAACAACGCAATAAGTGTGGTAGAATTTGATATACAATTTATTAGCATTATCAATACTAACCCGAAACAAACCCCATCACTATCACCGCTACCATTGTCGATAAAAATAAAAAAAAAAAAAATGACAAATAAAAATCAATAATGGCAACCCTATTGCGACAATCTAGCGAAGCAATTGCTAGATTGTTGCAAAGAGAAACGAGCGAAAAAGTTCGTCACATTTTTGTTAACTGCACTCGTATGCAAGTTACTCCGCTGCTCATTCTTTAAACATTTCTCATTACATTTATTTAATAATCGATTGTATTTAGTAAATATCAAAAGCAACTAATTTTGTAACGGCCCATGTGTTCATGTTCATTGACACGTTACAATTAAAATTAATTAAAACGCGACGTGATCATTTTCGGATAGAACTTACATACTTCGTTTGTTCGAGAAAACTTCATATGTGACGGGTCGTACATCATTATTATGATGTAGAGCAATGAATCAAGTGTACCTATTGTGCATGTTCGATAGAAAGTCGCTCAAAAGTCTGCAAGTTTTGCATAATAACATTCGTATTATGTGGTTGTGCGTGGACGCGAAATTCAAAAACTTGACAAAGTGATTTTTTGCAAGCGCGTAGTTGTCCATCGATACTCGTCGCTAACATTATTGACTCATTACATGCATGCGAATTGAAAAGTAGTGAAACATCGCGAATAACAAGTTTACATAGCCAGGTCTGATTGCCACTCAATGCTAGAAATAGTAATGTTCGTGGCGGGTGTATTAAATTGACTACACAAAATATACCCTGATTGCGTCATAACGTGGAGGCACTAATACAACCGATTAGTCATGATAATTTAATTCAGCTCGCTGGTTCGGGTTTGTCGCCTGAAATACGTTTTGTACTTCCTCTGGATTTGATTGTATTTTTGAAAATATGGGAGATAGCGCTGGCTATTGAACTAATTGGGAGTAGGAGGCTTTTGCACGAATCACAATTTCTGTTACAATGTCGAGCTGAGAAGCAGAAGTGAGAATGTTCGACAACCGATTCACGGATGGGTTTTTGTGACAGATTATTACTTAAATACTAAAACTTGGCGATTTATGATTGGTTAACGTCATGACATCGGTTATTAATAACGGCACTTTATTTTGTTCTTTGTAAACTTTTTAGTTTTATCGTGTTTAATTTGAGAGTAATAGATCTACCGTAACTATATAAAAGTAAAGATATTAATGATACTAGTGGAAGTAGTGTAATTACGAATTGTGTCACATATCAAGATAAAATAAATTACAGGCGCTTACCCACCAAAAATACGAGCGCTCATCGGAGGAGGACTGGACAAGTACCCTCTATGATCATTATAAATCTAAGAATTAAAATTTTTTTTAAATTATTTAATTTAAATTATTTATTAGCAATGCTTGTTTGTTTCTTTCATTCGTTCTCTCTTTTTCTGGAATTGCATCCATAATTATAAATTACTTTAGAGTTGACATATTGCAATATGATGTTTTCCATTTATTAGATATTTAGTTTTTTTGAATAGTCGCGCGCTTCTTGAATGATGAAAATAGTTTCCATATGTAAATAAAAGATGAATTGAAGAAAACCTTTGGTCGTTCCATTTGCATGGTACCTTGAACAGGTATGGGACCCACCGCGTTGGCTGGGCCCTCCACTCATGAGCTAGCCATCGGGTCAGCTCACCCCTTCTCTTTGCGTTGCAGGTGCTCTTGCAGGGTAGAGTGGCCTTCCGCTCAAGTTTCCTTTTTATGTTAAAGTATAGTATTATGTGATTCCATCATATAAAAGTTCAAAATAACTCTGAAACATTCTTATTTTTTATTTAAAGGAAGTATTCACGAGAATTATGTTTGCATGAGTTTTTCATTTAGATGGAAAATATAAGCCACATCTACAATGGATCTTGACTCGGATGGAGAGGTGCGAGGGGGCACCAGTTCCACCTTGATTCCCCACTCTTATTTGGGGGTCATAAGTGTGAAGTGGTAAAGACAATATCCTCTCGAGTCCGGTGCATGTTAATCAGGCTCGGTCTGTCATACTTTGGTATTGCATTCCTTCGATAGGTTACCTCGGCCTCGGAACCGTCGAACCACGAGTTGATCGTTTAATTCGAGAATGCGAAATTTTTTTTGTAGTGGGCACTTGTGCTGGGGAAAAGAACCCACCTCACGAGCCATGATGAATGCCAGCCCATTCATGCGTCCTCAGACAGGGCCAATTCCGGTGAGCACTAATATCTTCGCTTGCTGAGGCAGCATACTATCGCTGCAATCCTGAACAGACGTTTAAAAATTCTTTAATTCACTACATATACCCACTGCTTCCTTAAACCTGGCCGCCTTGCTCGGAAAATTTAGTGACAAGACGTCATACAATAGTAAAACTGATAACTCCTGCAGTTAATGCAGTGCCAAACAATTAGACGTCAAATTTTCTGTTGAACAGCAATTGACTCGCTGTTCAGCTAGTGTAAAGTTGCCGAAGCATTTCCATCGAATTAGGTGGAGGAAAAAAAACTGGCTGTTCATGTCAGCTTATAAATCAAACCCCTAGATTCTAGCAAGAGTTCAAGCAAAATAAAGTCAGTATGATGATTCATAAAAATTGAGGAACCAATATCGCGAAATGCAGTTGCAGCAATGAGAAATTTGCACCCAGAAATGGTGGAACACGTTCAAAGTCATGCACTATACACATCACAGGAAGAACAGCTGGTGGAAATTGTTAAGAGTGTGAGTATTGTACTTTACATAGATGTTTAATTGGTTAATGTGATGAGCTTTTTGTTATTGAGATTTCGTTATGTTAATTAATATCTTAGACGCAATCAAACGAAATTGCTAATTTAATTATTTGTAGTCCGAGCATCCTTCTGTCGAAACATTCTAAAAACTTCTCGATAAAAATCCGGCCGTATTCTATCCAGCCCGTAGAGCTAAGGGGCTTCTAAATCCCAACAATACTCATTGCTGCCTGATCAGACGGTCAAACCAATTCCTTGTAGTAATCGAGCACGGAGCGTGTCAGCGTCATAAATAATAAGAACCTTCGTGGAGGCACCAACATCATCACCTTGCTGGCGGTCGTAAAAGGCCCAGTGTCGCGCATGCCTGCGCTCATCTTCGAGCACGTCAACAACACGGACTTCAAACAGCTGTACCAGACACTCACAGACCTGGAGATCCGCTACTACTTGATTGAATTGCTCAAGGCGCTCGACTACTGTCACAGCATGGGCAACATGCACCGCGACGTGAAACCTCACAATGTGATGATCGACCACGACAACCGCAAATTGCGCCTGATCGACTGGGGCTTGGCCGAGTTCTCCCACCCCGGCCAGGAGTACAACGTACGGGTGGCCTCGCGGTATTTTAAAGGCCCTGAGCTGCTCGTCGACTATCAGATGTACGACTATTCGCTGGACATGTGGTCGTTGGGCTGCATGCTCGCCTCCGTGATACTCCGCAAGGAGCCGTTCTTCCACGGCCACGACAACTACGATCAGCTAGTACGTATTGCCAAGGTGCTGGGCACCGAAGAGCTCTTCGCCTACTTAGACAAATATAATATTGAATTGGACCCACGATTCCAAGACATTATGCAGAGGCATTCCCGCAAGCGATGGGAGCGTTTCGTACATTCTGATAATCAACATTTAGTGTCGCCTGAGGTTCTCGACTTCGTCGACAAATTGCTGCGCTACGACCACGTCAAGCGGCTCACGGCCGCGAGGCGATGGCACATCCCTATTTCCTGCCGATCGTGAACGGACAGTTGAACATGTTGAATTCATCGTCAAAAACTAGTAATCAATAATAATATGATGTATAGAGAAAGCTAAAATTTAAATACACTATTCAAAACCCGCAACATGAACATTCAAAACCAACTGTAAACTTTATCCACCACAAATTGAAAGCAGCATTCGAAAAGAACGCAGTACAATTATCTGTTAGTCACAT
Organism: Odontomyia ornata; assembly: GCA_963969285.1. Classification (NCBI taxonomy): domain Eukaryota; kingdom Metazoa; phylum Arthropoda; class Insecta; order Diptera; family Stratiomyidae; genus Odontomyia; species Odontomyia ornata. Next base: position 146,309,305 of record OZ017740.1, on the reverse strand, counting down.
CGCCAGGTGCCTGTCATGTAACCACCACCCACCAGTCAAGTCCCGTTTTTACGTTCCAGCTATCAATCCAATCACGGCACATTGCAATATCAACATAAACATCAGCAAATTCCAGTACATGGCGACGGATGAGTCGCAGCCACTTGACCATTTCAGACCACCTTCCAGTCAGCACACGCGGACACGATCTACCTATATTCACCAACCGTGCAGTACAGCTAACAAATTCATGGATTTCAGCAGCGACAGCAACACCAACAACAAGCGGAGAGCGCAGGGGGACGCATCTCTATCGAATATCATAGCAATATAGAAATGTTGAAATTTTTAATTTAAACAAAAAAACAGAAAATTCACTCATTTCAAGAAAATGATAACTAAAACAAGAAAACAAATTTGTAAGGAAATAAACTTGGAAAACTGAAAATCCAATTCGAAAAGTTTTTCATGATATAATTTCGAAGCGTTCAAATAATCACTCTTTTTCCGAAACTTGCATTAATCATTTATTACTAGTATTATTGAAGTTACATGAGCATATTGAAAACTGTCTAATTTTGTAATGTTTTTCAACTTTTCAAGTTCGAACGCGAAACCGACCTCTCATCGGTTCTAGACGTTAAGTCTGAGTAGTGCCAACGGATGGTACCAACAGGTCAACCAATCCGTGCACCGTAACCCATTCACGCGGTGGCTGCTTGTCGGCCAGCTAGTTCGGAGAGGATTTCGGTCGCGGGTCTCCGAATAGGTTACGCTCAATTACAATGTTTTCAGCCACCTGAACATGCCCGTTTTCAAAACGCGTTATCAAAACCAAACCATACGGAGAAGAAACCTACTCTACGTTACTCCGTATTTTTTTCATTCATCCAGTTAAGAATACAAAATCTAATTTTCATTTCACGTTTCCGAAGTTCCGACGCGGTACCGAAAAATATGCTACTCGAACTCAACCCGACGAAAACTACTCTAATAAAATGACGAACCAACAAAGGTACCGCGTACCGCGCGCGACGCGAAACCGACCTCAGCGGATTTGTCGAAACCCTACCCTCGCGACGGCATACCTACCCTGCACTCTCTCTTTCCACTGAAAAAGAAGAACCGCTGAAAAGGAAAGTCTTTAGTTATCTTAGCAATTCATGATTTTATTTTGTATTTTTATAGTTTTGAATTATATTTATTACAAAAAAAAATTTAGAGCGAGATATTCTCGCTATGTTATACAATTAATAAACTTTCTTAACAAGTAATGGAATATTATGGTCTTTATTCGCATTTTCTGCCACTTTCACTTTGTTCCACAGAAAATCATTGACATTCAAATCTTTTACATTACACTAGATTTGAATTGATGGTTTTACCCTTTTTTTTATTTTTGTCATAACTCGATCCAGCAAGGCGTGAATTGTTTAAAGGATAAACTAATCTAGGAAGTTCTGCATTTGCTTACAATCATAGCTTCGGCTTGAAAGGAACATTTTTTTGCTGTATGTGAGGTAGAAAGGAAATGTCCAAATGAAAAGGTCTAAACAATAACTTTACAAAAAATATTGCCGAATAAAATATTTAGATTTTCGTTTCTGAAAATTTCACCGTAGCTAATTTAAATTTTCGCTAAATATTTCCAATGAGCGCAACTCTTGGGAACCTAGACCTTTGTGGACGTTACTCATGAAAGGTATGTGTACCTGAGCATCCCTAGATTGTCATATATCCAACTTTATCTTATTTCAATTCCCTGAATCAAATATATTTATGATACTTTTAACATATGAACATAGATTTGATTTGAATGTCAAACGTTTTCATATTTCGAGGAGTTTTCCATTGACGATTAATTCATATCTTATACATTCTTACCTAATTTTATACAAACTGATTTTTGTAAAAGAAAACTATATCTATAACTAACATACAAGGCACTTTGTAGGAAACTATTGAGTTGCTTATTTTGAGTAGCACTACTATGTAACGTACACCTATTTATACAAAATTCACCGTATTTGATACGAAACATTAAATTCAAGGAAACTATATAAGAAAGTAGAAATGAGGTAAGACGTTGATCACCTTAAATACGAAATTTTTTTTTTTTCAATCTAATATTACTTTAAATGAATAAAACATTATTGTATCGTTTCTAGACCCAAAAGGTGTCTTTTAACAAATTGTGACTGATCGGTAAGAATATTTCTAAAATTCTTTGCAAGAATTAAAAAAAATTTAATCAATAACCTGAAATATATGATGGCTTCTTTAAACATATGAATGGTAAATGTGGTCTGTGTTCTCTAGCATTAAGAGTTTGTTGTGGGAGTGTGCAAGTTTTCTGATCATCTACTTTAAAGAGTTAAAAATGCAAAAATACTTGTTCGGTATTAGTTTTACAGTTGAAAAATAAAATGCAAAATATATCGCTGAGTTCTGTCGGTACTTTTCTGTTATTGTGTCACCGTTCACGTAAAATTATTAGCTTATCCATCAAAATCTAAACTCTATATATCCTTTCGTTGCAATAGTTTCCTTTACTAGTAGTTATAAGATAAAATATACTTGGTATTTTATGTATATGTGATATATTTTTTTTTTTAAGGAATGTTTTATTGTCTTTTCGAAGATGTATTCTGAATGTTTTCTTGCCTTGATTGAATAATCAAATAAATCAAATAATTTTAATAAAAGGACAAAAAAAATAACCTTTACAAAAAAGCAGCACTTAAAACTAATAGTTATTGTATGTAAACATTTTATGAAAGTTTCTTACAAAACAAGTGGAAGTAAAGTGAGTTTCCAATTATAACTTATGTCCTTAGACAATTTAATATCAATTTTAAAGATTTTTTTAAAACTAAGAATATCACTGATAAATTTGTAGAATGTCTGTTTGATAGGAAGGGTTGGAGGCTAATATTCATAAAATCTGGCATTTTTCTCTGTGGAAGATCTTGTTTAAATTAAACAGACAGAATGAAGAACAGAAACGTGACATTGTAAATATGAGAAAAGGAAAGTGGTTGCTGAATATTTCTCATTAATAGAAAACGAGTACCATTTTATTTCATAATATCACGTTCTTTGGTGCAGTAGGGTCATTTTACTTGCAGAAATAATTTATGATTAAATGACGCCTTTTAAAAGGAAATAGGATAGAGAAATCCACAGCATGGAACATTGCCTCACACATATTATGCATGTGATTATTATATACACATGTGTCATAGGGAACTTCATTAACATTAACCGGAAGGTTGAATACTTCTTAAAAACAGCTTTGACCACACCGGGGGGATTGTCATTTTATTCATTGCACAATGTTCATTTGAAGATTATTACGGTGTAATGATACTTAGCTGGGCAATTAGGATCTTCCACAGCCTCCTACAACGGTAGATTAGGTGCATTGGCTTCCATTTGTAATGATTTTCCCAGCGATTCCCCACTTTGAGGTTGGGTCAGCATTCCAATTTATGGAGCGATTCTCTCTTAATTAAGTTTACTCCCATGTAGTACCGCGCCAACATGCTGCTATCGCCCCCCTTTCTTCTTACTGGCTTTATTTCAACTACACCACAACTAAAATCACAATTCAAAATTTTTCTAAGATTTCCAATACTAAACAACAGGGATTAGTTGATGAGAATCTTATTTGAAAAATTTCACTACCGTCACTCAAGATCCCGAAGACACTTTTTCTTTTTACCCCATGTGGCTGTCCAATTTTTCCGGTTGTCACATCGGACAAAACAGATGTGTGTGGAATGGCACGCCACATGGCGGCAATGTACCTCTCCATTTGTCGCCAGTGGCATAGTTTTCTCGATGGCCACGGTGGAGGGGCATTTCCAGATGGATATGTCTCGAAATGTGTCGGGGTTTGGATTAATTTTATATTTCGAATATTTATATCCACAGATCTAAATATTTGGACAGAAAAGAAATATTTTCTGCGCAACGATATCCGCACGACAGATGAAGTCCGCTGGCACTTCGAGGACATACCCATCTGGACGGTTGCAAGGGTTCGGGATCGGAATCACTTCGATTCCCGGGCGTAGGCGTCACATTACACATTCCCCCCCCCAAAATCGAAGTAATTACGATCCCACCTCCTATGTAAAAGGTCTTGGTTAGGGCCGTGGCGGGTCGAAGGTCGATTTCGAGGAATAGGCTACAACCATTTCAGTGAAGACTCGACAGTGACTATATAGTAGGGAGTCAGGTGTTATTCGGAGGTCTTCGTCTAGGCAGAGATTTAGGTAAGCCAAGGTTTTTCGTGTGAAATAGTTGTACTTCATCGTCTAAGGTCTTTTGCGTGGTAAATTCCCAGGGTTTTACCAGCCATGTCCGCGATGAGGTATCGTGTGGGGCTTATTACTTGTAGGACTCGACACTTCACGAATTTCTTGTCTAGTTTGGCATTATAGTGTCGGGTGGCATCGCTCTGCCGGAAGTTTCGACGATATATTTCGTCGCCTGCTTTAAAGCCAGAAGGATGAGATCGCAAGTTGTACCGCTCCTCTCCCATCCGTCGACTTTCTTCAATCTTCTCCCGCAGTTGCTCTCGCAGAAGTTGGAGCTTTTCGTGCGGTTCCAGAACCACGATTGGGTCCTCTAGTGATTTCAGTTGCCGCAATAGCTGGTCAGCGCTCCCATGACAGATCATGTACTGCCCGAACAATGCGAAATACGGCGAAAACCCGGTGGTGGCGTGGTACGACGAGCGCAGCGCACTAGTGATGGCGGACAATTTGCGATCCCAGTCCTTCTGATTCGGGTGGACATAGGCGCGGATGGCCGCTATGAGCGTACGATTCAGTCGTTCGGATGCGTTGGCTTGTGGTGAATAGACGGCAGTTCGTTGGTGGATGATGCCGTATTTGGACATTAGGTCTCGGAACTTGCTGGAGGTGAACTGGACCCCATTGTCGGAGACAAGTTTCTCCGGAACTCCAAACATGTGAAAGACTCGGTTCTCCAAGAAGCTGATTATAGGTCCAGTGTGCATGTTACGTAGTGGTTCTATGATAGGGAATTTAGAGAGCTGGTCCAGGACCACGACAGCTCCCGTGTGACCAGAAGCAGATCGAGGGTAAGGACCGATAAGATCAATGTACAAGCGCTGGAACACGCGTTCGGGGACCTCAACCTTACCCATGGGTGGCCGAAGAATAGTGTTGGGCGCTTTAGTGCACTTGCATAGCTCACAAGAGGCTACGTACGCTTTTATCTGTTGTGCCATCTTAGGCCAAAAGAAGCAGGTTTTCAACCGCCTAAGGGTACGAACATATCCGCCGTGCGCACTTGATGGGTGGTCATGAGCCCGTCTGATAAGATCAGTGGTTAATTCTTCGGGCACCCACAACTTCCACTGTTCCTCTTCTTGTATGGGGTCTCCGGATGCGTGTCCCATCCGCTTATAAATAAATCCATCCGTCAACCGCAGTTCAGGAAGCTGGGACAGTTGATTCTGGATAGTGTGAATCAGTTGGGTGTAGCTGGCTGACTTGAAGGCAGGATGGTCCAGATCGATCAATTGGGGGCTGTCGTCCTCCTGGACCAACTCGGCTCCTTCAGGGGCGAACATTCTGGATAAGGTGTCGGGGACTACATGCTGGCTTCCTTTTCGGTGGCGAATTGTGAAGTCAAATGCCTGTAGTTTCAGTGCCCACCTGGCCAATCTGCCGTTGAGATCAGTCTGGCTCATTAGCCATTTCAGAGAAGCGTGATCCGCAACGATTTCAAAGGTGTGTCCCTCCACATAGGCTCGGAAGCGTTTCACTGCCAACACCGCAGCTAAACATTCCTGCTCGGAGACCGTGTAATTTCGCTGGGCTGGGTTCAGCTTGTGAGACATGAAGGCTATAGGGGTCTCCTCGCCGTCTTGTGCAACCTGGACTAAGACTGCTCCCACCCCATGTTGACTCGCGTCACAATGGATTGAGAACGGTTTGTCAAAGTCCGGGCTGTGCAGTACGGGGGCTGTAGTCAGACTCTTCTTTAGCTCTTCAAAGGCTCGCAAGCTGGGCTCTTCCCAGACGAATTTACGACCTTTACGCAGCATGTCGGTCAAAGGAGTGGTAATGGTGGCATAGTCACGTACAAAACGCTGGTACCATCCGCATAAGCCTAAGAATCGGCGTAATTGTTTGGGGGTCTTGGGTAATGGAAAAACGTCAATCGCTTGAGTCTTGTCCGGATCGGTCTTGATATGGCCATGCCCAATGATATGACCTAAATACTTCACCTCCGTCATCACGAACTGGCTCTTCCGTATGTTGATGGTTAATCTTGCCCTCCGGATGTGTAGAGCCACCTCCTGAAGCAGGTCGAGGTGTTCGTCAAAGGTCTCGGTTATAAGCAACAGATCGTCCAAGTAAACGAAAACTTGGTGCCGCAAATGAGGTGGTATCACCTTATCCATAAGGCGCGTCATTGTTTGGGGGGCATTGCACAATCCGAATGGCATGGTCACGAATTGGTATAGGGGCCGACCGGGGACTGTGAAGGCTGTTTTCTCCTTTGAACCGGGGTCTAAAGGAATTTGCCAGAAGGCGTCCTTGAGGTCTAAGCTCGTGATGAAATGGGCTTTAGGCAACCGACTCAAAATGCCTTCAATCAACGGTAGAGGGTATGCGTCCTTGACTGTGACGGCGTTCAAGCGTCTGGCATCTAAGCATAACCGGACCTTGTTCGGCTTGACAACTAAGGTGACTGGGGAAGCCCACGCGCTCTGTGATTCTTCGATTACGCCTAATGCTAGCATTCGATCCACCTCGGCATATAACGATTTTTCCTTCGCCGGAGATATGGCGAAATGTCTCTGTTTTATGGGTTTAGCATCCCCCACATCTATAGTGTGGAACACCAGGGCAGTCGGCCCGAGACCTTCCTTCTCATGCGAATGAAAAGCCGATACAGCCGAGTCCAGACGCAGTTGCTGATTTACATCCAGTGTATGTCGTAATAAGTTAGTGGGTTGAGATTGGTCAGGAGCTGTGGTGACGGACTCCAAGGTCGTACCGGAAAACAGTGCCGGGGCCAAGTTAAATTTTCGCACGAAATCCTCTCCTAGGTAAAGATTCTGGGTTAACTGAGGTATGATGAAAAATTCCATGGGTTTAGTTACTCCTTTAAAGGTGACATCCGTCATAATTTTTCCCACTACAGAGTGACGAGTTCCGTCCGCCGTGCTTAACCAGGAGGTGAAATGACGGATTTGGTCCGCGTGCCTTGCCAGTACCTCCCCTGCAAACTCGGCAGATATGCAATTCACACTGGCTCCCGTATCGACTAAGCCTGACACTCGTTTTTGCAGGAGGTGTACTGACGCATATGGCCGAACATCATCCCTCAATAATTCGTCTAAGTATATGTCCTTCAACACTTTCCTCGACTGCCTGACTTTTCTCCAGAAGCTCCGCATCCGACGCGTGGCTCGCTTGCTTCGCGGTGGGACATTTGTGGCCAACTCCTCATGGAAGATGCGCTGTCAAGTAGCCAAATAATTCCGCAGCCTGACATGAAAAGGTTTTACATGCCAAGGAACTTTCGTCTCGCTATCATTTCCCTGCGCGTTGGCCTCGGCGAAGGACGGCGTCGGTTGTGGAACTTCGGGAGAACTGTGTTTAGCGGTGCGAGTCAGCAGAGTTGGAGTCATGTTGGGAGCTTGGTCATAGCTAGTGATGGGGTCAAGATTGGTTCGTCCGGGGTTTAGGAGTGCCGACGGGTGGTCGCGGCACTCGGTGGCAAGTTTTTTCGCCCTTTGCAATTTGCACAGTCAGGTGCGTAGGTGTCGACCTTCCCGCAGCGGTAGCAGAAAAGCGTCGGCTCCGCTGGACATGCATAGAACCGATGTCCCGGTTGTCGGCAGTTCCAACAGACCGTCGGGCTTGTAATCGCTTCCAGGGAGGGTCGATCAATCAATGCTGGGTCCTCAAGCTCCGGTGGTGCTCCGCTCCTCGGTAATGGTACTGGATCAGCAAGCAGGTGGTCCGCTGCCATCAACTCCGCGGTGTGATGATTTCGGGGATTTGGTCCCGTTATGCGAGGTTGTGGACGGAAGGTACCTCGCCGCTCATCCAAGTGTTCTTGTCTACGGGCATGGAGGCGCAATCCCTGTATGGTGTTGATGGGAAAATGTAGAAGGCTGTTCTGGAGATTCCAGCGCATGTTCTCTCTGATAATTTCTACCAGTTCGTCCTCGGGCATGGTATTTCGCAAGCGAGTGCTCAATCTCACTATACTGGTGTAGTACTGGTCGAACGGTTCGTGAGCGCCTTGTTTCCGTTTCTTTATTTGCTCCCTTAGCTCTCTCTCAGTGAAGCCATCTTCAAATCGATTGCGGAAGGCTGCACTGAAAGAGTGCCAAGTGGGACGTGGCGTTGATTCTTTAAAGCTCCAGTACCAGTCGGCAGCGTCGCCGCTGAACAAAAGATGTGCATGCCGGAGGAAGGCCGAGGGTGCTGGATACCAACGCCTGAATCCGGAAAAGGAACCGGTCCGCCGATATCATATCGTTGAACCCTGTAAAGTTCAGGCGCCAACTCTCCATGATACGAGGCGTCGGGTCTCGAAAAAGTGTCAATGCGTTCCCGGGGGGAATCACATCCTCGATTGACCTGTTGTACTGAACGGCCTCGGGGGCTGGAGGTACCAACGGAGGTGCGGTGCTGTGTCGTGGTCTATATTCGGGAGCTCTGGGATCCATTCCCGAGTTCCTTGGAGGTGGGACCCATTGCTCGGATTGTCGGGAGGGGGGCATCGCCACGCTGGGATTGGGCTCCCAGCCAAGCGGAGTTCTCACGCGACTGGGTGGTTGGCTCATAGGGAGATTCTGGAGCTTTCCCTCCAGGTTGCCGATCCTCTCCGACATATCCCTCATCAACGCCACGAGGGTGTCAATGGAGTGGGCGGAAGGCATGGGTGTCACCTCGGACACGACACTTGCGGCCGGAACTTCACCGCCTACGGCTCCTTGGAGGTCTAACAGTGGTTGGGACGGTTCGGCCTCTGGAACTCCTTTCGCCACTGCTCCACGCGTTGGTAGGGGCGTTCCGAGGGGGACGTCTAGGGCGGACCGATCGATGGGTCGCCGACATAGTGGGCAAAGCTCTGACGTGAGGAGGAGCTGTTGGACACAGGCACGATGGAATAGATGACCACAATCCAATCGCACGCTGTGTACGCCCTCCACTACGTCTTCGAAGCAGATCCCGCAGTTAGCTGGTTGGACCGTTTTGGATCTGGTCCAACGCTTATCTGGGGTCCGCTTCGTTGCCATATTTGTTTTGCTTCTGAAAGAGAGAGAGAAAAAATATATAAACTAGACTTATTCCTATTATAACCCTAATATATAAATGGACAAAACTTACTACTAACTTAGTGGCCGATAGTGGCGAGCTATTGATAAGTGGGAAGAAAAAAATTTATTAAAAATATACTTTCCTTTTCAGCAGTCGACTCCTCCAACGGAAAATGAGAGTGCGTGGTAATCTGCCGAAGAAAGGGTGCTTTCGGTCGATTTACGAAATTTACCCCATAACCCATATACATTACAAAACGTTTCTAATCTACGTTAAATGACTCGACGAGACAAGTGGTATAGCTACCGTAACAGCTTAGTACGCGGTCAAAACTCCCGACGCGTGGAAGCATTACGGGCTTCGCAACTCCAGCATACGCCACCGAACGTTGAACCGATACCACTCGTCTATCACGCATACGAAATAATTAGAATCCTTCCGCGACATAAAGGCAAGGTAGCCTTCCATTTTCTTGAGAGTCCATGCTGATAGGTAAACCCATCAGACTGGCAGTTCCATCAAGAAAATAGAAGGTCCTTACAGGAGTTAACCTGGGACAACACATCGGAAGGATTCTGTCGCGAGAAAAAAAAAATCAAACAAAGGAGAGCGGAAGCTACAACTCACGTGAAGCGACTTCTAGTGTGTATCACACAACTCCACTGCTCCTGATAGTGGGACTCGAGTACCAGAGTACCTTACATCCTCCGTAAAGGACCAACTCGTCAGAAGACGCGAATTTCTTTCCCCCTTAGGATGTCTTTGGCCCCACGTTGGGCGCCATTTGTAATGTTTTTCAACTTTTCAAGTTCGAACGCGAAACCGACCTCTCATCGGTTCTAGACGTTAAGTCTGAGTAGTGCCAACGGATGGTACCAACAGGTCAACCAATCCGTGCACCGTAACCCATTCACGCGATGGCTGCTTGTCGGCCAGCTAGTTCGGAGAGGATTTCGGTCGCGGGTCTCCGAATGGGTTACGCTCAATTACAATGTTTTCAGCCACCTGAACATGCCCGTTTTCAAAACACGTTATCAAAACCAAACCATACGGAGAAGAAACCTACTCTACGTTACTCCGTATTTTTTTCATTCATCCAGTTAAGAATACAAAATCTAATTTTCATTTCACGTTTCCGAAGTTCCGACGCGGTACCGAAAAATATGCTACTCGAACTCAACCCGACGAAAACTACTCTAATAAAATGACGAACCAACAAAGGTACCGCGTACCGCGCGCGACGCGAAACCGACCTCAGCGGATTTGTCGAAACCCTACCCTCGCGACGGCATACCTACCCTGCACTCTCTCTTTCCACTGAAAAAGAAGAACCGCTGAAAAGGAAAGTCTTTAGTTATCTTAGCAATTCATGATTTTATTTTGTATTTTTATAGTTTTGAATTATATTTATTACAAAAAAAAATTTAGAGCGAGATATTCTCGCTATGTTATACAATTAATAAACTTTCTTAACAAGTAATGGAATATTATGGTCTTTATTCGCATTTTCTGCCACTTTCACTTTGTTCCACAGAAAATCATTGACATTCAAATCTTTTACATTACACTAGATTTGAATTGATGGTTTTACCCTTTTTTTTATTTTTGTCATAACTCGATCCAGCAAGGCGTGAATTGTTTAAAGGATAAACTAATCTAGGAAGTTCTGCATTTGCTTACAATCATAGCTTCGGCTTGAAAGGAACATTTTTTTGCTGTATGTGAGGTAGAAAGGAAATGTCCAAATGAAAAGGTCTAAACAATAACTTTACAAAAAATATTGCCGAATAAAATATTTAGATTTTCGTTTCTGAAAATTTCACCGTAGCTAATTTAAATTTTCGCTAAATATTTCCAATGAGCGCAACTCTTGGGAACCTAGACCTTTGTGGACGTTACTCATGAAAGGTATGTGTACCTGAGCATCCCTAGATTGTCATATATCCAACTTTATCTTATTTCAATTCCCTGAATCAAATATATTTATGATACTTTTAACATATGAACATAGATTTGATTTGAATGTCAAACGTTTTCATATTTCGAGGAGTTTTCCATTGACGATTAATTCATATCTTATACATTCTTACCTAATTTTATACAAACTGATTTTTGTAAAAGAAAACTATATCTATAACTAACATACAAGGCACTTTGTAGGAAACTATTGAGTTGCTTATTTTGAGTAGCACTACTATGTAACGTACACCTATTTATACAAAATTCACCGTATTTGATACGAAACATTAAATTCAAGGAAACTATATAAGAAAGTAGAAATGAGGTAAGACGTTGATCACCTTAAATACGAAATTTTTTTTTTTTCAATCTAATATTACTTTAAATGAATAAAACATTATTGTATCGTTTCTAGACCCAAAAGGTGTCTTTTAACAAATTGTGACTGATCGGTAAGAATATTTCTAAAATTCTTTGCAAGAATTAAAAAAAATTTAATCAATAACCTGAAATATATGATGGCTTCTTTAAACATATGAATGGTAAATGTGGTCTGTGTTGTCTAGCATTAAGAGTTTGTTGTGGGAGTGTGCAAGTTTTCTGATCATCTACTTTAAAGAGTTAAAAATGCAAAAATACTTGTTCGGTATTAGTTTTACAGTTGAAAAATAAAATGCAAAATATATCGCTGAGTTCTGTCGGTACTTTTCTGTTATTGTGTCACCGTTCACGTAAAATTATTAGCTTATCCATCAAAATCTAAACTCTATATATCCTTTCGTTGCAATAGTTTCCTTTACTAGTAGTTATAAGATAAAATATACTTGGTATTTTATGTATATGTGATATATTTTTTTTTTTAAGGAATGTTTTATTGTCTTTTCGAAGATGTATTCTGAATGTTTTCTTGCCTTGATTGAATAATCAAATAAATCAAATAATTTTAATAAAAGGACAAAAAAAATAACCTTTACAAAAAAGCAGCACTTAAAACTAATAGTTATTGTATGTAAACATTTTATGAAAGTTTCTTACAAAACAAGTGGAAGTAAAGTGAGTTTCCAATTATAACTTATGTCCTTAGACAATTTAATATCAATTTTAAAGATTTTTTTAAAACTAAGAATATCACTGATAAATTTGTAGAATGTCTGTTTGATAGGAAGGGTTGGAGGCTAATATTCATAAAATCTGGCATTTTTCTCTGTGGAAGATCTTGTTTAAATTAAACAGACAGAATGAAGAACAGAAACGTGACATTGTAAATATGAGAAAAGGAAAGTGGTTGCTGAATATTTCTCATTAATAGAAAACGAGTACCATTTTATTTCATAATATCACGTTCTTTGGTGCAGTAGGGTCATTTTACTTGCAGAAATAATTTATGATTAAATGACGCCTTTTAAAAGGAAATAGGATAGAGAAATCCACAGCATGGAACATTGCCTCACACATATTATGCATGTGATTATTATATACACATGTGTCATAGGGAACTTCATTAACATTAACCGGAAGGTTGAATACTTCTTAAAAACAGCTTTGACCACACCGGGGGGATTGTCATTTTATTCATTGCACAATGTTCATTTGAAGATTATTACGGTGTAATGATACTTAGCTGGGCAATTAGGATCTTCCACAGCCTCCTACAACGGTAGATTAGGTGCATTGGCTTCCATTTGTAATGATTTTCCCAGCGATTCCCCACTTTGAGGTTGGGTCAGCATTCCAATTTATGGAGCGATTCTCTCTTAATTAAGTTTACTCCCATGTAGTACCGCGCCAACATGCTGCTATCGCCCCCCTTTCTTCTTACTGGCTTTATTTCAACTACACCACAACTAAAATCACAATTCAAAATTTTTCTAAGATTTCCAATACTAAACAACAGGGATTAGTTGATGAGAATCTTATTTGAAAAATTTCACTACCGTCACTCAAGATCCCGAAGACACTTTTTCTTTTTACCCCATGTGGCTGTCCAATTTTTCCGGTTGTCACATCGGACAAAACAGATGTGTGTGGAATGGCACGCCACATGGCGGCAATGTACCTCTCCATTTGTCGCCAGTGGCATAGTTTTCTCGATGGCCACGGTGGAGGGGCATTTCCAGATGGATATGTCTCGAAATGTGTCGGGGTTTGGATTAATTTTATATTTCGAATATTTATATCCACAGATCTAAATATTTGGACAGAAAAGAAATATTTTCTGCGCAACGATATCCGCACGACAGATGAAGTCCGCTGGCACTTCGAGGACATACCCATCTGGACGGTTGCAAGGGTTCGGGATCGGAATCACTTCGATTCCCGGGCGTAGGCGTCACATTACAATTTATAAAGTTGAAAAATTAACTGAAGAGAAAGGAAGCGAATGATGGGGGGCGAAACGGGCTCAAGTAACAGGGAGTCTGCTAGAAACCGCGACACAGCGCGGACGCTGCGTAGAAAGAGAAAAGAAAAGAAAAATTGATAAGCGGTTTCGTGGAAAATTATAGTGACGAGCTTTTTCGTGCTATTGTACTTTCTATCGCCACAAAGTTTGTAAAAACGGAAAAGTTTTGAGTGGAAATTATTCGCAACTGGTGAAGTGCTTCTTCGAGGACCCTGCGCCGTTAAATTCTCTTTGGTTTTAAAAGTTTTAATTAGAAAGTGGTTCCGCGTGCAAAAAAAATAACGGTAGTTTGTCCCTATCCTGCGAAGGAAAATATTTTATGCATTAATTGCGATACGTTTGGTGAAAAACCGTTAGTCGAGAGAAAAGTGAAGAAAAATATTGACGTGAAATGCAGTTGTTTTGAAAAATTATCTGTAAAGTTCAATCATTTTGGTTCATGAATACGTTGCGAACCATAGAGTGATCGGGGGGTGGAGAATTTGCCGTGGTTACAGTTCCAACTTCCCAACTGTAAATCAAATGGCGTGAAGAATTAAATATTACAAACCGGATTGTGGAAATTCCTTTCAATTTGTTAGCAACAAAAATTTAGAACTCGATCGCAAATTTCAGTACCGCAGCACTCACAATTGTAACGTAAATCACAGTGAATTTGGTGCATAAACATAGTTCACTCCGTTCATCTCACGATAAATTTTCTCTCGTTCCCTTTTCAATTTCCCATCGACGAAAATCACTTTTCCGTGTGAGCAGCCAAGTGCGAGATCTCTAATTTGCAAGCGCGAATCTATCCGCCTATGTATATTTCGTATCATCCTTTGTTCTTCGACAATCGGGAAAAAGCACTGAGGCAAATTCATGCAAATCTCGGAAGCAAATTACGTGTCGGAAACCAAATCGGTGCAAAGCGGACTTCGGAACAGCAACCAGATATCTTTCAATCAACCTTTATTTTAATTCACGTAGAACATTGTAACTAACTTGTTGTCCTAATCATATGTACGTAAACGGTTGTTATTCAAGACATTTCAAAGCGTTGTGCATTTTTCGTGTGAAAAAGAGTTTAATTTGTCGAAAGGAAGTTTTATATTAGTAATTCATGAAGTTATTTACACTTAAGCAAGATTACATAGGATTTGATAATTGCCCAAAACGTCATTGCATTATTCTACTAATTTGGAATTGTAAAGGATACCTGCATCGTCGTCGAGCGCTCGGAGGACCATGCGGGTGAGTACCCCTTTGTTCTTGAATTTTTTTGCATGTTTTTTTTCTCATTTTTAAAAAGAAAAATTTTATGATCATATTTATATTTAATTTATTTAAATAAATTACACAATATTTAATGTAAATCAATAATATACGAAACGCTAGAACAAGATCGCACACGCATTGAGCAAGCTGATATGGGCATGTAACGTTTGTGCTTGATGTGAATAGAAATCATTATATAATACATATGAGTACATTCCGAACAAGAAATGCGAGAAAAGTTAATCTTTAATCACTAATCGTTGTATTTAAGCACTTCCTTAAACAAGAAAAGAACTAGAGAAAGGCAAATTTAATGAGAACAAACCGTAAAAATAATTATATATATATATATATATATATATATATATATATATATATATATATATATATATATATATATATCTGAATAAGGAATAAAAGAAAATGGAAAGTTAAATCATTAATTCGGTCTTTTCTTTCCCAAAATTCTGACCGAGTATAGGACCCGGTACGGTGGCAGGCTGCCCCCAAAAAAATGGGTACGTGATAATACTTCTTTGTTTCAGGTGTCTTCGCGGGTTGAGTGGCCTAAGCAGAGTGCCTCTTTATGACATAGAGTTATGTAATCGAATTGCATAATTCTATGGCATAAATTGGTCACCGGGGTACTTCTCTTCTGATGGGAAAGCTTATGCAAGTTAAGTTGTATGAGTTTTCCACTCAGAAGAGGAATACCTGGCCACTGCAACAAATACGCATTTTAATCCGGTTGGGTGGGTGCGCAGGGGCTCCATCACCACCCGGTTGCCCTTCTCTCATTTGTGGGCCATGAGCCACTCCGGGTAAGGACGAGGTCACCCTGCTTCCACTTCTTTTTACTTGTTACTCTTGTTCCACGAACAAGTCAGTCGTCCCTTGTATAGTTACCTACACTTGTTGCGACTTCGGTCACCTTGTATATGTTTGACCACAAGAAATTCGTGAATGCGAAATTCTTTGTAGTGGGTCCTTGTGCTGGGGGAATGAACCCGCCCCACGACACCGCAATGCTAGCCTGCCAGCGCATTCACGCGTCCCCAGACAAGGGCATTCTCGGCGGATATCGTCATCTTCTTCTGTCGAGGCAGCAGACCATCGCTGCAGTCCTTCACGGACATTTTGAAGTAACTATTCACTACATCCTATTGAAGATCATACAACCAGCTTTTCCAATGCAGAGGAAATGCTAAATGACAACGATCTCCTCGATCACAAGGATGAAGCATTGGAAATAGAATTGGCGCTAGCCGATCCGAAAAACAAAAATGAAATTCGTCATGTTGAGAAGGAATTAATTCCACAGACTGTCCTTGTGGACTCTTTGACGGGAATCGGATTCACCCCAGAGTTTGATAATCAAACGTTAGGAGTTCTGTGAGGGCATTTAGTTCGATACTTGATGTGTTCCAAGGATTATTTCCTTGGGCGCAGCGCTTAAGAATCCACAGTTGATGTGGATTTGATTTGCAAGAACCCGCCCATAAAGTGTCGAGAAAGCAAGGAAGTATTAAGTTGCAAGGCTACAAATCACGGTTGAACAATAATTCATCTACTTTGGAAGGCAAGAATTTTATTAATTTTTCCATTTCAGATATCTGGCCTCAGATTTGTGTTCCGAGTAAATTACGATTTCATCAATGCGATTCGGCATAAGAGTGCCAAGACTACTGTGCCCCTAAATTAAATTCCATACTTTAAGTTATCATAATTCACATTACATATAATTCATATGTCTCATAACATATTAAATATTATTGAAATTTAGGCACATTCTTCTTTTTTAAACTTACTGTATAATTGTTAATTTAGTTTTTCAGATGCTTGCAATGTTTCAATAAATAAGTAAGAACAAATCGGTTCCGTTCTCAGGTTAAATTTAATTTTTCCGAAATTAGGCAGCTAGTAGTCTGTGTGGCTTAGTGGTTAGAGCACTGAGCCCGTAAGCTGAAGGCCTCTGGTTCAGGTTTTGTTGGCGTGCGTGCTGGTTTAAAAATCAGAAAGAATCGCAGCTAGGTGGACGGACACACGGCCAAAGCGTGATAATAATCATATCACCTTGTGGAGTGCCGATATATTAGATCATGATAATGAGATACTCTAACTATCTCTAGGTGAAGGCCCGAAAGGGGCTGTAGGGCTACGAAGAAGAAGAAGAAATCAGGCAGCTGTCTCGGGGCTTATCCAGCGTCTTCTCCAGTGATCTATCTAATAAAGTACATTTAGAGAATAATCCTAATATCTTTCAAAAAAATCTTCCCTCGTTGATACAATTAACTTAAAGAACATGAAAGAAATTTAAACTAATGATAACTACTGAGGATTGACAGTGCAGTATCTTAGGGCACTTAGACCTCGCATCGTATTATAATTTTTTTAATATCTGAGACCTGTTCACAAATTGAGCTAGACTAGCACGAAAGGATTGTTGTACTGTTTGTTTAGCTGCCTGGTTTCTCTTGACTATTAGTTCTAGATGTTCCTGGCAGAGCGCTCCTTCGGCTTGGACCTGCATTATTCTGAAAAAAAAACTATTGAAAACTTAAAAAATAGGCAAATTATTTCAATGTCGCGATTGCATAACCTTGTTCTTGTTGGGTTCTCATCTTCATCCTGTTCGTCAGCAGTTTTTTGTCTGCCACTCCAACTTCCTCCAGCGCGTCGCTTAATGCACGGTGTGGGTCAAGCAACTTCTTGCTCGGTATCAGACTCTAGCTGCTCTCCGGAGCCCTGATATTAAGTGATAACTGTGATCGGATTCATGCTGACGATTTGCTACATTTCAAGATATCACAGGTGATTTTTCACCCGACTGATAATCACTATATTCGGTATTATTCTGCCGTGTTTTCCTTACTTTTCGATTCTCATGTATCACCGGTGATATACGTTTAGTCTTTTTTGCCAGCTTGCTTTGTCACTCTGAACATTTGATACATCATTCTCATCTTCTGGGGACTGGCGGTTTTTTAACCAATTTCTCTTGTTTTTTTTTGCTGTTGTTCTAATTGAATTTTCATCCGATTGTGAGTTTCTACCTCGTTTTGCTATACGTGCTGTAGGAGAACTGTTTTGAGCAGGTTTTCTTGTCTTTGCTTTGAGCGTTTGAACGATTACGTGCCGATAGGCATCTTTACCGCAAGAGCAGTCTAACTCAGAAGCCGAAATACCAGCGCTTTCTTCACTATCATCATCTGAAGAACTGATGATGATGATCTTGTACTGGCCGTTTCACTACTTGATTCCTAGTGACTATTAGCTTTAGATGTTCCTAGCCGAGCATTCTTTCAACATAGACCTGTTGCCGGCTTGGGTGATAAGAGTGTTAACGATAAAATGCCGTTTGCGGCATTATTCCGGCGAGGTAAACATGCACTTTGAGTTCTTGTTGAGCCACGATTATTTTCATTTTCATTACCCTCATCCGTTTCATCATCAGATGTATTGTTATGATGTTTAGTCGATGCCATTCGAGGGCTAACTTTTTGTTACCATTCTAGATGTATCAGACTTATTTTTCATAGAAAACGATTTGGAATTGGCTTTATTACTTCGTCTATGAACCGATTTAGAATTGTATAGAATCGGTTTAATATGAGTTTCGAACAATGTACCTAAACGAACTGTCATAGATCTAAAATTGAATGAAGTTCAGGTTAATGTTGATTAAAATGTATATGAAATATTTAATTAACTGCTTTGCAACTTCCAACACGATGCACAACAAACAGTGCAACAAATTTCCGCCGATAACTTTTTCTTCCATAATTTGATTACAATCTGAAACTTACTGGAGAAATGTCATGACAGCTGATAAAAAAGCAAAAAGTAATGACGTCATTGATAAAACAGTTGACTATCAGTCTTATTTTTCTCTGCATTATCAAGCCTGGGTTTAAGGAGGCAGTGATATACATACCTCTATGTTCATTTCAGGCACGTTGATCAAAATGTCAAAGTGATCTGTTCCAGCGCTCCAGAGTACTAGTACAAAAGAAATATTACAAGTTTTCCAAAGGATATGTTTTCGCACATGTACTGGTGTATACAGAAAGAAAGCTCGAGATGTATTAGAAACACTATACATATATAGAATCGATGATTTTATCAAATGGCTAGTGATGAGAGTCGATACATTCATTTTAGAGCTTACTCGAAATCATGTCACGAAATCTATAGCTGTGAGCATAAATCCCTAGATTATGCAGCCGTTCCACCCTACAGGACGGGTACATTGAGACTTGTTTTACCACTGGCTTAATTCCTCCAGAAGCATTCGTGTATTTGGACATGAAATAGTATATTTTTAATTCTGATGGTGCCCCGATTATATATCATATATGTAGGTGGGCCATTAATAAAAAGATATAGAAACAAGTTGAAATAGCAGGAGAGTGCTCCTGCTAGAAGGATTTTGTAAAACAATTAGTAAATTAATCAATATATTCTGTATATCAAAACTAGACCAATATATAGATTCCATAAATTGAGTTCGAAAAAATATTATGTTTATTATATTTTTATATTCGCCGCCATTTCAAGTGTTTCGACCCCGTTGATTAATTAGTCATGATACCACATCAATATTACAATGTTGTTGTAATGGTTAAATATTCAATCGGCTATAACTTAGCTGTTTATTGTTCGATTATTGTGAAATTTTCAGAACACATACAATTGCTTTCAAAAAACTTAAGTTGTAGTTTTTGGGAAATTTAAGGATCACATTTTGATTTTATAGGCAAAAAGGTAAAATTTATCAAATGTAGTATTATTAACAAAGTTGATCGAATTTTGACTTCTAAGGTATTTGTTTTTTTTTCAAATTTTTCGTGTGATGTTGAGACACAAAATTTTCGTACATTTCTCCTTCCCCTGCACCCCTCAAAGCAAAATTTGTCATTTTAAAACCTGTTTTGAAAAGTCCAAGACCTTTCATTTGATACCCATATTGCCTCTATGCGATGAAATTTTTTTTCGGGGGCCACTCCCCTATATGGGGAGACCTCCTTACACACCTTATAAATTTCTTTTTGTGATGAAACTTTGAAGAGGACATCACTTTCCACCTACTTACAAAATCTTGTGTTTCTAGCTTATGTACTTTGCGAGAAAAAGTGGTGTGACACACGGACGGACGGACGGACAGACGGTCAGACAGGACGCGATTTTAGTAGGGTATTGTAGAATGATTTTACAATACCCTAAAAATATAGAATATCTTTCGAATTTGAGCTCCCGGGGTCAACGCTTTCTATGGAGATAATCATTTCCGGAGTATTCTACGTCTAGCACTCGTTGCGTGTAGACGTGTTTTTAATCGCTCCTGTCATTAATTTTAAAAATTAATTAATTTTTCGCAAAAGTCAGTTTCAAACAATTGCAATATTTTTTTACGAGCCAGTCAAAAGCAAATTTTAGTTTTATTGGGAAAACCATCACCGTCGAATTATTCGAGCATATATCGAATACCTGAAACTCATTTCCTGAAGAAATATCAAAAGTGGAAATACGTTCAAGGGAAGTCCCGGTCTGAGAACATTCCCTCTAGCCTCGCTGCAAAAGCAACGAGATGGAGGAGCCCGATGGCTTCAGCCATCAATCAGAAGGATCATGCTCATCGTCAATGATGACGGGCGAAAAAAAACTAAAAAGAAGTTACGAGAATAAAGCAGAAAAGCCGACAATCCTATCGGTTATCGAAATCGAACAGCTTATCCAAGAAAAAGAGAAAGCTGAAAAAATCGAAAAAGAAAATGAAGAACTCAAGCTTCGAGTTAAATCGTTAGAAGCACTTGTTGGAACGTTAACGTTCAACAAGGATAAAGATATCAAGAAAGGCCGACAAGCACACTCAAAATCTGAAGACAAGAAAACTAAAAAGCCACAGGAAGAAGCTAATCAAGAGGATGTCCTCAGCGCAGGAGGCGCAAACGACAGCAGAAATTACTATGCAGCGCTAGCTGGTCTTGAAGAAACGATGAACATTGAAGAGGATACAGGTAAAACGTCAAAATTAGATAATGATTTCATTGAATATCTTAAAATTAAAAATCGGGAGAAAAAATCAAAAGGTTTGTCTACTGGTCCGTCTGTTGGTCCGTCCGTTAAGATTAATGAAAAAAAAAGAAAAAGTCCCACCAATCAATGTATTTGGGCAAACGGGCAAAGATATGGGTTGGCTTTTGGCAGCCGAAAATAAGCTAAAAGATTTTCAGATAAAAAGAGTCAATGCCGATAAATTGACAATAAGGACTAAGTCGCAAAAAGTGCCTTAAATTCTGGAGATGTTCCGCATTTCACGTACACCCCGAAAAGCGAAAAGAACCAAACCTTTTTATTGAAGGGTCTGGACTGTGGTGAGGACACAGTGGATCTCCTTCAGGTGCTCCAAGAAGTTGCACCAGAAATACAATTTATTTCAGTTAAAAACTTTGCAACGAAAAGATCGATTGTGGAGCGCAAAAACTTGCCTCACTACTTAGTCCAGATTTCCAGCAAAAGTAGTTCGAGTGCCCTGCAGAAAATACGGTACTTGAACTTCCGCGTGGTGAGGTGGGAACGCCTCCAGAAAAGTGAGGTCAACCAGTGCTACAGGTGTCAAAGATTCGGGCATTCGGCTGCCAATTGCGCCATGAAATATAGGTGTGTTAAATGCAAAGACATTCATGCTCCCGGCAAATGCAAATTGGCTCAGGCGGAGCCAAAAGAAAAACTATATTGTGTGAACTGCGGTGCCTTTGGTCATCCAGCATCATATCGAGGATGCCCCCGGTATCAAGATGCAAAGGTTAAAGTCACTCCGAGACAAAGTCAAGCACACCGCAGTGTGGTACCTACCAACTTCGTCAAGCCCGGGGTGTCATTTGCACTTGCTGCGAGAGGACCAGCAGACAATGTAATAAAATAAATAATGTAAGTGGCAATAATGAGCTGCTCCTTAAAATTTATCAGCAATTAAATTCCTTATCGGAGCGAATCGATAAACAAGATTCGAAAATTAACATTGTTTTTCAGCGTTTAGGGCTTTCAAATGCCTCAAAATAAATTGTCATCCAGCCACATTCCCACGGATAGGATTCGTCTCATCTCGATCAACGTCAACTCCATTGTTACTTTACATCGGCGTGATTATCTCCTTGAGTTCATTGCCAGGCAAAAGCCTGACATCGTGCTTCTCACCGAAACCCACCTCAGTTCATGGCACTCCATCAGATTCAAGGATTTTGAGTTCGTAAGAAACGATAGGGTGACAGGTGATGGGGGAGGTGGCACCGGGATATTGGTTTGAGTACCCTATCGTTTCCAAAATATCGAAAAAGTCGAATTCAAAAGCTTTGAATCTCTTGAAGTGTCCGTTATCAAAATCTCACTGCCAGGTGGGGATAACCTCTTCGTTATCTCTGCCTATGCAACTGGTGGAACTGTTCTCAAGCTCAAGGAGGAAATACTCGAATTGAACAGGCTGCATAACTATTATATTCTTGCTCGTGACCTGAACGCCAAGCATACATCATGGCTGAACGCCACCAATAATCCAAGAGGTGTATTCCTGAAATCGTGGATAACAGAGAACCAAATTGAATACAGGTGCAATCTATATGGGTCGGAGTTCCCAACATACCCTAGGACAAATTCATATTTGGACCTTTGCATTGCTGACGCAAGACTTGAATTCAGCTTTAATAGTCCTCAACGGAAACTGCAGGTGCTCCCTTATGATAGCGACCATAACGCAATCGTAATGGAAATCAATCATCACAGGGATGATTTCTTCTTCATTCCAGTTCAACATGAAAATCATCGGTTGAATTTCAAAAAAATAGACTGGGGAAAGTTTCAAAAGAAGTTTAATCGCGAGTACCAGAAGCAATGTCCCCCTTCTGATGGTGACAACTCTTGCTCAATGGTTCCTAATGACAGGAATCTAACTGACGATGAAATAGATGTCTATTTGTCGAAGTTAGAGAAGCTGACTTTGGAAACGATTGAGAAAGTTGTTCCCAAGATTAAACATCGAAACAATATGGAAGGATATGAAACACCAACCATCGCAAGGTTGAAAAGATTGAAAAGCCTTCTTCTCACACGCGTCAACAATATTTATCGACGATTATTGGATTACAACCATCCCTCGTTGGCTTTGTTGAAATTACATCTGAAGTATGTCCGGAACTTAATCCGTTCATACTTCAGGAGTGAGGTCAGCAATCAATGGGCGGAAAAATTGAGGGGTATTAGCCCACAGGACCCAGACGGCGTGTTTGCGAAAGTGAATAGCATATTCCGCAAGAAGTCTCGAATGAAGGTATCGAATCTTGAAGTCACTAGTGATGAGATAAATCTTCTCGATAGGGCTGGTATCGAAATTGATAGTACGGTTCCGGATACAAATGGAAACAGGATTCTTTGTGGAGGATTGGATAAACTTGCCCTGATTGGAACACATTTTAAATGGTTCATCTACCAAACCCTGAGAGAGGTAATGAAATATTTGCAGAGGTCGTTGAAGCAAAAGTTTCCGACTTCAAATCAAGCCTGAATGGCCAATCAATTCTTCATTTCAATGAAACATTAACATCTGACCTCATACCGAGATTGAATCTTATTGATTATTTTGTCAGCTATGAAGACTTGTGTTTCATATTTCGCAAGATAAACAACAAGAAACCATGTGGTACTGATGGCATTCCAAATGTAGTTCTCCGACATTTACCGGAGGTTGCTATTAGGAATTATTGCATATTGTTCAACAACATGTTGAGCAATTCATATTTCCCAAATGAGTGGAAAAAGGCTAAGGTATTTCCGATCTTGAAGAAAGGAAAAGAATCTTCATGCCCGAAAAGCTATCGCCCCATCAGCTTGCTGCCTAACATCAGCAAGGTGTTTGAAGTGATACTCAACAGAGCATTAAACGCCCACATTGAGGAAAATGAGTTGATGCCGAATTGCCAATTTGGTTTTCGTGCCAGGCATTCGACCACACATGCAATAACGAAAGTAACCTCAGACATCTGTTGGAAACTAAATGATAGACAATGTGTTGGAGCATGTCTCATTGATATGGAGAAAGCCTTCGATACGGTGTTGTTAGATGGACTAGTTTTTAAACTCCTTCAGGACAAGTTCCCCAGACACCTTGTCGCCATGATGTGTAATATGTTATACGGGAAATCGTTTGTTGTAACTGATGGAAATCTGACAACAATGCGC
Organism: Odontomyia ornata; assembly: GCA_963969285.1. Classification (NCBI taxonomy): domain Eukaryota; kingdom Metazoa; phylum Arthropoda; class Insecta; order Diptera; family Stratiomyidae; genus Odontomyia; species Odontomyia ornata. The sequence goes on along the minus strand of OZ017740.1, from coordinate 146,285,152 downwards.
GAGTTCAAGGTCTTGAATGGTCTACAGCAGGGAACAGTGGCTGCGCCTCTGCTTTTCTCAATCTTCATTCGCAAGCTATTGAACAGCTTTGATTTTAACGTCTCGCCAACGCGATCATTGGTAGCGTTTGCTGATGATCAGATCATCTATACGGCAGACCGAAAAGCTACAATAGTTCAGAGCAATCCCCAAAAAATGTTCAATGATGTACAGCTGTACACTGAAAATTGGCGAATGAAAATCAATGCGCAAAAGTGTGAAACAATCTTGTTCCGGACAACGCTGCAGGGGGTCAGTCAAGACCTGAAACGTAATTGGAAAGATTTCCACATCATGGCTGGTGAGGGTAGTCTTGTACGGGCTCCACATAACTCCTGTGTTCGATACCTCGGTGTTTATCTCGATCAGTATCTGTACTATACTGAACATGTGAAAATCATGCTCAATAAGGCACTTAAAGTAGTCATGGCCCTTCGAAAGCTCTTTCATTCCAGATACATTGATCAAAAGGTCAAAATTATCTGTTACAAGACACTGGTTAGACCAGTTTTGACATATGGATGTCAGATCTGGTACAACCAGAGTGCTGGTACTATGGAAAAATTAAGAGTTTTCGAAAGAAAATGTCTTCGTGCATGTACTGGTTTGTACAGAAAGCCTGAGACGGATTGGAAACATTATATATCGAATAGAAGAATTTATCAAACTGCTGAAGTGACGAGGGTCGATATCTTCATATTGAAACTTCTTCGGAATCATATCGCAAGATCTGTGACTGTGAGTGAAAACCCTTGGATTTCACAGCCGTTCCACCCTACAGACGGGTATATAGCGACTAGTCTCGCTACTGGCTTCATTCCTCCAGAAGCATTCGTGTATTTGGACATGAATCGATATGCTTTTGATTCTGACGGCGTCCCAATCATATATCACATATATCCACGGGCCACCGATAAGAAGATAAAATATCCTCTGAGTTTGAGTTCACGAGACCAACAATTTCAATGGAGATACTCATTTGCTGGTTCGTTGAAGCTGATCGAGTTGAGACGGGGCAATCTAGAGATTGGTGGCTGAATGACAATGTCTAAATTATTCGTGTTTATTTTCAGTTTTGGTGTTCTTCGTTATTTAGTTTTTGAGTTTCAGCTCATTATTGCTACATTTAGTGTTGTTGTTTATTTTTGTTAAAAATTAGGTATAGGTTAGGTTTATATTATGTTTATTATATTAGGTTAGAGATAAGGTTTAACGCTTAGGTTAGGAACATTGTTATAGATTTTTTATAGTATAAGATAAAGTTTTTGATTGCATTTATTAGAATTAAGTTAAAACATATTAGGTGTAGGATCAAAGTTCACGGTAGTGTTAAGATGATAAATAATTTTAGAATAGTGTTGGTTGGTTTTTTCTCCTTTTTCCAATTGAATTGTAAAAATATATAATAATCTTCATTGATTTGAATTTGCTATAGTTTTTTTTTTAAATGTGTTTAATGATAACGTACAAATTTAGAGAGCCATTTGGGCCATTAAGTTTTTTATTGTTATTGTTTGGATTTTGCTTTATATTCTTTTAAAATTAATAACGATTAGTATTAAATAAAGCGCTTTTGACTTGACTTTGATCATTTCCGGAGTATGTTGAAGCTGGTCGAGGTGAGACAAAGCAGTCTGGGTTTTGGTGGGTAAATAGCCACTTCTATATTATTCGTGGTTTTTTTTAACGTCTAGGCAAGGAATATTGTAAAATGTTCTGTTAGGGTTCGTTAGAGTTTTTTTGCTAATAATTATTAGAACTTAGTTGATACATTTTAGTTGTAAGCTAAAAGTACACTCTTTTGGTATATTTTTTAGTTATATGTATGATTTGTATTATTAATGAGCTCTGTTTTTTCCAAAGAACGACTATTGCGGTGATTTTTGGCAAAACTAATCGAGATTATCGTTATTGTGGTTGCAGACGAATAACACCATCTTAAACTAAAATGTTGTAGTAATCGAGCAGTTAGTTAAATTTACTATCTTGATAAATTCACATAGAATTCAAATTTTATTTATGTCCATTTATAGATTTTTTTTATTTTCTTTATATATTCCGCACAACTGAAACTGCTCGATTATTCGGCGCCGGCAAAGGGTTAAAAGAAATTCATGCATAATATGTCCCAGATCAACAAATCAAACTAAAAACCAGCTGCTTTGTACAAATTGTATGGGACATCAATTTCCCTCCAATTTCATGACAACGAACGCAGCCCATGAAGATTGATCTGGTTCAATTGGAGAATTGGACAGGGCGAGCGCAGGTGGTCGTATCGGCGGGATTTGTCACTTGGCACGTCTGAGAAACGAGAATAAACAAATCTTGTGAAATGTTATAAGTGCGGGTTTCCCATGTATTATTTGTGCGAACGTTTCAAACCTTTGTGGACAAGAATATCTCTTTGAATAAAACCCGTTGGGTGGCCTGAAAGCCGTCGGAATAGAAGGAATCAAGAAAAGTCTGGCTGACGTCCCGTGTGTGCGTGTGTGTCATCAACCTTTAAAAAAGCATCAACCCGTAACCCGCCATTGAATATATTTTAGGATTTGTCAGTATTTCCTATGCCAAGTAATTTGCCGAATGATTCGAGAGAGTCGAAATTCGTGTGACAAACTAAGAAGTCGCGACCTAAGCAGTGCACGCCATTCACAAATTCTCCCGGTGAATCTTCAGAGGTTTTAGCAGAAAGTATCTGTAAGATCTGCAGCAGTGAAACCTGATCATAAATTTCAGTACCGCAGAATTCGCAATTGTAACGTAAATACCAGTGAATTTGTTGGATAAACATAGTTGCTCCGTTCATCTCACGATAAATTTTCTCTGGTTCTCATTCAATTTCCCATCGACGAAAATCCCTTTTCCGTGTGGGCAGCAAAGTGCGAGATATCGAGTTTGGAAGCGCTAATCTATTCGCCTATGTATCTTTCGTATCCTCCTGTAGTCCTCGACAATCGGGAAAAGCATGTGCAGTGATCGTACGTGAAAAGGGGAGTTCAATTTTAGCAAGCATAGACAAGTGAAGTAAAATAGCAATTCGACAGGAGTTTTAGAAAAAACGCTCAAGACGGATCTGGTGCACAAAGGAAAGGAAAAGTGTTTCCAAAAGGAAAAAGAACAAGTGTTTTTGAATAGAAGTGGAATCTGTGAATTCCATTCGTTGAAGGATTACTTATTGGAGTAACCGAAATTAAAAACAAAACCCATAGGAGATTCGCCAGATAATATCAAAGTCGACGGGTCTTTTTTTTGCGGAAATAACTCGCACGCATTGCGAGATAACATTAAAAATTCTGCATAAAGTCGCACTGGCGAGTTGCAAATTGCGGACAGAAGTGGCAAAACATCCGTTTGATTTGGGCGAAGATAATTTGCTAGCTGAACTGATAACATTTATACGAAGTCCAAGTATTCACCGGACGTTCAGCGCAAATGAAAAGGCCTATCATGCATATGAAAATGCAGAAAACTATGGTGCAAGTGATTTAGATTGCAGTTATGTTTATTGTGACTGCCCTACGGATTTCGTAAATCGCATAACAAAGATGAAGCCAAGTTAGCATTCGGATTAGTGAACCCTATTGTCTAATAGCACTGGTGTGGTTGAAAAGTTGGCCAGAACGTTTTTGGGTATGCGTCACTTTTTCTTGGACAAACGTTCTTTGTTCCAAACGGACGTGATATCCCTCTTAAAAATTTTAGTGAAGATATGAATTTAATGATATGAGTGGAATCTAACATAAAGAAGCGGGAAAGCTTCGTATGGTGATCTTTTGGATTGACCGCGAATTGATGCTTGGATCAGGAATCAGTTGCGTTCGCGCCCAGTGTCGCTTGTGGGGTGGTGAAACGTTCTGTGCTGTTTGTTCCGGTTGTACTACAGGCAAAGTTGTTTTGGATTCGCAACGCCAAGAGAGCGTCAAATCAGTCTGTCCAAATGCCAACGGAAAGTTAATTTTAATCAGGGATTTCGATTTAGTTTTAGAAGAAATTGGCGAATGTGACAATGGATGGAATAAGTCATAGACTACAAGGATAGAAAATTTATAAACAAAGTTCATCATTATAACCAGCCTTCAACTTTAAATTTTTATTTGTGTAACGTAGTGACATTAAGGCCAAGGAGCTTAATTTTTCCAAATTACTGGAGATACATGTTTTATTAGCATCTCACCACATCACCAGCGGGCGCCCGGAGTGAATGTTGGTGAGTACCAATTTTATATTAATTAAATTGTATTTACATGCATGAATATTTATAAATTACGTATAGAAAAATAAAAACAATAAATTAAATTGTATTTACATGCATGAATATTTATAAATTACGTATAGAAAAATAAAAACAATGAATTAAATTGTATTTACATGCATGAATATTTATAAATTACGTATAGAAAAATTAAACACAATGAAGTGCTAAAGTTGACACAAAATCGGTCTTTCCGTTTTTACCATTCAGAGCGGGTATAGGACCCTGTACGGTGGCAGGCTCACCCCATAAAACATGAGCCAGCCGCCGGGTACATAACTAATCTCCTTTTATTTCAGGTGACTTTGCGGGTTGAGTGGCCTAAGCAAGGTGCTTCTTTATGACATAGCGCTATGTAATCGAATTGCATAGTTCTATGGCATAAATTGGTCACCGGGGTATTTCTCTTCTGATGGGAAAGCTTATGCAAGTTAAGTTGTATGAGTTTTCCACTCAGAAGAGGAATACCTGGCCACTGCAACAAATATGGACTTTAATCCGGTTGGGTGGGTGCGCAGGGGCTCTATCACCACCCGGTTGCCCCTCTCTCATTTGTGGGCCATGAGCCTCTCCGGGTAAGGACGAGGTCATCCTACTTCCACTTCTTTTTACTTATTACTCTTGTTCCAAGAACAAGTCAGTTGTCCCTGGTGTAGTTACCTACACTTTTTGCGACTTCAGTCGCCTTGTTTTTGTTCGACCCCAGAAATTCGTGAGTGCGAAATTCTTTGTAGTGGGTCCTTGTGCTGGGGGAATGAACCCGCCCCACGACACCGCAATGCTAGCCTGCCAGCGCATTCACGCGTCTCCAGACAAGGGCATTCTCGGCAGATGCCGACACCTTCCTCCGCCGAGGCAGTAGACCATCGCTGCAGTCCTTCCCGAACATTTTGAAATACCTTTTTCACTACAATTTATCGACACAGAATCCCAATGGGCTCTGCAAATTTTAACAGTTAGATTGTAGTAATCGAGCAGTCGCCTAAGCAAACTGCTCGAAACCCTTCCTAACACATATCCGAAATTTTAATTGCAGATTTGAAAAAAAATTAATTATAACCATTCATAGTTATAAATCATAAAATATATATTTTTTTTATTAAATGCAAATTTTATATCATTTTTCTTCTATATTAAATTTAAACTTTTCTTTCTAATTATATCCTTAATGATATTTATCTTTTTATTATTTTTATTTTTCGTACTTAAAAATTTTTCATGTTTTTACTTCTGTTAAATTTAAAATTCAAACCTGCAAATTAAAATTTCGGACATGAGAACACTGAAATCATACAGCCATCCACGGATTGCATTGCGATTGCATCTAACTTGGCTGAGCTAGAAGCTTGGGAATTAACCATTGCGACACCGAGAAGTGGACGATGGACAACTTTGAATCCCCACAGCGATCACGAGGAGTCTGCTTGGAATCGCCACAGTGACCACGGGGAGTCGCAACGAGAGTACCGTGTGAGATTATTGACTGCGGATAATGATTTCTGCTTTCGTAACTGTTTTCTTACTTACGCGGGAATAATTAGCGCTTTTTAGTGGTGAAAAATTGAATGTTTCCTAATAAAGTGGATTAATTGCAATTTTATAAGCAAGCAAAATAGAAAGCGATCAATTGTATGAATGCTGTAAAGAATTCATCGCGCGACTCACCAAGTGATGCTCGAGTCACATAACATAGGGAATAGGAAAGGTTTTTTGTCCTGAACGAAGGCCGGGAAAGTAGTACAGTGAAATGCATTTGTGAATCTTTTCAATTTCTTGCTTCCTTTCAAAATTTCATCCTGCTTCTTAACGTTTATATTTTGTAACTGCAAGCTAGGAGAAATTGAGGACGTTAGAAGATTGATTCAATTCATACGTGTTGGAGGGTGCCCTGTCTCTGCAAAGAAATCAATGAATTGAGATCGAGTTAGCATCTAGTGTTCGCAATTTTAAAACAGCGGTAGCGGTATTCGGTGTCGCATGGGTCTCTGAAAGTAGTGCTCTGCAGTCAAATTGCATTCAACTGTTTGGCCAACGAGATTGGACATTCGAGATTGCGAAGAACTGGCAATACATGAGAATTATAGTCTGAATCACGTCACACATTTTCTAATTATTTTACTATTCATTTTAAGATAAAGTTATTCGCCCAATTGGGTGAGTTGTCTGTAAAGTATTCAAGTGAATTATAATTATAATAATAAGTTAAAATTTAATCAAATAAGTTAGTGCAAGTGAATTTTTTTATAGATAGTAAAACAATTTCGACTAATAGTTAACAACCTTAGCATCACCACATTATCAGCGGGCGCCCGGCAAGAATGTAGGTGAGAACCCGTTAGTCTTCATTTATAAAAATTTTACAATATATATTTGCTTACATTAATTCTTTTTTTTGGTCTTAATTTAATTGAACGAATTAGAATTCACAAGTCTCTTTTATACAGTAAATTTGTTTATATTAACTTATGAATATGCAAGCTCCCTATCCCTATCATTTATTTATCCATATCGAATTTCATCTCAAGTGCCATGCAAATTTAGTTTGATAGATGGAACGATTATTTAAGTTTGGAAATTGAAAATTTAGCAATAATTAGGTTTTGCTGATTTTATCAAAAATTTAATTTATAGAATTTCTTCAGAAAAATTTATATTTTTGCCAATAAGATTCAAATGAAGAGATAAAATTAAAGAAACCTCGGTCTTTTCATTTATTTGAAACTTGACCGGGTATGGGACCCGCAACGATGGCTGGCCCCTTCACTATACTGAGCTAGCCATCGGGTGAGCTCCCCCCTTTTTTGTGCGTTATAGGGGCTTTTGCCCGGGTAGAGTGGCCTTCCCCTCGCGTGCCCTTTTATGGTATAGTGTTATGTGATTCCATTGCATAATATTAGAAGATAAATTGGCCACGTTTATGTTTATCATTTAAGGGAAAAAATTCATAGAAATTATGTTTGTTTGAGTTTTTGACTTAAATGGAAAATATATGGCCACGGCTACATTTGGATCTTGATCCGGTTGGGAGGGTGCCGGGGGGCACTCCTGCCACCTGGATGCCCCACTCTTATTTGGGGGCCATAAGTATCGTAGGTAACGAAGAAGTCCGCTCAAGTCCGTAAGTGTTCTTCCGGCCTAGTTTGTTACTGGCTATACGCAATTTCAACCCTTAGTAGGTTACCTCGACCTCGACACCAGTCGATCGGCATTAGACCCTTTTCAATTCGTGAATGCGGAATTTTTTTGTAGTGGGTCCTTGTGCTGGAGAAAAGAACCCCCCCATGACATTGCAACGCTAGCCTGCCAGCGCATTCACGCGTCCTCAGACAAGGCCAATCTCGGCGCATCCCACCATCCTCTTTCGCCGAGACAGCAGACCATGGCTGCAGTCCTTTACAGCATAATATATACACCCATTTCACGACAATACACTATGCTCTGCAGTCTAGAAATTAAATTTTAAGATACGCACCAGTTTTCTATAACGTATAGGTTTGATGACATAATTTTCATAGATGATGAAGAGGATCATGGTACAATCTAGCCAAATAACTGAATTTTCATAGGTTTTAAATAGAACAACCTCCCTTGAAATAGGGTAAAACAAAAAGAAATATTTTTGAAAAAAAAACCATTTTAAATGCCTTATAAAGGGTGAAATAAATTTCACAAAAGCGGTGCCATAACAGTTTTTTCTTGTATCATTAATATTCGCCATGTTAGAAATTTTTGTGCTGAAATGGAGAAATTGATTAAGCACCGCTTCCATGAAATTTTTGTCACTGTTTTTAAGGTACTTTGAAGTCAGTTTTTTTTTCCTAAAGTTTTTATTTTATTTTGTATTTCTGCATTTTCTCAGTACGAGACCTCAGAAAAAATAAGGCTCCTGGAGTAGATGATATGCAAGCAAAACTGTTCCAGAGTGGGGGATAGCCATCTTAGTAAACTTCTGCATCAACTTATATGCCGAATATGGTCAGAGGAAGAGCCAGCAGTGGACTGGAAGAAAATGTATAACATATCTTGTACACAAAAAGGCGGGCAATTTAAGGTGTGAAAATTATAGAGGTGTAACTCTGCTGTACATGTCTTATAAAGTGTTTTCCAAAATCATAGAAAGAAAATTAAAGCCGTATTATTAAAGTACTATAGGAGAGTATCAGGAAGGCTTTTGAAATGGGCGGTCTACAATAGATTAAATATTCTCAGCTGGGAATATAACATCGATGAGCACCATCTGTTTGTAGACTTCAAGCAAACATATAAGAGTGACGACAGAAATGCTTTGTACAAAATAATGCGTGACTTTGGCATCCCAACAAAACTAGCACGTTTGGTCAAAGTCACAATGCTAAACAAAGAGTCCCAGATCAAGGTAAACTTTGAACTAACGGACAGCTTCAAAATGGAATCAGGCTGAAAACAAGGGGATTGAATATTGCAACATGTTATCAGGAAGACATCAGCTGAAACCTCGGGTACACTAATGATCAAGTCCACCCAACTGATAGCATATATTGATGACGTCAATATTATGATAAATTCAATCTCAGATGCCAAAGGAATATTTTAAAGCCTAGAATCTGAAGCAAACCGAACTAGACACGAGTTAATGAAACTAAAACTAAATTCATGACTCAAACCAGGAAGAACCCTCCAGTCCGACAAAAGCTTACCATGGGAGACTATAACCTTGAAAGTGTGGATAGCTTCGTTTATCTTGGAGCCAACGTGATGAGAAGAGGTGCCGAAAAGGACGAGATTGAATGTCACACAAACGCCGCAAATAAAGTCGGTTGCTCCGTACTTCCTCTTCTAAGGTCTAGAGTTGTGCACAGGCAAAATAAGCTTCGTATTCACAAATAGCTAGTCAAACCTGTGCTGTTATATGGAAGTGAAATATGTGCCCTGACGATCTAATACGAAAAAGCAGTAGAAATGTTTGAACCTAAAGTGATTTGGAAAGTCTACGGCCTTGTGAAATAAGAAATAGAGTGGAGACTGCACTACAATGATAAATTGTACAAATTATTTGTCGATCCACCTGTAGCTGCTTCCGTAAAGTTACACAAATTGCAATTGAAGAAAACCTGCTACCCAAAAGAGGATTGAAGGGTACAGCACAGCGGGAAGACCGAATAATCGATGGGAAGACACGATAGAAGCTGACAGTAGATCCTTGCTGGGAATTATCAACTGGCGGGCGAGGTCACAGAGCCGTGATGATTGGAGGAGATTAATTCTGGAGGCCAAGGCCCAGCTTGGGCTGTCGCGCCATAGATGATGATGATGATTTGCTCAGTTCCTTTTAGTTCTAGTTATTTTAAAACAATCACGCGTATTATACTTACGTTTTGCAGTGCATCCATGCGTTTTGTGAATATGGTTAAATTCGCTGCGATCAAGAATAGAAATTTTGCTAAATCTATTAAAGTATTTAATGTATTCAGTCTTTGAAAAGGCGGCTGCAAAATATAATTTACAAAATTAAAATTTGCAGTTAATCATTTGAATAATTAAGAAAGTGTTGCTAAGGTGTAAAATGCCACCAACTATTTTAATGACTGAATAGCACATTCAAGACCTTCCGTTAGACAGCAATTTTGTGGTCAAAAGTAAATTGTGTGTTGTTGAACTGATCATATGTTTCTACAAAAAGAATGACATCAGAGTATCTAAGCAAAAGCATTTTAGGGTCATTTTCTCTATAATTACTATTTTATTTTTATTTGTCACGAGGCAATCACACGATTTTTACAGTATTTAGTTAGGGTGAAAGATGTTAATATTTCTTTCAGTACAGTATTGTGCTCGGTACTGTTCAGACGAGTTATAATGAAGAAAATTTGGGCAATCTTTGTATTTCTTCACTTGTCTCTAGTGCAATCATCCCTGGCTTGCGTATGTATTTAAATTAAACATCAAAATTGGTTCAATTCATTCTGTTACCTGCTTCGTAGAATGGACACGATATCACACTTACGGAAATTTCCAAATGTGATACTTCCGATCAATCTTACAGAATTTCTGTTGACTTTGATCTGAAATTCACTAAAGATTGCTTCCTAGTTATCACAGGCTGCATCTATTATAAAGGTTTCAGTTCTGCAATGGTAAGTAAACTTTTTTATGTATACTTTTTATGATACTAAATGTATCTGTTTTTAGTTGGACATTTCGATGAAGAAAGGGAAGGAAAATATGTTTAACCATACAGAAGACCTTTGCAAAAGCAATCTGCTTGTCGCAGAATGTCCTATTGAACAGGTTCAGTATTTGGAAATTTAATTGATATCATATTTCAGAATTCCTCGAATTTCAGGGAAAGCGTTGTTTCAGAAATAATGAATTGAGAGTATCAATAAAGCCGTTTAGAAGGTTATTGAGCACCATGGTTGGACCTTATGAAGTAGATTACACTGTCCGACACGATAAGGTAATTCAAAGTAATCATTGAAATGTCTAGTTATAAGTGTATTGATTTCTTAGGGAAGCAGTTGTGGTAAGGTGAAATTTCGTATTGTCAAAAAATAGTCCATTGATGGAAAAGGAAAATGGAATATTCGGCGAGCATAAGAAAGTGTCCAATTAAAATTAAAAATCTTTTATTTCGGCAGTAGTGGCGTTGTGATAAATTTCAAAGTCCAGTAACGGTAATTTTTGTATTTACAATTGATGACACAAACTATAGTCTACAAGATGGTTTAAATTTAAATACTTTTCAAATGAGGAATACTCTGTAAAAGCGAATAAATATGTTGGTTTATCTATTTGAGTTTTTACATTTTTCCTCTTGAAGAGATTATTCGTTTTTTTCAACCGTAAGGTTTTTCAAAATTAAAGAGAAGATTGGCGATGGACAGATTGAAGAATGTATTCAGACAAAAGTGTAGTCCTTTCTTATGGGACGAATTCATTTATGAAAGCGAAAATATAAATTACATAATAATAGTCATATCTGTAGAGTACGAAATAATACCAAAATATATGTATATATATATATATATATATATATATATATATATATATATATATATATATATATATATATATATATATATATATATATATATATATATATATATATATATATATATATTCTTGGTTTTCGTACCACTATATCCACTCTCGGGCCTTTGATTCCTGCAACAAGCGCCTCCAATTGTCTCGGTCGATTGATCGCATCCTACAATTTCGAAATCCGAGCAGTGATGAACTGCCTTCGTCGACGAGGACAGACCAGCGTTTCCCCGGTTTCTCAACTGGGTTTCGCTCTTCAGTTCTCCCAACGAATGCCTTATTGGGTATCCGCAGTCTTAGAATCGTTGAGACCTCCGGCTCGTCAAAAATTTCATACAGCTCATGGTTATATCGAATTCGCCTTTGGTCCCCGTCTAACCTCGCTCATATTATTCGCCAGGATCCTTCCCGTGCCTTAGGATCCTTCTCGTGCCGGTGTTTTATATGATTGTGGATGCTTGGGTTAGGCTTAATATTTCACACCCATACCAAAGCACAGGTCTTATTACAGATTTGAATACTTGGAGCTTTGTTTTCCTATGTGTACAGCTGGTCTTACAGATCGTCAAAATTGAATAAAATATTTTATTTGCGAGCTGTATTCTTCGACATATGGAATCTCTTTCATGAACAGGTCTCGATACTTTGATGTTTATAAGTATAAATATAAAAAGAGCATGAGTACCAAAAGTAAGTTGTTAACGGCTGTAATATGGTCTATATTTAACTATAGGAGGTAATTTTCATGAAGCTTTTCTGAAAATAATGTGCTATAGTTTACTGAAAACGAAGGATACGGTTAACAAGGATCTTTTTAAGTAATTTCTTGAGATTGATTGCCGAGCTCACTTTATGTTTATATATATAAATATTTACGAGTGTATATTTAGGATATGACGAATTTTGTGCCTGGAGGTCGCAATTTTGCTTCGTTTCCGCCAGATTTTCAGAAATTAAATATTTCAGCTAGTCTTGTTAATCATTCAAATTGGTCAAGCGAAAACTAAACGGCGGCTGTTTTAGATGAAAACCCGTGATTTCTGTTTTGACCAAGGTATAGTTCAGATTTGCACCAAAATTGGTACAAAGATTCATTCAAGTGCACGATAATGCGCAGAATAAAAAAAATCCAAATGGCGGCCGCTCAAAGGTCGAAAAAGATTGAAGAATAAAAAAATTTCAGGGTCAGGTCAGAATATCAAAATGGCGGCTAGGCAAAATTCGAAAATATAAAGCTACAATTCATATTGGATTTTTATAAAACCTAAAATCAAGGTATACGTTGATGAGATTTTGTACTAAAATGTATCTGAAGTAAATTCGATTCCCATAAACGCTGCAGATTTTAGCAGCAGTGAATTTTGCATTGCAGTCAAGAAATTAAATTTTAATATTCATACTACAATGTGTTCAAGAAACTGGGTTTTAATGGATTTGAAATGAAAAAAATTGCTACTAAAAAGAGTGAAATAAAATAACTTTCAGAAAAAAAGAAAACCGACTTCAAAATGCCCTCGAAGGAAAGAAATAAATTTGATGGAAGCGGTGCCAAATCAATTTCCTCATTTCAACATTACAATTTTTTGGTTTGGCACCGCTCCCATCAAATTTACTTCATCCTTTTTAGGGGACTTTGTAGTCGGTTTTCTTTGTTTCTAAACGTTTTTTTATTACATCGACTACTATTTTGTACGTTTTTTTCGTAAACGATCAGTAAGATTAAAAATTGAGTTTTTATTTGCGGTGAGGATAGAACTTTAAGTACGTCCAGTATACTCATTTGTCAAAGCCTAGTGCAATTTCTTAAAGGCTAATACACCCCAGAAGGTTTTTAAGTGAAGTTGTATCAACGCCATAATCACAAAATGTTACGAGGGCGGACCCAAAAGTACCCGACCCGACAAAGAAAATAGTAAAAAGATTGCGAAAATGTTTATTATTTTTTAACATATTCTCCTTTCAGCTGGAGACACTTTTCCCATCGATTTTCAATAACCTCCATACCCGCTTTATACTAGGAACCGCCAAGCTCCTCAAAATAGCCATTAACCGCAGACTCTACCTCGTCATTGTTGGTAAATCTTTTGCCGCAGAGCCATTTTTTCAAATTCGGAAAAAGAAAATAATCCGAGGGAGCCAGATCTGACGAATAGGGTACGTGAGTAAGCAATTCAAACTTCAACTCGTTAATTTTAGCCATCGCAATGACGCACGTGTGGACTGGTGCGTTGTCGTGATGAAACTACACTTTCTTTTTCGTCAGATGAGGCCGTTTTTTCATTTCATCACTCAAACGCTGCAATAACGCTGCATAATATGCGCCGTTGATTGTTTTTCCTTTTTAGAGATAATCAATTAATATTATTCCACGTGCATCCCAGAAAACGGATGCAATGACCTTGCCAGCTGACTGAACTGTCTTTGTTTTCTTTGGAGCCGGTTCTCCTTTTTCAGTCTACTGCTTTGACTGCTCCTTGGTCTCGGGTGTAAAATGATGGACCCATGTTTCGTCCATGGTTATGAATCGACGCAAAAACTCAGCTTTACTACTGCGAAACATTATCAAATACTCGATGAAAACATCCTTACGTCGCTGTTTGTGCTCCATTGTGAGCAAACGCGGCACCCATTTTGCACACAGCTTTCTCATGTCCAAACGTTCGGTCAAAATGCGATGCACAGCACTTTTTGAAATGCCTGCTATGTCTGCTATCTCGCGCACTTTTAGTCGACGGTCATCTAATACCATTTTGTGGATTTTCTTCACATTTTCTGACGTAGTGACCGCACTTGGTAGACCACTGCGGTGTCCATCTTGGCAGCTCGTACAACCTCGCTTTAACTCAGCTACCCAATATTTGACCGTTGTAAACGAAGGAGCATACTTCTCCAAGGTAGAATCCAATTCAGCTTCGATATCGGTTGGACTTAGACCTTCCGAATGAAAGTATTGTATCACATAACGATGCCCGACTTTTTCCATATTTACAAATGCAATGAGAGCGTTCACTTTGGATGTCTGTAAAAAAAAATAATAAACGTGCCGTTATGAATTTTTCACACTTAGTTGTTGAAAAAAGGTATTGCAATCGCAGTAATTGTATTTTTGAAACTTCCTGTATTCATAGGTCAGGTCGGGTACTTTTGGGACTACCCTCGTAATATTGACATTACCAATGCAGTTTCATCAAAATCGATTCTATCTTTAATACATAACCATTGCTGCAATTTGCTTTAAATAATAAACCTTTGGGATTTTTTTAAAGGCATTTTGATTTATTTTTGTATCTTTAAGCAATATTAAATAAAAAAATTATTGCTTTTCACTTCTGTATCACCAAATGATTTCATTTGAATTCATATAAAGGAGCAAATATTCAGTTGAGCATTATTATTAACATTTTTAGTGGTTAGCTTAATTAGTACTATAGGATAAATTGTTTTTTTTTTGTGGAATTAATAATGAAACAAATCACGCAAAATAAATGTGAATGATATTTCAGATCACAATATGATTATGATTACTTGAATGAGTTTAGAAACTTTTTAACTTAGCAAATAATTTCTCAATTTTGGGTAGTAGCGTTGGAAGATCTTCATCGTCATATTTCTGTTGACTTTGTACGGCATATAATATTCTAAATGTTTTATTGTCGGTTAATTCAAACTTGGTCAGCTGGATTTGAGTTCATGAAATTCTCCCAAGTATGGCGAATGTTTAATACCAAAACTGTAGGCTGGAACGTAACCTAAATTTACCTGCAATAGAAAATTAAAACATATTACTAGCATGACCAGTCTTTGCATTTTATATATTATTTCATACGCTCATATTCTTCGGATTTCTTCTTTTTGTTCAAAAAATTTATTAAATATTGCATAACTAAATGAAATACAACTTTCTTGAATAAATTATTACAATTCTTCGAACACTTGATATGGACAGGATCAATGGATGCACATAACTGATAATTATTCTGCCTTTTTATAAAGCGAATATTTTTCCAACAAACATTATTGAATGGAGAAAATATAGTACTTTTTCGTTTGCTTTAATAAATAAATTCAAAATTCTGTTTCTTGTAATATATATTTATCATACACTAGAAATTTAGAAAATAAAATATAGTTCATTGCTTAAAAGCATAGACCTTCTGGAAGTAAATAAGCTTTTTGTTTTCCTAAATATGGACTGTGCAATATTCCAAACGACGGTGGTGGTCTGCTCTTATAGAGATGACAAAGCTTGAAGAAAAAGGAGTATTCATAAATTTTGAAAGTAGAAATGCATAATATAAAAAAGTAAAAGTTCAAAGCATAAAAAAGTAACATTTTTCAAATGTGTATTGATATTCCTTGTAAGCTGTTTTAATTAATTAGATGAATAAAATTCTCTTTCCAAGGAATAATAAAAAGGAACGACATCAACATTTTGTCACGGTTGTTAATAACCGCCAAAGAACATTTCTTGAAACGCAACAGTGCTACAAGTCAATGGAAAACAACGAAACTCGAGGAAAAACACCCAAATCCCCAAAATATCATTTTTGGTGAATACAATATCGAAAATGTTGGCGAATTTGTATATTAAGGCACCAAAATAACGAGAACCAGCAATGAAAGAGACGTAATACGCCTAGGGATACAGCTAGCAAATTAAATATTTTATTCAGTTTTGTCGATCTTGAAGACCACCTGCATACACAGGTGATAAGATCTGTACTATGCTATGGATGTGAAACATGGACTCCTCAAACATCCGCAAAATATTGAAGGCCTTCGAAAGACCGGTCCTGAGGCGAATAACCGAATCGAAACAACCATGAGCTGTATGAAATTTTTGACGAGCCGGAGGTTTCAACGATTGTAAGACTGCAGAAACTGCAATGGGCCATGTGAATCGTAAGGGAGGACTGAGAACAGTAGGGAAACAGGGAAAACGCTGATCTGACTCGGTTGACGAAGGCAGTTCATCAACGCATAAAAATAAGAACAAACTTTCAGCGTTCAAAATTTCCATCGTTTTTGTTTCTTTACTGTTTGAATCGGCGGACAAAATTTATAAAAATGTTATTTAAAAACAGCAAAAAATCAAATAGGGCATGTATCAAAAACTAGAATAATAAATAAGAAGAATTGGCAATCATTTCTCGCTTAGCTAACAGAGAATATGATAAGTTTAGCTATATACTCGTAAATAAAATATTCCACAAAAATATGGATAGAACTACTTACTATGAAAATTTTATCTTTGAGTTTAGAATTTTGTCTTAAAAATTTACTAATTTCTTCAAATACCTTTTCTGGACAATGTGCACCCGGTCCTGGTTTCTGTGTATCATCTGTTGGAAGTTTAGTACGAGAACCCATTGAATAAATTGGCGGTTTCTTCAAAATGGTATCGTAGACGCTATCGTAGGCTCCAGGACCGGGAACAGCAGCAGTAGGCAGGACCTGTTGTTTTTGTCTACCGGTGATGGTGAATGCGGGTGCTGATCGAATTGGACCTTCCTTACTTGTACCCAAAACTGTCGGAATCTTATATACGTTTGGAGCTAAAATAAGGAGAATAAATTACCAGTCAACATAAGTATACTATTTATTAAGTATTTCTTTCAATGAAGATGAAGATGATCCACGAAAACTGTCGGAATATGTTCTTGAATTTCGATGAAAACGGTACAAAAAATCAAAAATAATAATTTTTTATTGGAAATAATAGAAGTTGCACATACCTTACAATTGTGGATTTAATCCCAAACGAATAAGTAGGCACATGATCTAGACAAACTTTTTCAGCCATATAAGCACAAGGAGCTAAAATGTACAAATTCTATGATTCTAAGAAAAAGCTCTACAAGCAACTTTACAATAATAAACTGTAGTAATTAAGCTTACCTGGTGTATCACTATAGATCTTTTTTTCTACTTTAACTCCAAAGGAGTAGGCTGGAGAATGGTCTAAAGATACTTTTTCTACGCTGTATGTACCCGGAGCTATGTAAAAAATCAAAACGAAAACAAATTGATAAATAAACAGAAATAAGGAAAAAATAAGTAAAACGAAAAGTTACCTGGTGTACCGTTTTGCAGGCTTTCTTTTTTAGTCTTTGATCCAAAAGTGTATGCTGGTGAGTGGTCTAATTTGACTTGTTCTGGTTTATAGGCGGTAGGTGCTAAAATATATATGGGAATATATCAAGATTAAGCCGGTGATTTGAAATCAAAACAGGAATGATTATTAATTTTTATTGCTCAAGTCTCTGAAATATATATTAAGAAAGTATGATTTTCAATGGAGAAAACCAAAGTGGTCATCCTGACGAAGAAGATGTAGTAAATGTGCATTTTTCAATGCTCAGATAACCTGGGCAATTAAATTTAAATCACAATAGTCAACATAAGGGTGCGCCCCTATGGGATGCCGCCTAAGGGACGATGACCATGATCACCCGAATGGTGTCGAGACATGCGATGCTGTAACAGCATTCACGAATGATTTTCTCACAACGCTGTATGCACCACTTCGATTGATAAGAGGTTATAACCGTAACATGGTCTGATAAATCTGTTATTGATGGATATGGCGAAAAAAAGGCGACGAGAGGGGGTCTGGAGCGAAAACCGAAGCTGCTCACGAACGTCGGCTGATTGGCCGCCGATGAAATAGAACCGGTGACAATGACTTGCTTGAATCAACGAGAATCCTGGGAGGAAGCAGAAGGCGATCAGAGCAGCGATACCGAAGAGGCAATTGTTAAGCGAAACGGAGGATTGCGCTGCAAACGAGTGATTTGATAACGGAGTTAGAGAGCCTAGAGACTGGAGCAGGGCGGACATTCCAGCGGAGTGAAGGTGAAAGGAAGCGTATACTTCTGATGGAAGCATCGCGCAAAGAAAAGAGAGCCCCCCAACTTTGTGAAGAAATTTAAGCGAAGTATTTTTCTTGTTCTGCCTAATTGTACTATTCCATTTTAGCGATAAGTTTTAAGTAAGGGAAAATGAATTTTTCGTGTAATACATCAATTTTGTTTTTTTAATTGAAATGAATTAGAAAATTGTATTTGCTTTATTTGGCTCCAAAAAGTGTGCATCAACAATTCCAGCGAGAGGCTATGTAATTACATATTGTTACATGTACAAATAATTCTGCGAGCTACTGTCGCAATTGTTTTCACAACAATGAAGAACACGAATTTACTCGAAACCACGAGAACCCAACAAGCATGAACAACATCTGAAAGTGAGTCACTGCTCCATTCATTTGCAGTCGCTCGAATGTTCCCGCGAATTCGCCAATGTACGAGAACTGGGTTGAATGACTACAGACCCTATATAAAGGCGAGCTGTATGAATGGGGGGATCATCATTCATTCGACCGCGATAAGAACTGCGATAGTGTGTGGGAAGGGATATTATTCGAGTAGTAGAAAAGTGATTTTCGTAATAGTGAAGTGATTTAGAAGACAATTGCGATAAGAAATTTATGGACAAGTGTTAGATTTTTCATAGTGAAAATTAAAATTAGCGAAAGTGTTAAATTGATCATTGCGCACTTTTGTAATTAAATAAACTCTTTTAACTTAAATTAAAAGACATTGCGTTTTCACTTTCCCGGAACATTAAAATTATTGGCCGCGAACCGAAAACACGCGACAGTGGTGTCGAGAAGTGAGAAAGAACATTTTGAAAGTGAAAAAAAAAAGAAAAATGCACAATAGTGAATTATAACGTGGAAACTGGTGGAAAAATAAATAAAAGCCGAAATAATAAAAATAACCACGAAGCTAACATTTGAAAATAAATGAATTTACCATGGCGGAGCTTAAGGGAGACGCGGAAACACCAAAATCAAAGGAGCCAGAAAATGCGCTAATGCAAATGTTAATGGTGATGTCATCGAGTCTGACTGCGAAGCTAGATGAACAATCAGCGAAGCTAAATGAACAGTCATCCAGTTTAACTGCAAAGCTAAATGAACAATCATCCAGTTTAACTGCGAAGCTAAATGAACAATCAGCGAAGCTGGACCAACAAGCGATCGAAATCAAGGCAGATATCAAGGCAGACATCACACAGAATCTGGAGAAACAGTCAACCGAAATAAAAGCGGAGCTCGGTCATCTGAACAAACAAATTAATGGCGTCGAGGAAAAGGTTGACCAGGTCGAGGAAAAGGTTTACCAGGTCGAGGAAAAGGTCAGCCAGGTCGAAGAAAGAATCAACCATGAGTTGGAAAAAGTGAAAAAAGACTTGGAAGCAGCGAAGGCAGTAGTAACCACTTCACCAGCCCCGCTTATAACCGCAGCGCAAAGCACATCCAGAAATGTGAAAGCACCAATATTCGATGGGCAAATGGTCTGGAGTATTTACAAGATCCAGTTTGAAGCTGCCGCAAGGGCAAATAACTGGAATGAGCAGGAACGAGCAACTGCACTGATTCTTGCTCTAAGAGGCCCAGCTGCCGAGCTATTGCAGACGATCCCCGTTGAAATGCACTCAAACTCGAATGCTATAATTAATGCGCTCGACATGCGTTATGGAGGCGCCCATCTGAAACAAATTTATCGGGCACAGCTACGGAATCGGATGCAGAAGTCTGGCGAAACCTTACAGCAGCTAGCCCAAGACATTGAGCGACTGGCACTTTTGGCTTACCCAGCGTACGACCAGGAACATCGAGATGACGCAGCAACAGAAGCATTCATCAGCGCCTTAGAAGATCAGGAATTACAACAAGCTGTGCGTTCAGCTCAAAAGCAAACAGTCAAGGATGCATTGGCTTATAGCCTGAACTTTGAGGCAGTGAAAAATGTGACTCGTACCACTGCCCGGGTTCGCAAGATAGTGGC
This sequence comes from Odontomyia ornata, assembly GCA_963969285.1. NCBI lineage: Eukaryota > Metazoa > Arthropoda > Insecta > Diptera > Stratiomyidae > Odontomyia > Odontomyia ornata. Next base: position 146,264,986 of record OZ017740.1, on the reverse strand, counting down.
AGACGAGTGCAGGTGTGAGCGCGTGGAAAATGAGCGAGAGCCGCAGGCAAATGGTGCCCCTAGATGCTGGGATTGCGGTGAGAAGGGGCACCTGCAAAGGGACTGCAAGAAGCGAAGAAAACGGAGCTATTGTCCAGAATGGTGGAGATCCAGACTGTGTCAAGAGGCTAGAATAGAACCTCATCAAACTGAAAGGGCCAACTTCATGCGACGGACGTCGGCTAGGAGGATCGACATCCCAAGCACCCCCATTACCGTGTCAAGGCAACATCGCGGAGGAGCAGACTTCTGCCTTCCTGGTCAAGTTGATGAAGAACATTGCACCATAACAAACGACACTTGTGCAACCCGGTCGACGATCCGACCAGACCTAGTGAGGCCCCAACCACTTCACAAGGACAGAGTTCATGGCAATGCTGACACCCTATCTCGTCATCCATGTCCAGCTAACTGCAAGCATTGCCGACGGATTGAGGAAAAGGAACCGTCCGTTGATCTGCGATTGATAACGGCTGAATTCGATGAAGGTTGGTCATCGGAGGAAATTCGAAACGCCCAGTTAGCCGATGAAGACATCGGACCATCGCTCGTATGGAAGGAGACGACTGGGCGACCTGAGTGGAAAGACGTTTCAATGCATGGCGCAACCCTGAAAAGCTATTGGGCACAATGGAACTCCCTTCAGGTGGAGGGTGGCGTACTCAAGCGGAAATGGGAAACGGCGGATGGCAGCTCCTATAGGATGCAAACTATACTACCCAAAAGCCGAATCCACGATGTGATTAAGGAAATGCATGAAGGATCCTCGGGAGGCCACCTTGGTGTTAACAAGACCTTAGCGAAATTGCGGGAAAGGTTCTACTGGCTCCACGCTCGAGAAGATGTAGAGGACTGGTGTCGCAGATGCACAATTTGCGCTTCCGTCAAAGTCCCAAAGCGACGACTGAGAGGACAAATGCAAACCTATAACGTAGGCGTGCCATTCGAAAGGATTGCTGTTGACATCGCAGGACCCTTTCCTGAATCCGATTGGGGAAATCGATATACGCTGGTTGTAGCCGATTATTTCAGCAAGTGGCCCGAGGTCTACCCCATTCCCAACCAGGAAGCAACTACCGTAGCTGAACAGCTAGTGTTAAATTGGGTCAGTAGGTACGGCGAACCTTGCGAATTACATTCAGATCAAGGTCGAAACTTCGAGTCACTAGTTTTTGGCGAAATGTGTGAACTACTGGGAATACGGAAAACGAAGACAACACCGCTGCATCCCCAATCCGATGGAATGGTCGAACGGTTCAACGGCACGCTCAATAAACATCTGGCCAAGGTGGTTGACGAGAACCAAAGGGACTGGGACCGACATATCCCACTATTTTTGATGGCGTACAGAGCTGCCGAACACGCATCGACGGGCCAAGCCCCAGCCAAAGTCATTTTTGGAAACACTATTCGTCTGCCAGCCGATATAAAGTTCGGAACACCCCCTGAGAAACCCCAAACGATCTCGGAGTACGCAAATGATCTAAGGCAACGGTTGAACCAGATATATCGGACAGTGCGAAATCACCTCGAATCGGCTACTGACCGCATGAAGACCAGTTATGATCTTAAGGCAAACTCTACTGGCTTCCAGCAAGATGACTTGGTATGGCTATATAACCCGCAACGGCGAAAGGGTAGGTCTCCAAAGTTGCAACATAATTGGGAGGGACCATACCGAGTTGCAAAGCGAATCAACGACGTCGTATATCGAATACAGGAACATCGTAAGCCAAGAGCCAAAATGAAAATCGTGCACCTGGACCGTCTTGCCCCTATTACATCCAGGGAGAATAGACTACAACTGGCGACACATCTTTTCGGGGCGAAAAGAACTGAGGTGGGGGCAGTGTTACATGGACAAATAATTCTGCGAGCTACTGTTGCAATTGTTTTCACAACAATGAAGAACACGAATTTACTCGAAACCACGAGAACCCAACAAGCATAAACAACATCTGAAAGTGAGTCACTGCTCCATTCATTTGCAGTCGCTCGAATGTTCCCGCGAATTCGCCAATGTACGAGAACTGGGTTGAATGACTACAGACCCTATATAAAGGCGAGCTGAATGAATGGGGGGATCATCATTCATTCGACCGCGATAAGAACTGGGATGGTGTGTGATAGTGTGTGGGAAGCGATATTATTCGAGTAGTAGAAAAGTGATTTTCGTAATAGTGAAGTGATTTAGAAGACAATTGCGATAAGAAATTTATGGACAAGTGTTAGATTTTTCATAGTGAAAATTAAAATTAGTGAAAGTGTTAAATTGATCATTGTGCACTTTTGTAATTAAATAAACTCTTTTAACTTAAATTAAAAGACATTGCGTTTTCACTTTCCCGGAACATTAAAATTATTGGCCGCGAACCGAAAACACGCGACAATATATATACTTTATCAATGCTAAAGGGAGAGGTGTTATTTTGAATAGCCCGCTATTTCGGTAGATGTTACTTTCGAAGTTGTCATTTTCTGACATCTGACAAGTAGAAACTACGCGATTAATACAAATGGAACGATACACGCTTCAACAATGCATTGAAATCAAAATTCGCTATAAAAAAGGTGAAAATTTGGCAGAGATGGTTCGTAAAACTCGGAACATTTTTGGGTCGTCATAAAGCACCTTGTCGGACCGCTATAGAAATTGGTGGAAAAATTCGAGCTGTTGGGACAACTTAGTGATGTGAAGAATAAAACCCGTGCACGTCACTCAAGAACAGCCGAGAATATTGCTACTGTAGCCAAAAGTGTTGGTGTGTTTACTTTCAACAAGACGGCACTACGTGCCACACAAGCAACGAAACCATTGAACTTTTACGGGAAAAGTTTCCGGACCGTGTTATATCTCGAAGAGGTGATCACAATTGGCCACCGAGATCGTGTGATTTAACACCTTGCGACATCTTCCTTTGGGGTCACGTGAAAGACAAGGTCTACGCCAACAGCCCAGCGTCGATTCAAGACCTCAAATATGGAATTCGTGAGGCTATCGAGGACATAGGGCAGCCACTTTGCGATTTGGTTATGGAAAATTTCATGAAAAGGATATGGTCCTGTAAGCGTGGTCGTGGTGGTCATTTGCCTGATGTTATTTTTCACTATTAACGGTATACCTTCCTCTTTATAATGAAATAAATATACGATCATTTATATTAAAAATGGCATTTTTCTTTTAATATCAAAATAACACCTCTTATTGGAAAACCCTGTAGTTGATAAAACTGCGGTGGAGTCGATGTCACGATTTGTGATAAGTGGCGCTCGGCACGTAAGCTTCCGGATATTGTTGTAATTGCAAGAAGTTTTTGTTTTTTGGCTGCACGGGCATGCAAGCTAACGAGAAGGGAGTCCCCGTGGCGACCGAAACATTCCTAGAAATTTAAAAGTTGGTGAATTTTGCAGTGAATCGGAAAGGTCGGGAACTTGTTTGGTTTTTTTAAATGAAAAAGTTCCATATTTTCTGCAGTCAAAAGTATTGAACGCTATGCCAAGAGTAATTTCCGAAAGATTCTTAAGTGAAGCACTCGCGTGGACGAATGTACTTAGAACGATTACAGGGAGCATAATCAGTCATTATTAGTGTTGAAACTAGATCGCGTCGAGCGCATCTGCAGATATTACAAACAGCACGAGAAAAACAGGAATAATGGCCCACTAAGCATTGGCTGACACTATAAACCGAAAATCGGAATATTTGAGAATTTACATGAAAGAATTGCGTTTGATTAGCAGTTTCTTACCAAGAAGTTAGTGTTGCCAACAAATAATAAGTTCGAATATTTTAAAAGCATTCTTGTTTTTAATAAAATCCTTTAAGTGCATTTGTGAAAAGAAATAATTTCATTAAAAGAAAATATTTCAATCGTGTAAATAAAAGCTCAAAGTTTTGATTTAAAGAATATGTCGTGATTTAAAAGGTGTCTCGAGTTGAGTCCTATGTGTTCGTTGTAAACGTTTTTTTTTTCGGACGAGGTTTGAAAAATTCGTTTTTGAATTAATGGACATGTTTTTGCCAATAGTACGGGATCAAAATCAAAATTGCTGAAATCTAAGGACAGGGAAATTTTGAGTTTGACGTTGCTCGGAAGTGTGTCCCTTGACTCTGCCGTTTCATCCGTGTTTCACGCGAAACGGAAAATTTTGAAAGGATATGAACGTTTTAATTGTGTAGAGGTTGTTTTCCGTAAGGCGAAAATCGAAGTCCGAAAATCATAGCATTTGGATCAAAAGATTGCGATGTCGATACAAGCAATGAAGAAGAGTATTACGATAAAGTGAAGAGGAAAAGAAAAAGTGTGGTACTCAAATTTAATTGAACCAGTTTGGAAGGAAACTTCACAGATACGCGATGAAATGTTAGTAATAGGGCATTTTAAGGGGGGAACTGCCCAATTTAATGAGAAGGGAACCTCAATTTGGAAAGGGAGAGCACCTATTTAATTTAGGTTTAAAAACTGGAATACACTGTTACACCAGAAAAGCCGTAGATAATTTACTTATTGTTATTAAGTTCAATATATTATGCAAGATAATTGAGTTCAGATGACAAAATGAATTGTTATAAATTTTAACATGTAGATATTAATTTGAAAAAGATATTTTGGAGTTTTTGATATCGGTAGTATGTAATAAAGGGGAAATCGCTCAGCAGTTGATGCATATTAAGCTGCTGTTCGTCATTTTCAACGGTTCAAACTGTTGTAAATGGTTTTTAGAAAAAAAACCTCCATTATCCAGCGAGCGCTCGAAGGACCCGATGGTTAAGTGGTTTTTATTTTTTTATATAATAATACAACTAAATTATTGTGCATGCATTGTGTGATCACTTCGGCTTTGTCAGTTGTTTCTAGCTTAGCAATGAGCTGCAAGATGAAGTTTGTTATGCGGGAAGCACAAGTGTGCAGTGTTGGTCTTTTTGTATGCAGACTTGAATGTTTAAATGTTTGTGGTCTGTCTGTACTTAAAACGGCGGCCAAAAATACCGCTGACATTTTTTGACCGCAAAGATAAGATTTCTTGAAGCTGTTGGCGTTTCAGTTCTTGCGCTACTGGTTCGGCTGTAGTAAACGGAACCAAGCGCTCTTCACAGAAGATGAGCTTGGCTCCTTGATACTAACGGAACCAAGCGCTCTTCACAGAAGATGAGCTTGGCTCCTTGATACTAATTGCAGCCTGAATTTAATTGCACTTGTTGAGATCTGGTGTGAAAAGCTTTGGCAATGTTTCTCTATCTTCCGCATCAAGTTGGTTTAACTAGATACGCCTGCAGAACCTTATAATCTCATCCATGCAATCTCAGCTATGTAGCAAACATATCGAGGATTCTAAGGGTATTGCCCGATGGCACTGAACATACTCTTCATATGTGGATTAAAGTGGTGGTCTCAGAGCCTTCTAGTAATTGGATTGCCAGAGATTGTTGATTCCTTACTTTTTACTCACTCCCCACAAATTATGAGACTGAGGCGTGAAATAAATCTCGAAGTGGATTTACAATGGTCATACTTACGGCTCATACTGTTGCAGTCTTATAGCAACGCTTGCTACTGGCAAGATCTAGTGGACAATGAGAACAACGATCCGTGGGGTCATGGCTACAAGCTATTTATGCGGAAGCTTGGTGCCCTACGTACGCTCGACGGATAGTGCGAGCACTTGTCCCACCCATCCCGTCAGTGTTGACGCGGTCCATGATGAAACAGCAATTGAGTGCCCACTCTTCACACAACCAGAACTGGAAGAGGCAGTCCTATGATTGAAAGCAGGGAAGGCTTCATGCCCAGATAATGTTCCAGCTGAGGTGTTGCAACTTGTCTACCACTATTGTCCTGACTTACTGCTCAGCACATTCAACGCTTGCCTAGGGATGGGGTTTTCCCCGGACGATGGAAGGTGACGAGGCTCGTCCTGATCAGCAAGAAGGGAAATTCCGAATCCTGTCTGCATACCGCATGTTATGCATGCCAGACACGGCTGGAAAAGTGCTAGAGAAACTCATCAAGGGAAGACTCGCTGACGGGATGCGTGCTGCTGGGGACCCATCTCCTCGGCAGTACGGCTTTAGAGCACGATGCTCCACCATTGATGCGATTGCAGAGGTGGTTAGTGGGGTCTAAAAGGCCAAGATACACAGCCGCACAAAGCGATGGATTGTTCTGCTAGTGACACTAGACGTTAGGGACGTCTTCAACTACGCTAGATGGGTAGATATTCTGAGAGTTCGAATATGATACGACAAGATAGTCGCAATTTACACATGGTTAAAGGGAGGGGCACACACCGCGCTTTTGCAACTTTTCTTGCCAGGTCGATTTGCAATTTTTCCTTGTATATGCTTATATTTGCAGCTAAAAATCGCTCTATATGACAGTCGTGTAGTAATCTGGCCGAGTCCTTAGCCCCGTTTCTCTTTGAACGGTAGTAAGTAATCTAGTGATAGTCAAAGATTCAATATGGAGCAGGCATCTTGGAGACTGAAGAGGGGCTACTTTGTATTCTCCCCGCCCGTCCAAAGCATCCACTATTGCCCGAAGAATGAAAATGATCACACGCACAAATCCCGCACTTAATTAGTTGAGGTAGATATTGCGTTTCATTCCAATTTCAGAGCAATCAACGGTTATAACAATACTCAGAAACTATTTCGATTGCAGCATTGATTATAGGAAGTTATATCGCAAGATTAGCGATGTCTTGCAATGTCGAATGATAGACGTCAACTGCGCCTTCCGATTTTTACACTTCTTATCGATCCAATTTAATGAGCTTTTCAAGCACATTTGAATCTTACGATGGCAAACATCCCTTGATAACACCACAACATTGTTCTGCGAAATGTTAGACGAAAAGTGGTTGTTAGAACATATGACATTAAGTGAGAATTATTCTAAATTTCTAATGGCGCCGACCGTTGCCTTCTTACTCAGGCCCATAAGGAAATCAATTAACGTACATGACGTCATATCGCGTACCGGAAATAGCTGCACAGTAGCCCTAAATTTCCGAAAACAACTGTCCCGAAAGTACGCATTTGAGAATGTCAAATATGACATTTTTCAGATGAAATTTAGCCGAAATGATACAAACGGGAAGGAAATACATATACATATTTGCGCGCTAATGTCTTCAACGCCTCATGTCTAAAATAAATCGTTGACATAGTACTGATAAAATGTCAAACGTACAGTCATATGTACTGTCAAAAATCTTTAGAAAATTTGTTTGATTTGAACAGCACTAGAGGGCGCCGGTGAGGCTACTCGAAGAGGTTAGTTCACGACGCGACGTAGTGTTTCCGTTTTCGGGCCTGAGTAAGAAGGCAACGCGCCGACGCATGTGGTACCTAACCGATAATTTGAATTAAAACAAATTACTTTGATTATATTTCAGTTTTGAATTTCAAATTCGTATCAGCAGGATATGGTCAATAGAAATAGGTTTCCATGGCTCATACTTGAACCGCAGAAAGGAAAGTTATGCATATCTACTGCTTTGAATTTGAAAGTTTTTCAGCTACTGGCCTATTAAAGGATATACTTGTGGTGGGGTTTGACACTGTGTTCCTCCACCGCAAATGATAAAGGAAGCCCCGCTTCATAACGGACGCTGTTCAACTAGGTATGTAAACAACTCGTTGTACACAACATTTTAGACTTACCTGTGGATGCAAGAGAGCTTTTAACAATATAATAATATATTCCATATATGAAAGGCTCAGTGTTTTAAGAAACAAAACCATTAGTAAATGGAACTTAGCACTGTTTAGAAGCCGTTGTGTAACTTATGGTGAAGAAATATCTTCGTTAGAAGGCAAGTAAGAAGGACACGTGATTTTCACTACGAGTTACTGAGTGGTATTTCATAATATAAATGTGACTAGACATTCTGAGCTTGCTTCAATTTTTTTAAGAAAGCGAAAGAAATGATAACTATTTATTTTTTTTTTATTTTAGCACTACATTCCCTTCCGGGGATTCTCTTAGAGATAGTTAGACTATCTAATTATCTCGATCGTATGTATCGGCCTTCGAGAGGGTGATATGGTCAGTACCATGCCACCTAGCTGCAATACACTCCGGTTTTAAACCAGTACGTAGCATAAATGAACGGGCTTATAGTCCGTGCTAAGAATTACTTGAAACAAATCTCGTTGTCACCAACTGGATTCGATCCAGGGACCTTCGGCTTATGTAGCGAGCTCTCTAACCACTACACTACGCGGACTGCTAATTTCGAATGGCTCTGTCTAAATGCGAGTAAAAGTGTATGTGAAGCGGCTAATATACTGGAATAATAGGAAAAAACGTTTAAAGCACAACTGCCAAAAAATACATGATCAACATCGAGATAGTCAAGAAAATATGATAATCATGAAAAAATTCTGAAAATTGCGGAGATTGACTTTTATATATACTGGGGCATTACATATCTTCGAAGTCGAAACTTTAGCTTTATTAACAAAAATATTTTGAATAAATCTCGTTGTCCCCAACGATATTTGCACCAGGGGCCTTTGGCTTACAGGGTGAGCACTCTAACCACTACACCACGCGGACTACATGATAACAATTAACATTGATGAATGGAAGAGGCTATGTTAGTACTTCCTATGCACATTGGCAGTTAGCGCTCCTACTGGCCACTAGGTCATAGGTACACATGCTTATCAAATGGGAGTAATGATGCGGAACTTATTCAAAAGCGGTATATAAATGAAGGAAGGAGAGGCATTCAAGAACCTTATACATGTAGCATTCGTACGAGCTGCTCGAGAAACATCAGAAAATTAGAAAGAAAACATAAACATGAGAGAAAGAAGAAATCATGTTAAAAGTTGCATTCTTTTACCAACCACCAATTCACTCTAAAAGATGAAATATTAAAATATCAATAAATTATAATTATGAGATCATCAATCTTAAAAAATTGAAGGATATCTTAAAATGTTGTGAAGGAAAGTATCTTAAGATCACAATAAATTGAATTGGGAATTCATAACCATTGCAAATACATAGTAGAATTAAGTTCTCGCCAAAAATTATGGTATATGTGAAGCTCAAGCAACCACAATAACGTTAGATATGGGGAGTTAAAATTTGTTTTTCGCCGAGAAAAATATATCTATCTACTTGTTCTCATCTTAAAAACTGAATTCAGAACCTAGATAACAAAAATCGGATACTTCACGAAGGCAAAAAGTATCCATTTCGGAGTGCAAGCTGATATTACTACAAAACCCTTCATGAACCACATAATATTACGTTACTGCACTGGAGCTAGTTAATACATATCTTGCAGTTATCGAAGTTGAAAGTTTAGCTTATTAACTACAAATTTTTGCTAAATGCATGCTTACCGGGGGTGTCTACAGAAAGTTTTTTCTCCACTTTGACTCCAAACGTATAGGAAGGTGTATGATCAAGAACTACTTGTTCAGGCTTATATGCACCCGGTGCTGAAATAAGTTTGCATTAAAATCATTCAAATAATTTTTACTCTGTTTATCATACCTGGTGTTTCGCTCCGTTTTTCATGGTTAACCTTGACACCAAAGCTGTAGGCAGGTGTATGGTCTAATTGTACTTTTTCTGGTTGATATGTTCCAGGGGCTGGCGTGTCGCTAGGTTTTTCATGATTTACTCTGTGACCAAAAGTATAGGCTGGCGTGTGTTCTAGGTTCACTTTTTCGGGTTGGTATGCTCCAGGTGCAGGCGTTTCGCTCGGCTTTTCATGATTTACTCGATGTCCAAAACTATACGCAGGTGTGTGGTCAAGATTTACGTTTTCAGGTTTGTATGCACAAGGAGCTGGAGTTTCACTAGGTTTTTCGTGATTCACTCTATGCCCGAAGCTATATGCAGGAGTGTGGTCGAGATTCGCCTTTTCAGGTTGGTATGTACCTGGGGCTGGTGTATCACTAGGTTTTTCATGATTGACTCTGTGCCCGAAACTGTAAGCAGGGGTATGATCAAGGTTCACTTTTTCTGGTTGGTACGCTCCAGGTGCTGGAGTTTCATTTGGTGTTTCATGTTTTAGTTTGTGTCCGAAACTATAGGCAGGTGTATGGTCTAGATTAAATTTTTCTGGTTGGTAAGCTCCTGGGGCTGGTGTGTCACTAGGTTTTTCATGATTGACACGATGACCGAAACTGTAGGCGGGAGTGTGATCGAGGTTGACTTTTTCGGGTTGATATGCTCCAGGTGCTGGCGTGCTGCTTGGTTTCTCGTGATTTACTCGGTGCCCAAAACTGTAGGCAGGTGTGTGATCTAGATTAACTTTTTCCGGTTGGTAAGCTCCTGGAGCGGGAGTTTCACTGGGTTTTTCATGGTTAACCCGATGGCCAAAACTATAGGCAGGAGTATGATCCAGATTTACTTTTTCTGGTCGATATGCTCCAGGAGCTGGAGTATCGCTTGGTTTTTCGTGATTCACTCGGTGACCAAAGCTATACGCAGGTGTGTGGTCCATATTTACTTTTTCGGGCTGATAGGTTCCTGGAGCTGGCGTGTCACTGGGCTTTTCGTGGTTAACACGATGACCAAAACTGTAAGCGGGGGTATGATCTAGATTTGCTTTTTCAGGTTGGTACGCTCCAGGTGCTGGCGTTTCACTTGGCTTCTCGTGATTCACTCGATGTCCAAAAGTATAAGCGGGTGTATGATCCAGATTAACTTTCTCGGGTTTGTATGCTCCAGGAGCTGGTGTATCACTTGGTTTCTCATGATTTACTCTATGGCCGAAACTGTAAGCAGGCGTGTGCTCAAGATTCACTTTTTCTGGTTGATATGCTCCTGGTGCAGGTGTTTCACTAGGTTTGTCATGGTTGACCCTATGACCAAAACTGTAAGCTGGTGTGTGATCAAGGTTCACATTTTCAGGCTTGTATGCACCTGGTGCCGGCGTATCACTAAGTTTCTCGTGATTTACCCGGTGGCCAAAGCTGTAGGCTGGGGTATGATCAAGGTGGACTTTTTCGGGTTGGTATGCTCCGGGTGCGGGTGTGTCGCTTGGTTTTTCATGGTTCACCCTGTGCCCAAAACTGTAAGCTGGTGTATGTTCAAGATTCACCTTCTCAGGCTGGTATGCTCCCGGCGCAGGAGTTTCACTGGGTTTTTCATGATTTACGCGGTGACCGAAACTATAGGCAGGAGTATGATCTAGTTTCATTTTTTCTGGCTGATAGGCTCCAGGAGCCGGAGTTTCGCTTGGTTTGTCATGGTTAACGCGATGCCCAAAGCTATATGCTGGAGGTTTATCGAAGTTGACCTTTTCTGGTTGATATGCACCTGGAGCGGGTGTTTCACTTGGCTTTTCGTGATTAACTCGACTCCCAAAACTATATGCTGGAGGCTTATCGAGGTTAACCTGTTCTGGTTTGTAAGCACCGGGCGCTGGTGTGTCGCTTAATTTTTGATGATTGACTTTGATTCCAAAACTGTAGGCAGGTGTATGATCAAGTTTTGCCTTTTCAGGTGTGTAAGCTCCGGGCGCAGGAGTATCACTTGTTTTCTCATGGGTAACTCTGTGTCCAAAACTATATGCTGGCGGTTTATCTAAATTCACCTTTTCTGGCTGATACGCACCGGGTGCAGGTGTGACATTAACTTTTTCATGATTTACCCTTGTTCCAAAGCTGTAGGCTGGCGGTTTGTCTAACTTACATTTTTCTGGTGTATATGCACCTGGAGCTGGAGTATCACTGACTTTTTGGTGAACTGTTTTAACACCGAAACTATACGCTGGCGTTTTGTCCAATTTGACTTTTTCTGGTTTGTAGGCGCAAGGGGCTGATTAAATGAAAACAAAATTTTTAAGATAGTATAAAGTTATTTTCAAACGTTAAAATTAATAGCGGTATACGATCATAATTAGCTAAAATTTTATGTCATTGTTACTGATCGTATCTCACTTTCCTCATATCTTACCAGGTGTATCAACCACCTTTTCACGCTTAACCTTCACCCCAAAGCTGTAAGCAGGCGTATGATCTAAATTAACTTTTTCAGGCTTATAAGCTCCGGGTGCTAATATGTACATATAAATACAAAGTATTGAATAGAATGCTCAAAATTTTACAAATACAATGAATGTACAAAGATGAGGCAGCTGATTAATACAAACCTGGAGTCTCGCTTTTAGTTTCCTTAACGGGTTTAAACCCAAAGCTATATTTTGGTGCGATCGTTTGCTTAACTTTTTCCGGAGAGTATGCTCCAGGGGCTTTAGATTGTAAGCAAGCATAGAAGAAAACATCATGCAATATTATAATAGGGTGATATTTGCGTAACTTCGGTTAGCTTACCTGGAGTGTCATTAACTTTTTTACGATTAATTTTAACGCCGAAAGAGTAAGCAGGAGTATGATTTAGACTAACCTTTTCGGGTTGATATGCTCCCGGAGCTTTAATTCACAAATAAAAATAATACAAATAAGCAACATGCGAATGATTCCCATAGCGTACAGTGAAAGCATCCTGACGTATACTTACCCGGTGTATCTTCAATTTTTACATGCGTGTTCCTGAATCCAAACATGTACTTTTCAGATTTTACCTGCTTTGTCTTAACAGTACATGTGCCGTTCTTTTCTAAAAGTGCATATAGAATAGAAAGCAAATCCCACAATGAATGATTTTTAACACAAACGTGGAAATAAATAAAATGATGAAGGAAAATGCTAGTGAAACTTATGAAGATAACACAATGAAATAATTGTATGTACAAACCATTTTGTTGGCTGATAAAGTAAGACAAAAAAATCATGAAATATCACAAACAAACAATAAACGCAGTCTAGGCGAAGCCCATGGGAAAATATACAGGAAACCACCCACATTCGAAAATGTTCGAAAAGCAAGAAGCCCATTTGCATTCCAAAATAAGGATTCTAGTTACCTGGTGTATTACTATCAAAAACGATTTTAGTTCGCCTCCCAAAGGAGTATTTTGGAGGTGTAGTTCCAATATTCAATTGCTTAGGGTAATATGCATTTGGAGCTATATATAAACAATTTTTTATTAATCAATTTTATGTGCGTCTAAGGAATAAAAATTTAAAACAATGGAAGCAAAAAATATCAAATTGTAAATGTCTGTGCAAAAATGAGAAAAGCTTCTTTATTATTGTAGCATACTATTTAAAAATGCGAGCAAAATTCAAAAGTAACTGCAGTTTTTTCGTTTTAAAACATTTTATTTTTGCGGTTTTATTTGCGATCAGGAACAAACTCAAATATAAAGAGTTACATCTGCTTCTCTCAAACTTATAAATTAGGTTTAGCCCAGTCATATTAGGGCTTTCACCTCGGAATGAAAGATAATAAGCTGCAAATTGGTATGAACCTTTGTTTTGTCATTCTAAATGTTGTCTCAAAAGTCACAATCGTTATCGTGTTCCCGTCTCAAGATATTCAAGGTCAAAGGTCACAAAAATCGGTTTTTCGCGAATATCTGGCTTCCTATCGGTTAAATGAGATTTGCATTTATTATAAAAGTTGTAGGCTATAAAATTCCCTACAACTTTTGTTTAAACTTTTTTTTCATACGACCAACCGTTTTGAAGGTAGAGCGCGAAGAGTGCACATCGTACAGTCATATACGGCCTAATGCAAGGTCAAGCGTGAGTTATGGTTATCAGTACGTTATAAAGTCAATTATTTACTTGGAAATTATAATTATTAAACAATGCCTATTATTTATGTACTAACTATTAATTATTTATATTTAATTAAAGTAGAACCTAAAGAATGGGGCTGGATGCTTGAAAATGAAATCCTGGAGCCCATACGAACGTTATTACCTCCAGCGCCAGCCGAACTACTAAACGTAATATTTTGCAATTGCAAAAACGGTTGTGGTTCCCGCTGTGGATGCAGAAAATCAGGGCTACAATGTTCTTTAGCTTGCGGCCAGTGCAACGGACAAGCTTGCCTCAACGCTTCACTGTATCCAAGTAATCCCGATGAAGAAAATACATATGATCCCGATATTCTGGAAGGTTTGGAGATGAACATGACAGATAATGAGGATGATGACAATGAATCGAACATTTTTGAGCGACAAGAAGAAGAATTCATTGTCATCATCCTCATTATCTGTCATGTTCATCTCCAAACCTTCCAGAATATCGGGATCATATGTATTTTCTTCATCGGGATTACTTGGATACAGTGAAGCGTTGAGGCAAGCTTGTCCGTTGCACTGGCCGCAAGCTAAAGAACATTGTAGCCCTGATTTTCTGCATCCACAGCGGGAACCACAACCATTTTTGCAATTGCAAAATATTACGTTTAGTAGTTCGGCTGGTGCTGGAGGTAATAACGTTCGTATGGGCTCCAGGATTTCATTTTCAAGCATCCAGCCCCATTCTTTAGGTTCTACTTTAATTAAATATAAATAATTAATAGTTAGTACATAAATAATAGGCATTGTTTAATAATTATAATTTCCAAGTAAATAATTGACTTTATAACGTACTGATAACCATAACTCACGCTTGACCTTGCATTAGGCCGTATATGACTGTACGATGTGCACTCTTCGCGCTCTACCTTCAAAACGGTTGGTCGTATGAAAAAAAAGTTTAAACAAAAGTTGTAGGGAATTTTATAGCCTACAACTTTTATAATAAATGCAAATCTCATTTAACCGATAGGAAGCCAGATATTCGCGAAAAACCGATTTTTGTGACCTTTGACCTTGAATATCTTGAGACGGGAACACGATAACGATTGTGACTTTTGAGACAACATTTAGAATGACAAAACAAAGGTTCATACCAATTTGCAGCTTATTATCTTTCATTCCGAGGTTGACCCCTTTTTTTACCTAATATGACTGGGCTAGTTCAATTGACATTGGTAGGCTCGGAACCTACGATGAATTCTGGTCATACCGCTAGCTGTCAAAAACTTATTATCCCTTGGCTCTTTATTTGTCAATTGAAATTAACGTTGTAATTTGAAAAAAAAAAACAATTTGCTGCGCAATATGAACGCTTTTATGGTATAAACCTAGGTTGGTGTCATAGAATATTTGAAGCTTACACGTGTTAATAGGAAAAATAATTCGTCAATCGCAGGGGGCAAATGTAAATATGCAGACTTGTAGTGGATTATGCATTGAAACTACTTCCAATTCTAACTCCGCAATAGAAAAGAAGTGATCAGAGGTCCAACATCATCAAAGGTTCGAAAGCGATATTTTGACTTGATATGAGAAACAAATTGATGCACATAAGCGAACATTGCATGTTGGTTTCAACCTACATAAAAAGAGAGAGTTACTTAAATGCGGTAATTATCGAGGAGTCCTTGGTGTCCTACGAAAAAATCGAGCAGCTATCACCATCATATGTAACTCCAGCGTAAATCACATGATCAAATATTTAAATAACTCAATTGGCATAAGAAAACGTAATATTGATTCAAAAAAGCGTAAAGTGGACTATTGCAAAACTTATAGCTAGTGGTTGACACTAGATATTAGATTGTTCTGGTGAGAAATTTATGTTTCCGGATAAGGGAATGGGGACTTCCGTATCCACTGGGAAAACGGGAGTAAAGGCCAGCATGCTTATAAGGAAGGCTTGGCAGAAACTCGGGCGATAGAAGAGACTGTAGGCGAAAACCTCAAAAAAAATAATGGATCCGTATAGAACAAATGACCTAAAGAAACCAGTTTCTTTCGCTATCTACTGAGGCGAAGGATAAAACTTGACCAAATTGGATGTGATTAGATGAATGTGAATAACAATCCATGGCAACACACAAAACCAGATCGACCATGTTCTGATCCAACAACGTTGGTCCTCGAGCATACTTGACGTCCGTACATACAGAGAAGCTAATTTTAACTCGGATTATTACTTGATCAAATTAACGTATCAATGTCATATGTTAAAGACGTATTCAGCGAAGACCAGCCCGCTACAGAAATTCGACATCGAAAGGCTCCAAACGGCGTCTGTGGCAAAAAGTTTCACGGAGACCCTCAACAATCAGCTATCTCCCATTTTATATGATACATCGCTGAAAACAAGCAACGAGCTATGGGTGGAAGTGAAAGCGACAATTGAGACCGTAGCAGAACAGACGATCGGATATCAAGCCCGGCGCAAAAGAAATGATGGGCTCGGTGATGAGTGCCAGAATGCGTTAGAGAAAAAGAATCAGGTGTACAAACAAAATTTACGTAGGAAAACCAGGACGAAGAGAAAATACTATGAAAATCTCAGAAAAGGAGCAAAGAAGATAATTAGAATTAAGAAAAGAAAATACTATGACGACCAATTGGGCAGTATCGATGTGAGTCAAGCGAGCAACAACACAAGACAAGATGACATTGGCAACATCATCGCTGATGAAAACAGGATTAAGGAAAGAAGGGCATCAAGAACCTCTTTAATCCTCCGCACAGCTCCAGAATATCGGAGATTATCGATATTCCCGGAGAGCTTCCATTGGCCCCACCTACTCTGGATGAAGTTTGTTCCACCATCAAAGCCCAAAAGAATAATAAAGCGCCGGTCATCGATTAGATTCCAGTGGAGCTCATCAAATATGGTGATAGCAGTGTTCAGAAAGTTATTCATAAAGCCATCCAGCACATTTGGCAACAAGGATATATTCTGAAAGTGTGGAGCCAATCAATTATATTCCTTATCCACAAAAAAGGTGACAACTTACGGTGCAAAACTATAGAGGCATATCACTGCTTTGTACGGTGTACAAAATATTTTCAAAGATCTTAGAAAATAATCTCGGACCATATGCCAACAGTATTATTGGGGAGTATTAGGGTGGTTTTAGAGCAGACAGATCGACAACAGACCAATTGTTCACTGTCAAGCAGGTACTTGAGAAATGTTGGGAGCTCAGCATAGACGTACATCAAATTTCCGTTGACTTTAAGCGAGCATACGACCGTATTGATCGTAACGTACTGTACCAAATAATGCTTTGGTTTGGCATCCCAGCCAAATTGGTCCGTCTTACCAAAATGACAATGACGTCGACGACCTCCCAAGTCCGCATCAATAATCAACTCACCGATGCCTTTGACACAAATATCAGACTACAGCCGCTGGATAGGCTGGCTCATGAAAATGATACCGGTCGATAGGCAAGTTACGTTACTATACAAGTCGAGCCAAGTGTTAGCCTATGCGGACGACATCAATATTTTTGTACGGTGGTTCACAACCGCCACAAAACTCTGCCTGAAACTAGACGGCGAAGCAAAACTAGTAGGGCTACAAATCAATGAAAATAAAACAAAGCTCATGACGCAGTCGAGGAAAAATATCTCAAATGCCCAATATTTCACACTTGGCGAATACAGTATCGAAATTTGGGCAAATTTGTGTATTTAGGCGGCAAAATAACTAGAACCAGCAATGAAAGAGACGAAATACACCTAGGGATACAGCTCACAAATAAAATATTTTTTTTCAGTTTTGAAAATCTTAAAGACCAGCTGCATACACAGGAAATCAAAGCTCCAAGTATACAAATCTGTGATAAGACCTGTATTATGCAATGGGTGTGAAACATGGACCCTATCCCATGCATCCGCAAATATAAAGAATGCCTTTGAGTGATGGGTCCTGAGGAGAATAATCAGAGCAAAGCTAGACGCAGACTAATGGCGAAATCGATACAACCATGAAATGTATGAAATGTTTGACGAACCGGAGGTCTCAACGATTGTAAGATTGGGGACGCTACAATGGGCTGGCTACATGAATCGTATGGACGTACAACGGATTACCCAAAAAGGTATTCGTTGGGAGAACTGAAGGGCGCAGACCAGTGGGGAAACCGAGGAAACGCTGGTCTGACTCAGTCAACGAATACAGTTTATCGCTGCTCGGATTTTGAAATCGGAGGACGCAATCAATAGACCGAGACATTTGGAGGCGCTTGTTACAGGAAGCGAAGGCACGACAGGGGCTGTAGTGCTTAGCATAAAAGCACTTAAGTGTGTTAATTCTTGTAGTTACTTTTTCAACGTTAAGAAGTGTTTTACGTTTTTAAACACATTTCATGTTTCGTTTCAATTCATTTATGTTGGCGCTTCTATTAGAAAGTGCCCTCAAATAACAATTTACCATTATTCTTCATTTTTATATCATAATTTAAACCTCTGTTTTTGCCCTGGCATCGACTATAACCTAGTCTCACAGATTACAAATTCTATGCCCGTTTCAACTAACTTACACGACTTTATGCACGTGACACTTCGAATTGGCCATATGTGTATAAGCGCTTTAAGCACTTCAAAGCTTTATCACAAAGCATCTTTAATATGTTGCGAAAATTAACCGTATAAAACACTTTGCAACAAAGCACATAAAAGTTTAAATTAATTTAAAACATTAAAATGATTTCAAGCAGATCTCTGACATTTGAAGAGAACGTAACACGTTTAAAGTAATTTGAAACAAAGTACTTAAACGATTAAAATCGATGTACAACACTTAAGTGTGTTGTAACAACACATTGAGATTTGGAGTGAATGCCCTGGTAAAAGTAAAACGAGGTTCAGCATGAGTTTATTTGGAATCGACTGTCCCAAAAAAGAAAGGAAGTCATATCGGAACGTCGCGGCCGATGTACTTATGGTAGTGGTAATGGACACTTTTCATGATGCAGGAAAGACTCTGAAAGACCAATTAATTAGGCTACTGTTAGTCTTGAAATAGGGTTTAGGTGAACATTTTAGCAAAAAATGCGACATATTCAGACGTTTAGATGGATGAGGACGAAAGCGCGTATTATTTTCCTAAAAAGTGACTACTACTATGGACAAGAAATTGGAAGCTATCCCATGGTATCTGATGCGCAAAGTATGCCGTAAAATACCTTCGAACTACCGAAGCTCAAGTTCCGGGGTATACGCAAAAATAGACTCGGCATAAAAAACAGAAGAAAATGCCCAAAAACGCCGACATAAATATTAAAAAATTCATATCCCTTACATACTTTGCTTTTTTTTGCTTTGGCACTACAGCCCCTTTTGGGTATTCGCTTAGAAATAGTTAAGACCATCCATTATCTTGATCGAATGTATCGGCGCTCCAGAAGGCGATATAGTAAGCACCACGCTTTGGCCGTATGTCCGCTCACCCAGCTGTAATACGTTCTGATTTTAAACCAGTGCGTATAATAACTGAACGGACTTATATTCCATACGATGAATCACTCAAAACAAATCTCGTTGTCACCAACGGGATTCGAACCAAGTACTTTCGGCTTGTGCAGCGAGTACTCCAACCATGCGGACTTTGGTCCGGTGTAATGCAATCTAATATATTTTGTTGAATGAAATGTCACAATAGCGTTCAAATCTACTCCAAAATTATCTAATATTTTCTATAATGCCAAAGATTTGACAAATTTGGATTTTATAAGATTTATTGTGAACAGCGCTTGAGTAGGCCAAAAAAGGTCATTCAAAATAAAATTTAATGAGCATCTCAAATTATGTATTAATCAAGAAACTAATTTCAATGTGGCTAACAATTTTTATTAACCAATCATAAATTCCCAGAAATAGAAAATTTAAAAATCATTCACAATTATATCTTAGAATATTTAGAAATTTCTAAGATTGAAAAGGATGATAACGTTAATGTACTCAATGACCAAATAGATATTTTTGAATCCGCCTTGTTTGAAGCCCTGTTGAAAAAGTAGCTTTCTTCATTAATGCCTCTTATTCATTCATGTGTCTTATTCATTCATGCATAAAATGGGACAGGCTGCGAAGGGCCCTCTACAGGGAAACGGGAGAGCTCACCCCGGATAATATAGTCGCGGTGATGCTTGAATCGGTTGACAAATGGAACCAGGTGGCACACTATGTTCGGGCAGTCCTAAAAGATAAAAGGGACTCACAGCCTTAATTAGGGTGCTAATGTATAAAGCCAAAGATGATCAAGATCATTGTACTTGGTAATGCTGGCAATATACCAGCGAAACCAGTTATACAAAAAAACTTTTAGAAAAAAAAAGAAAACCGACTTCGGAATGCCCTAAAAAGGATGAAATAAATTTTATGGAAACGGTGCCATATCATTTTTCCCCCGATTTTTTCGTGATGGTGCATATGTTGGAAGTATTTATGTTGAAATGGGGAAATT